>NEWO01000610.1:0-62247 GCA_003013225.1 Phalaenopsis aphrodite | reverse complement strand
GTATACCTGTCGGTGGATGTTGGAAGTTGTTACTTTCACTCTGCGTTGCAGATCTAAAAATCTGACTATTGTATGCACTTCCCTCCCAACCAGCAATTACAAAAATAAAACACATGTTAAAGTCGCAAACAACCATAATATTTTGGGTATGGCTAGCACAATGCGCAATAAATGCAACTTTCTCATTATTTGGGATTTGTGCATCAACATGTGTTCCGTTTATTGTGCTGACACAATCTTGATTAGGTGAATGATATGTAATAAAAGAACGTTGCATTGTAAAAAAAAAAAAGTAGTTAAACTGCTCTCGAGACATTATCTTGAAAAATAGCATATAATACACATCGTGTGATATCTCTACGAGTGTCCGCTCGAAATTAGGGTCTGATGGTTTGACGACAAGTTCAGAAAGACATACAAGTGCGCTCAATATAATTGAGAAATATCTGCTAATTGAATAAAGTATCTTCCAGAAGGCAAAGTTTGTTCATCAAGTCCTTCCAAATCTTCCAATCTTTCTTAAGCTGATCCCACTTATTTTTCAAATGCATCCTATCGTACTCTGTGCCTGTAATTTCTTTAAAATTTTTTATAATATTTTGTCACCCTTCTTTATTGAAGAAAGTAGTTGGTCTTTTTCCCATATCAATTTCCTTGTGGCAAAGATCGTAAAATATTATTTTTGTTTATTTTTCCCATAAAGCCGGTGGGGCAAACTCTGTGGATGTATTAGTCATTTGTTTTACTAAAACAAAACATATAAATGTAACAATATTTAAAAAAAACAAATTCGCGTTAAATGAAAGGAACAACCTGAACCTTTCAGATTTCACAAAAAAAAAAACAAACAATCTCATCAAGAGACAAACAAAAACTCAAATCAAGCGTAAAAAAAAAAAAAAAAACTCAGACCTTCCTAATCAAATTTTAGATAAAAGATTAGAAGAACATAAATTGCTCATATGCATACAAACATATATATCCAATATTAGTTAGTACTGCAAATATGAAGTAGATCAAAATATAAAAACAAATAAATATTGCTCCACCCATTCAAACTTACCCTTCGTGATCTTGATTTAATTGCTAATTAACCTAAATAGATCAACTATTTCACTATTGATTGACATTATTATTTTTAAAGAAAATGCATCATCTAAATAAAAAAAAGAATGAAGAAAAAAAGTTCCACAGGTATCAATATGATTCACCTCACATGTTTTTCATATTCATTTTTACAACTTTTTGAAACATTCTCCCTAACAAGTTTCACATGTTTCAAGCTTCCAAATGATGAAACCAAAGTTTTACAACTTTTTGAAATCTTCACTTTTACAAGTTTCACATGTTCCATAGAAAAAATATTCCTCACATGTTTTTCATCTTCATTTATACAACTAATTTTTACAACAAGTTTCATGTTTCCTGAGAATCAAACAAACTTTATAATAAAAAATTTCAGAGAGATACCAAACAATGCCATCGGAGAGAAACGAAATAATGTCAGCGATTTCTCATCTTATCTGACGCCTGCGACCTCTTGCAATGTGGATCGGAAGCAGTCGGCAAATAGGAGGAAAGGAGAGAGATCGAGGAAGAGGAACACGATTGGGAGAAGAGAAAGGCGGTCGGAGAAAGATGAACGCGATCGGGAACCTCCTGCGACGGGAATCTGCTGCGATCTTGCCGGTCGGCAAAGAGAAATAGGCGAAGAGGAGGAAAGGAGAGATCGGTTCGGGGGGCAAATAGTTTAGGACTAGGGCAACAGGGTAAAATGACGAGTTCAAAAGCTGGGAAGTGGGCTCCTAGACGCGATCAGTTTTCGATCGAAACCGCGGGACGCCGCTCTACCAACGCCGCCCCAAACGAGCGAAAAATATGTCCTAATGCCGCACAACAGTGAAAACGCTGCGCCAAACAAAGCCTCGCTGTCATAAATCTTTAATCTTGCAAGTCACGACATCCCTATTTATCACATGAAAGCCCTAAACCCTTATTTATCTAAATTATACAAAAGAATATTAGAAATCCAAAATGCCCTTTCGACTCGCAGCTCTTCCCTCAATTTTAAAATCACTTTCACATTTTTTTTGAAGGTGGAACACTACTTCAACCCCTCTCAAAATAGCTCGAGACCAATCCAACACTTTTTAAAAGTCAAAGACTAAAATGATCTCACTTTAAATAATCGGGGATCATTCTCACACTTTTCTGTTTAAAATTTGAGTTAAAAAATTCTCAAATTTGTTTATAGAATCTAACCCCAAAACTTCAATTTTTAAAAATATATATTTTACTTTTCTAAAGTTAAAATAGGTGCATGAAAATATAAATATTTGGGTGGTATAAATATAAAAATTAACTAAAAGTGTTTAATATGTAAATACATAATAGTTGGGTGGTATTTAAACAAAATTCGAGTGTTAATCGAGCATTATTTGAGTTTTTTGATCAAGTGCATGGGTTCATTTACGCCTCTTTTATCTCCTCTCCTTCAATGCTGTTGGTCTTCCTGGAGGCTCGCTCGCGAGATCTAGATTAGCTACAGGGGTTCTTCGATGGCGGTGGAGAGGATCTGAAAGCACCGCTCGCTGCAGCGGCAGGCAGCGATGAATTCCTCTCGGGCGATGAATGTCGAGAGATCGTCGCTGTGCAACTGCGTGGTGAACTTCTTGTTGGAGGAAGGCTATGTGCTGACGGCCTTCGAGCTCCTCCACGAGCTAATAGAGGACGGACGGGATGACCAGGCTATCCGCCTTCGAGAGTACTTCTCGGACCCGGCCCTCTTTCCATCCGATCAGATTGCACGCTTCAACTCCATCAAAGGTTGCCTATTCCCCCCACTGCTTACGTATCTGGATCTTCTTCTACCTTATGTACTTTTCTTTGAATGTGTTATTCATTTGGCGCTCTTTTGCAAATTGGCATTGAAGCTGGATTTGGAAATCAGTATCCGATGCTTTAGAAGAATGCATTCAAAAAGGATTTGGTGGAAATTCTTTTTGTTATGGTTTTTAGACCATTCAAAGACTTTGAAAATTACTTTGATTTTACCGGCGCTTACCATTCTGATATAGCAAACATATACGCTTAGCACTCAGACTGCATGCGTGGAGTGTGGTAATGCGGAGTCTGTTTAAATTCTTACTTATTTGTTGGTGTTGTTTTTGATCTAATACGTTCTACAGTTTGTTATCTCATGGCTGATGAGCACAGTTGAGAATTATGATCGAATACGCGAGATTTGATTACTTTCTGCATATAGTCCCGCAATCTCGCGTTCAGTGATATGAAATTTTTCTTTCTGTATATTATTCAGCTGCAGATCCACAAACGTTACTCGAGGAGAAACTAGCATTGGAAGAGAAATTGGCGGTCACTGAATACGAGCTCCGCTTAGCACAAGAAGATGTCGCAAGGCTCAAAACAGATTTAGAAAAGATAAATGAAGCTCTTCCCGATGAATGTAAGTCTACGCTTGTATTTTTGACACATTAGAACATTAGCTGAGGTTGCTTTTCTAATCATATCAGGGCAAGCGAATTTAGGGGTTTGAGATGAGTGAATGTAAAAGAGTATCTAATGTGTTAGCTATGGTTCACCTTTTAGCATGTTGCGATGGATGAGCGCCCAATAGCTTGTCCGTTTGACTCAACTAATGTCCTATATAATCTTCTCACAAGTGCTATTGGAGTTGATGGTTTGGGTGGAATGACTGTTTTGTGTGTTTTGTTGATTCCTCGAGTCTTGGTTCCTTCCAATATGATTAAACAAGGTTTAAGAATGGTGACATTTATGCCACAGCCTTATGGTTGATTGAGTTCTTGATGTTTAACATTTGATGGCGTCAAAAAGGTTTTCTTTTGGAGGGAGTGATGGGTTGTCTAGATGATTTTGAGTGAGGGAGTGAAGAGTAATCCCTCATTCAAATTGAATATACAAGTTAAGGTTCGAATGTATCAGTTGTTGGTTAAGTTTTAGAGTTAATTTTTGTCAATACACTATTGTGTTGAGCTCAATGTAGGCCCTCTATATTCCAGAAGTATATTAGTGTTGTAATAATAGGATAATACCTTGGTCATCAAGACTTTTGATATTCTTGCTCCAATAGTTTATCATGGTCGCTTATAACTATTTGCAAAACCTAATTTAGGGTCTGTTTGGGGCAGCTGCGGCTTATTGAATAATCTGCTGATAAGTTGATTAAAAATAATCTGCTGATAAGTTAGATACGGTAGCTATTACAAATTTTTATTTTTTTGGAAAAGTCAAACCGCAGCCAGAAAGCTGCCACCGCATCTAGATAGGTGCGGTGTGAAAAAGTTGTTTTTAGCGTTTTGAAAACGCATAAGCTGACAAAACAGAGCTTACCTAAACAGCTCAAGTGCGTTTTCAAAACGCCACCACATCAAATAAGCTGCCCCAAACAGACCCTTAATTTGAGATTTCATGTATTCTAGGACCATTGTGCAAATTCTAGGATTATAGTTCCTGTAAAGGATGATTTACATACCTACCAGTAAAATCTTATGTATTTACCTATGCAAAACCTGAACTTCAGTTTTTTACATATATGTCACATTACCCGTGCATGAATAGGTGTATTTTACTTTTAAAAAAGTTAATATAATGACTTTTTTAACGTGATATGAATGATTTGAGTGGTATGCTTGTAAAATAAAAGTTTAGATGTTAGATATGTAATTTCACAGGAATTGGGTGTTGTGTATGTAAATGTCCCTTCTTTAAAATTGCTATTAATTCTTTGTTTAAATGGAGTTTTTGTGCTTGCTCAGTACCTTGAAGTGCTGCTCCATATGTGCTTGTAGGTCCTGATACTTCCAAAAGTAATGGCCTAGAAAATCAGCAAGAGAAACAGAGCAACTATTCTTCTTTAGGCCCGTTGAAGGATTCTGAGCGCAAAGATCTTAACCGTGCTGTCAAAGAATACTTGCTCTTTGCTGGTTACCGGCTCACAGCCATGACATTTATTGAGGAGGTAGGTGGTTACCTTCTTATCCATAAATTAATAAAGGTATATTCAAATTTCTCAGTGGGTTGGAGATCAAATGCATGCAATGTTGTTTGATTTATAGATATGGACAAATTTTTCAGTGGGTTGAAAATTAAATGCATTCATTGTCAATTGATATGCTGGTAAGTTTTTGGCCACATGTAATTTGATCTAAAATTTTTATGGCCTTTTTTTTGGAGCAGTCTTAAAATGTACAAATCAACCTCTCAAATACTGGTGAAAGCTAATACTGCCGCTCATGAAGAGGGTGTCTGCTTTCATTAAGCTTTTATTGTCAGCTAGCATTACTGATTTCTTCCTGCTGACTCCTTAGAACCTCATGGTTGTGGCTTTCCAAATAAATTTATGCATAGTTATATTCTTCTATTATTTTTGTTTCTTTTGAGTTCTCGGATTCATTTGTTTTCAATTTTCCAATTGTGATTTCATCTAGCCATTTAACTGAAGGATATCTGTAACTCTGGGATTTGGCTGTTGTATTGAAAAGTAATGAGTGTCGTGATAAGAAATCTCGGCAGCAACAATCCTTGATCAAATATCTCCATTCCAGATAAGCTATTTTTATTGAATGTTTAGAGGTGCCCAACTTTCTAGAACTCGCATAGCAAATCACCAGTAGCACCTTTAATTTTACAACAAATCCTCTACATGTATCTTCTAGAAGGCGAAGTTTGTTCCATTGAACTTCTTCACCGTGAACCTTACTTCTTCGGCCATTGCTCTCACTTGAATTGAACTCCGTTCTGATACCAATTTGTTGGGAGAAACTAATCCGAAAGAACCTCCTTCTAGTTTCACTGTGGAATAGGATCACATGATTCAAGAAAATTGAAACAATAAATTTAAGCGCAGAAGTAAAATTCAAAACAATCAGAAAAGCACACGAGAATTTTACATGAAAAAACCCGAGAACGGGAAATAACCACAAAGCTACACCAACAAAAATTCCATTATGAAAACCAGATAGTTATGCAAACAACTCAGACCAGTTTCCTCTTCACGCACAAGGAAACTTACACGAAACGCTCCACAATCTTCCTTCTCCGATTCGACATGAACAACACACGTCGAAATCCTAGAAATTCTCCTTTTCGGCTCTTCTCTCATTCACTAGGAATTTGTCGAAGAACACCCAAGGAAGGCCTGCAACCAGTCCATAATCACACCGCTCAAAATTGGTTTAAAAAACTAGAAAACGGAGTAACTGCACATAGCGCTTAGGTGCCCAGATTTGGCGCCTAAGCCCCAAGCTCTCGGGATTGCACCAAGCAAACCGAGCGCTTGAGCGCCCAAGGCTGGCGCTTAAGCGTCGGCTTAATTGACAACGCCAAAAATATGGGCGCTTGAACGCCTTCCTTTCTGTCAGCACCCAAAGATGTGTGCTTTGGTGCCCAAACTCATCACCTAAGCGTCAGGATCTTGCGGTGCTTTGGCTCCATATACATAACATGGTGCTAGGAAGAAGAGAAAGAAGAAGAAAAAAGGGAATTCATTGATTTTCGTGCATAAGACAACTTCGTGCCCGAGACGAAGAAAGGAGTCAACAATGCCGCTTGTTGTGAGTTGCTTGGAGTTGTTGAAGTTGTGCACTGCTCTGTTGGGTCAAGCGAGGTCGAAGGAGGAGGAATAAAACACTCTTTGACGTTGTAATCACATAGTTGTGGAGGACGAAGAATCAAAGTCTCTATGTGCTTTAGAGTTGTCAAGCTGTCAAGTCTTGCGAAGAATAAGTAGAGGAAAAAGCTTATCGAAGCCTGCATTCTCTGTTGGGGTGAGATAGGACCCAAGAAGAGGAGGGATGCTGTGCTAGCATGCTGTAGAAGAAGTCAAAGGGGAAGAAGAAGCCGAGGGAGGAGGTTGACCTTCGACGCCGTGCTCGCTTTTCAAAGAAGGGGGAGCATATGTTGAGACAACATCGAAGGAAGAAGGGCAAGGAAAGGCTCACGTGGTCGAGCGTGGGTTAGTGCAGAGCCAAAATTAGGTTAAGAGTTATATTTTTTTTGAAGTTAATTAATATATTATTTTATATGTAAGAGTATGAATGTAATTAAGTTGGTGCTAATATAAAATTATTTGAATTAGGATCGAAGCTATTTATTTTCCAAATTTAAGGGAGGAGTATCACGATTTTCGTGTGATAGGGAAAAGAAAAACATTTTGGCACCCGAAAGATTTTAATATATGTTAGATTTTTATTAAATTAGTTAATAAATCTATTATTTATGTGTGAGGGTATCTATAACTAATTAATGCAAAGTTTTATTGTAGCGGAGCTCTAAATATAGAGATTTCAACCTTGAATGAGAGATTGACTTGAAAGCTTGTAAGGTAGATGTTAAACCTATTATTACTAATGGAAATAATGATGTAATTAGTTAAGTTAATTAATTTTATAAATTTATTTGGATTGGGAGGTATGGAGGTTCGATAAATCATTTGGATTTGAGGAAGACAATAATCCTAAAGGTAAAAGTGGTAAGCGTTTTAATAATTATTTATTTTCAAATAAGATTTTCTTTAGGATGTAATCCTTATAGTTAGATGTACATTTAATGGGTTTAGGTGCTAAGAAGCAAAGCAAATGGTTAAATTAACTCAAAGGTCTCTTAAGACTAAGGTGAATAATTATTTCCTTATATGTATTAAATTTACAGTTTTGAAATAATTAATTTCTTTAATGCTTTAGACAATTATTTTATGTTTGTATACATGTTGTAGCTTAAGAATGAAATGAAATGAAATGAAAGGGGAAAGGGAAAAAAAGTTGTTTAATATCTTTAAAATGATTTAATTTAAATGAAATGAAATGAAAGTTAAACGTTTAAGTCATACAGGATTGCCCCCAGATAGTATTGGCAGGAAATGCAATGCAGCCGTGCATGTTGAAGAAAATAGTAAAGGTGCGTCTTCGGGTGCATTTTTAAGGGTACATTTGTATATATTGTTTAGGGTGTCTTCAGACACATTTTGAGGGTGCATTATGATACATTTTTGAGGATACCTTTGGGTATGAAATTAATCCTGTGATGAATATTAAAAATGTTAAATTAATAAATACTTAAAGTGAAACGGGAAATGAATTGTAACAAAACAAACTGCATTTTTTTTATCATTCATACTTAGCATAGCATAATAGTTTAATGCATATTAGATTATAATTACCCACCGAGTTGTATTTACAATTGCAAGTAATGTTTTCTTTCCAAAGAAGAAAAGTTCTAGACGATATGTCTAGTAGGAAAGACATTGTTTACAGGAGGATAACCACTATGTATTAGTTTATGATATGACTTCAGTTACTTTTATTGTTTACTTCTATTTAGAGTCACTTTATATGTTGGTCTGAGATGTTGTATTTCCATTATGATGTTGTTTCTGGATGTTTAAAATTTTACTGCACTTTGCGGATTAGTGACTCTTTTACATATACTGGAAGTGTCTTAAATTTTTGAGAAATAAAATGAAATGTTAATACTATTCGACCGCATTTCCCACTTTAGTTAATTCTAAGTACCGGGTCGGGTCTTGACACATAGTGAGATAAAAACATGAGAATAGTAGCATGTCTACTACACTCCCCGCCAGAAAATGCTTCAAATGCTAAGGATTTGGGCAGATCACCATTCGTTGCCCGACGAACCGAGTTGTGTCTTTTACCGAACAGGGCATGGTAGAGGAGTTTAGCAACAATGAGACAAGCCGAGGAAAATTGTGTGTATCATCTCTCATTGGATGAAGGTAAGATGTTCATGGTTCGATGGGTCCTACAAACCAAGGATTTGAGGGATTTGCAGTGGTTTTGTCACAATATATTCTACACCTGTTGCACTGTGAACATGAAGGCGTGTAGTCTCATCATCGATGGAGGGAGCTATGAAAATGTGGAATCTACACAAATGGTAGAAAAATTGAACCTCATGTCTAAGAGGCAATTCCGGTAACATTCTCTCATGTGGCTGAAGGAGAATATGGCCAAAATTGAACGGAATTGCCTAGTGAAGTTCTCGATTGGAAGCCAGCGCAGGATCATGTGTGGTGCATCATGGTCTCGTGGATGCCTGCCCATTTTACTTGGAAGACATTGACAATTTGACTGTAGGACTTTGCACGATGGATTTAGAAACACCTCCTCCTTTACCAAGGAGGGGATGTATATTTTTCTTCTTTTGGCAGAGCTTGAGATCTCATTTGCCTTTGCAAGTAGAACAACATCGTTGGGATCAGGTTTGGTGAGGACAAAAGATGATAGGACCGAGACACCGATTCCAGACATGGGACGAGCGAAAAAGAGCATTTTAGGACATCACGATCAATACCTGACCGCCATGGCCACCACCATTCGAAGAGGTTCATGTTATCTTTACTTCAGATTGGGCTGAGTCAATCTTGGGTTACTTTAGAAGAAGCCAACAATATATGTGTAACTCACAGGCCCTAGCCGGATTAGTATTGGGCTTCCAGAAGGTTGGATCGAGATGAATGTTTGCTCGCAAGTTGAGAAAACTCATCCGATGTTTTGGGAGAGTGTGGCCACCAGTCGGGATCCTTCAAAGGATTTTTTTTTTCCAATCATCAGTTGGATTCAGGTGCTGCTAGAATTGTAGGCGATGAACAAGAAGCTTCAACGAATGAAGTTGAAACTCCTTCAATCTTGGGCATTTGACGCGGGGCTTGATGCATGAACCGATCAATTTAGGTGGGAGTCGATCCAACAAGGTGGCTGGACCGGTCGAACAGCCTGTAAGCGGGAGTTACCGCTCCTGCTTCCCTTTCCTATTCTGCTTGCCGCCCAAAGGAGCCTACTATGTCAACCTTGGGTTACTTTGGAAGGATCCAACAATATATGTGCGACACACAGGCCCTAGCCGAATCAGTATTGGGCTTCCAGAAGGTTGGATTGAGGTGAATGTATGCTCGCAAGTGGAGAAAAACTCATCAGATGTTTTGGGAGAGTGTGGCCACCAGTCAGGATCCTTCAAAGGATTTTTTTTTCCTGCCATCAGTTGGATCCAAGTGCTATTAGGATTGCAGTCGATGAACAAGAAGCTTCAACGAATGAAGTTGAAGCTCCTTCAACCTTAGGCGTTTGACGCGGGGCTTGATGCCTGAAATGATTGGTTTTGGTGGGAGCCGATCCAACAAGGTGGTTGGACTGGCTGAACAACCTGTAAGCGGGAGAGCCGATCCAACAAGGTGGCTGGACCGGCCGAATAGCCTGTAAGCAGGAGTTACCACTCCAGCTTCCCTTTCCTATTCTGCTTGCCGCCCAAAGGAGCCTACTATGTCACCCAAAGGCCTTCCTGTTCTATCATTTACTATATATTTGTTGTTTGCTTGTTTTGGATTAGCTTTTGATTATTTCTGATTTCAGATTCCTGCTGTCAGACGATTTTCCTTGCTAGGGCTGTATCCGATGGATCAAATAAATTTGCAGTATGATCGAATAGTTTACAAGTAGCTCAACCTAGAAAGTGAGTATTGCCCATGAAGCTTTAATTTATTTTTTATGGAAATTTACATAGGCGGCACACAATTCTTATATATTTGCATATCTAACACACCTGAATTTTCATTTAAACATATTCATGAAAACAAATATTTCACTTTTTAAATAATAATGCTATTTTTGATGCGATTAAAGATTTGAGAGCTATGTGTAAATATGAAAGATTAGGTGTGAGATATGTAAATACATAAGAATTGTGTGCTATGTTTGTAAATGGCCCTTATTTTTAATATCTTGAAAATAATTATTATTTACACGCTTCTTTTGAAGCGATGCATGTTCTTAGCCACCATTTATGTAATTTTGTTCATGCTGTTAGTAAATGATAACCATTAGTCTTAGTTTTGTAGGGTATTCTATTTGCCTCCCAAAATGGATTAGATTTTGGGTGAGGGAGGAAATTAGTTTGCTTTCAGAAAGAATGACTCAACTCTTTAAGAACACTGCTCTGGTGTAATTTGATGATCTTGTGCTTGTTACTTATGCTTGTGGAATTGCTTTAGTTGATAATGTGCATTTGTAACAAATACAATGAATCAATGATCAACTATGCATTGTGCCAAAACATAATTAATGTTCTGTGCTAAGATTTCAGTGTTGATGCTTTGTACGTCGCTTAAGATGTCATTTAAAATGAGGAGAACCTCATTTAGATATAAGAGACAGATCTAATTGTTTATGTTTTGCATCTTTCGTTTATTCATGTTTTATGATGACTATAAAGTAACATTGACCGTGCCATACCTTTCTTCAGGTCACAGATCAGAATCTTGATGTTTGGCCCAAAAGCTCAGCTTGTGTCACTGATGCTTTGCGTCGTTATTATTATCAGTATCTCTCATCCACCACAGAAGCTGCTGAGGTACTCATTAATAGAGGGGTTTTTACATACATACCGCATAAAAACTTAATATTTTTACATTTATACCATCCAAATCTTTCATATCACATAAAAAATACAACCATTTTAACTTTTAAAAATAAAAATATACCTTTTCGTGCATAGGTACAGTGTTAAGTATGTAAACATTATAGTTTAGGTGTTAGCTCTGTTAATACATAGGAATTCTATGCTACGTATGTAAATCTTCCAATCATAAATTATGCATTTGCAGAGATTGATTATTTTTTGCATCGTAGGCTTTTGCTTATTTGATATCGGAATTAACTCAAATCACGATAAAAATATGAATTTCAAAAGGGTTACAAACAAAGACTCTTGACAGTAGGAAAATGATAACACAAACATAAAAGACTTTAAGTAACGATGACGATGCTGCAAAATAAGAAAGAAAACAACAGAAAACATATAAATTGTTAGATAGAGGAGGGCGACGGGCCTAGAAAGGAACTGCAACGTTGTTGGAGGGTAGATGGCAGCAGGTGCAACAGCGAGGGCTGACGGCCTGTTGGGAGGAGGCTGGCAACAAGTGGCTTCGGAGTAGAAGCGAGTAGGAGAGGTGGCGGGGGATTGTACATTCACAGGAAACGTCTGCGGTGTAGAAGGGAGTAGGAGAGGTGACAGGGGATTGGATAGCCATAGGAAACGTCAGCGGGGGATTGGATAACAATAGGAACAGACCTTGGAGGGTCTGGCGGCAACAAGAACTGGCCTGGAAGGGCTTGCGACAATAAGAATAGGCCGCGGGGGGTGGGGGGGTGAGCTGGCGGAGGGGAATATGGAAGGATAACTATCCTTGAGAGATCGAGTTACAGTCGGAGAACCCTTCGAACCGTTGGAGAAGATAACCACCTCGGACAAGTTATAACCGGAGCACATCGTTGGCTTCGGATACAACCCTAAAAAGGAAAACAACTGCCGACAATAAGCTGGACAAAATTATGAAACCAGGAAGACAAAATTGAACCCTAAGACAACAACGAACATATTTATGATAGATACTAGTAATTAGAATATGAAGGAATTAGAATAAGAAGGAAACAAAATCAGGAAGGGAATTAAAAAAAAACAAGGAATAAAAGATGTACGAATAGAATAAGGAAAGAAAGATAAATATGTAAGAAATAAAAATAGGAAATAAAGAGAAATAGGCAAGGACTAGAAATAGGAAAATACGGGTAATAGAAAAGGAAGGGGTGATAGATTTGAAATGGGAGATCCTCTCCCTTTGGGTTTCAGCTGTACTGTAGCAGCTACAACACCACATTCCGGTAAGATTCAATATTAGTCTCCCGGGATTGGGGGGAGCTTTGACTTCTTTTGTCGAAGCTTCGAGATTTTCGAAGTATGAAGCAGGTCTACGAAATTGAATGTAGCAAAAACATTACGGTCTTTTGACAGATCGATATTGTAGGCGTTGTTATTCCCTATTACATCTTGATAGAATAAATACGATATTTTTTTGACACATTCTGAGCAGGATTTGTACATAGATGTAGGTTTCCACAATGTAACTCTCAAGCCCTTATGTTTGAAACTTGCTTCTTTCACTTATACTCAACAAAATATGACTGATAGACAAGTATGTAAGGAGAAATCAACTTTGAGATGAAATCTATAGTAGGCTGCACCACTTTCACTAGCAACCACTTAGAAGAAATTTCTTCTTCTTAACTGACACGATCTGGATCCCATTAAAAAATATTTTTCCCATCATGCTCCTAAGAGAAATTTTAAGGTTCGGTTTCATCCTTCATGTCCAGACATCTGATGATGATTACTATGCTGAACGAAATCTAACATCTGAATAACTCTATATAATATTTCAGAAATGACACAAAATGCTCTCATTTCTGACGTGTTGAACCTCCCTTAGTAGGGGCAATGGAGGAATGGGTATAATCGTCTAGATTTCTCTTATATGGGGTTACATGCTGCTGGTGTTAGCTACTTGAACTCAAGACTGTCGTGGACACTCGTCGTGAAGTCGATTGGAGTTTCTCTCACGAGCTCAACTAGAACTATGAGTATCTTTTTCTCGTCAACTGAAAGTTGTTCCGCCTTTGTATCCTCATCGTCTTCAGTGTCTACTGTGTCAATATCCAATTTTTCAAGAACGCCCTACTCAGTGAAACAGATTACTCCCTAGTTGTGTAGTTTGATTCAAGATGCCCAAATCTATGGAAATTGCAACATTTCTTGGCTGGAATAGATTTGGGGATGCAGCTTGGTTCTACATGTTCTTCACTTTGACTTTGTTTTTTCTGGTGTGGTCAGCTTGGATGTTCTACTGGGTGTAATATGGTTGTAAGACTTTGAGGTTGTGTTTTGTCTGTAAGACGTGTGGCCACTTGGTGACGTGGTCGCTCCACTTTTGATGCTAGAGTCTGGATATTTTGTCTACAGTAAGCTGGTAGGAACTGGAGTTGGATCACCCACTTCATCTTCAGGTTCTTCCGTTCTCCATATTGATGGCTCTTCTCTTGGTTTCCTTTGATATTGGATTCCAAAGCGCGTGGTCGGTCTTCTGCATCACTAAAGTTTTCTCTATGGAAGAGATTCAAACCCTCGTCTCTTGCTCCCCTTTGATTCTCCGGATCCCGGTCGAGGATAATCTTCCCCATGGTTTCATCCTCAATACTCACAAACCTTCGTTGAATTTGGCGAATCTCTTGTTGTATCTCTTTTAGGATAGGCTTAGACATGTATTTCCTCGGTGGAATTGCTAAGGTTTAGAGTTGGAGGTGAAAGACTGTGTATGAGACTAGAGGGTGTAGAAAATTTAATTTGTGGTTGTTGATTTTGAAAATAAGCAAAGGTAATTTATGGTTAGATCACATTTGGCTATGGTTTGGTGGTTGGTAGGAAATGAATTTTTTTTTTGGTGAATGTGGTTTAGGTAGGGGTAGATGCTAGGAAAGCCTATGATAGGATTAGGGTTGGACTCGCTCCGATACCAAATAATACCTGAGTTAACCCAAGCCACTACAGAAATACAAATATTGTTATTGAATTTCAAAAGTGTCACAAACAAAGATTCTTGACAACACAAACATAACAATACTAATATAAAAAACAATACGTAACCACGACACTGCAAAACAAGAAAGAAACAACACAACAGAAGGGAAGGAAGGAAGAGATGGGGGTGTTGGAGGGTGGATGACAACAGTTGGCTGCAGCGTTGGATGATATAGGAGGGCTAGTGGCTTGCTGGGAGGAGGTTGGCAGCAAGTGGTTGCGGCGTAGATGGGAGTGGGAGAGATTGCGGGGGACTGGACAACTGCAGGATCCGTCGGCGGGGGATTGGATAGAAACAGGAACAGGCCTTGGAGGGGCTGGCGGCAGCAAGAACTAGCCCAAAAGAATTGGCTTGAAAGGGTCGTCGATATAAGGACCGACCCGGGTGGGGGGGAGGGGCTGGCGGCAGATATTGCGGCTGGAAACATGGAAGCAACGGGATGAGGGGTCGGAAGGCCTCTGCTATGGCTGGAAAAAGCTCAGAGGGTTGGGCGATAATGGAGTATAGAAAGGCTGGGGCGTAGGGGAGATGGCAACGAACAAGTGGAGGGGAATATGGAAGTACAACTATGCTCGCATGATCGAGTTACAACCGGAGCACCTCTTGAACCGTTGGAGAAGATCACCACCTCGGCGTATTACAACCAAAGCACCTCTTCTTTTTAGGATACAACCCTAGAAGGGAAAACTACTAGAAGGGAAAACAGTTGTGACGACAAGCTGGACAGAAATATGAAATCAGGAAGACCAAAAATTGAACCCTAAGACAACAAACAACATATTTATAAAAGGTAATAGTAGTTAGAAAAGGAAGAAATTAGAATAAGATGGAAATATAATTAGGAAGGGAATAGAAAAAGGCAAGGGATAGAAGAGGAATGAATAGAAAGAGTAAAGGAAGAGAAATAGTTAAGGAAAAAAAAATAGGAAAGCAAAATAAATAGAAAATGACTAGAAATATGAAAGTAATAGAAATAGGAAATGAAGGGAAATAGAAAAGGAAGGGGGCGACAATTTTGGAAAGGGAGGATCTTCTCGCTTTGGGTGTTCTTTGTACTGTAGCTGCTCAGTGCCACGTCCAGCTGCAGTACTGCATCCCGGTAAGCTGCCGCATCATATTTGCTCAAAAGATTTATTTGGAACTATCCATCATTCTGATAAGATAAATTTCATATCAAAAGTTTTAGTATGGCTAATTGGCTATTGATTATTGTAATCTAAAAAGTCATTGGTTATTAGCTATGTTTTATGCGTTATTTGTTCAAGACAAAATTTATTAATAGCTCATTATCATGATTCTCATATGCTATTATGGGTGTGTTTGAAGCTTCAACCTACATATAACTTCTAATTTATATAAATCCAGCAAATGTTACTCTTTTGTTTTACTTGACAACAAGCTTATTCATTGTTGCTAGTGCATGCATCTCCATTACTTATGGAGTATTTCTCATGTTAGTACCGATTTCATCATCTTTATCTTCACTGCTTATGTTTTCTCACGTGAAGTTTTACGCGAAAGTTGTCATGTAAACCAGTACTTCTCAAACATATAGGATATTATCGATATTTTTTAGCATGAGTTTTTTTTACCAGTGGCATGCGCTGACAATGTATTTTATAACTGAGAAAAAGTGTGGTATGCTTCTTGTTGAAAATCTAATTTGATTTACAACATTAATGTTTTTTTTCTTTTATAGATTAGTGGGTAGCTGTACAAATATTGCATAATTAGCTATGTAATATAATAGGAAATAACTATAAGCAATTAGGTAATTTCCTTCTTTAAGATATAAGAAATTACTTGTTTAGGAGGTGGTATTCCTATAAGTGGATGTACCTTGTAAATCATCAATGTATGAAAAAAGTATTTTCCTCTATTTGTTTATGTTTTCATGGTATCAGAGCGGAAATAAAATTCATGGAAAACCCTAGCTATTTCCTTGTCCAGCCGTGAGAAAACACTTCATCCCTTTCTTCTATCATGTCTGAAAATACAAATAATTCTACTACCTTCACTCAACCCTTCACCCCGTCGTCTGCTTTCGCACCACTTTCCTCTAAAACCACCGAAAATCATCTAGCCCAGATCACCACAATCCGGCTCAATGGTGACAATTTTCTACATTGGTCATAATCAGTGAGGATGTACATTGGAGGAAGAGGGAAGATAGACTACCTAATAGAGGAAGTTCATGAGCTAGCCACTACAGATCCATCTCAGGCAACCTGGGATGCAGAAAATTCCATGATAATGACCTGACTAGTGAACTCTATGGAAGAGGAGATAGGCGCAAACTACATGTGTTACTTTAATGCCAAAGAACTCAGGGAGAATGTGACCCAAATGTATTCGGATATGGGTAACCAATCACAAGTTTATGAACTTTCCCTGAAACTTGGTGATATTCGTCAAGGTAATAACTCTATCACAAAATATTTTAATTCCTTGAAGAGAATATGGCAAGACCCGTACTTTTTTAATGATCAAGAGTGGAAGTGTTTTGATGATGCTAGTAGGTATAGGACCGTTTTTTATGCAAATAGAATTTTTAAATTTTTTGCTGGTCATAATGAGAATTTTGACGAGTTAAGGGGTAAAATTATTGGGAGAAGTTCCCTGCCTTCAATCCATGAGGCTTTCTTAGAAGTTTGTCGCGCCCGCGAAGAAACTCAAAGAAGATTAATGCTTAACAAGAAATCCACTCCTACCAGCATACCTGAGGTCTCGACATTTAATTCTGAAGTTCATATCAGCAAGCAGAATGCTCCACATCCACAAAAGAATGAGAAGAAACCTCGAGTGTGGTTTGATCATTGCAACATGCCACAACAAAATAGGGAAACTTACTGGTATCTCCACGGGAAACCTGCAGATTGGAAGCCAAGGATTAAGCGACAACCACCTACCGCAAACACTGCTGCTGAACAAATTAGCCCATTTAGCAAAGAGAAAATCGATCAACTCCTGAACCTGCTAAACCCCAATTCGGCTACTGGTACTCCAAATTGTTCCTTGGTACATTCAGGTAGAAAATTAAACCCTTGGATTTTTTATTCTGGAGCTTCTGATCATATGACAAATTCCACCATTTATTTTATTCATATACCCCATGTTCTAGCCATGAAAACGTTCGTATTGTGGACGACAGTTTCTCTTCTATTGCTGGAAAAGGAAACATTAACCTGTCCAAAAGTAGTCTTAAATCTGCACTCCATGTCTCAAAACTCAAATGTAACTTTCTTTCCGTTAACAAACTTTTAAAAGATTCTAACTGTCATTTAATTTTTTGTGAATCTTCTTGTGTCTTTCAGGACCAGAAGTCAGGGATGATAATTGGGAGAGCTAAAGAGATAGCAAGACTTTACTACTTTGCGGATACTATTCCTAGTAATAAAAATGTTCAAGCTTACGACAATATTAGTTCAAACCATGCATTAGAAAAAAAATAATAGAATGACATCTTAGACTAGACCATCTAAGTTTTCCTTATTTAAGACATCTATTTCCTTATATGTTTAAGGATGTTAATTGTACCTTACTTCAATGTGAAACGTATTATTTGACAAAAAGTTATCGCATATAATTTGCTCCAAACCATACTATCTTTCAAAACATTTTTTTCATGATCCATAGTGATGTTTGGGGACCTTAAAAAATCAAAGCATTATCTGGAAAAAGGGGTTTTGTGACTTTGTTGATTATAACACCAAAATATATTGGGTTTATCTTATAAGCAAGAAATCAGAAGTTAAAAAACTCTTTCAAGATTTTTACAACATGATTGAAACTCAATTTGAAATAAAAATATGCATACTTAAAACAAATAGTGGAACTGATTACTTTAATGAATGTTTAGGGGAGTTTTTAATAAACAAAGACATAATTCATCAATCCACATGTCGTGACACTCCATAACAAAATGGAATTGCTGAAAGAAAAAATAGACATTTACTTGAGGTTGTTTGGCCTATGATCTTTTCAATGAAAGTTCCTAAATATTTATGGGGGACTCCGTTTTAACATTATATTTGATAAATTGAATGTCCACTCGAGTTTTACGATATATAACTTCTCTAAACAAGCTGACAAACCGTTTTTCAATTCTACGAATGTCTTCAAATATTCCTGTAAAAATTTGTGGATGCACATATTTTGTTCATATTCCAAATAAATTTCAATTGAAATTGGATCCAAAATCTAAAATATGCATTTTTCTTGGATATGCTTCAAACAAAAGGTGTTAAAAATGTTTTAACCCTGTCACAAAAAAAAAAAAACTTACATTAGTATAGATGTGGTCTTCATGGACAAAATTCGCTTTCTTTCACAAAATCCACTTTAGGGGAGTATAATACAGATGAAGAAGATTTTTGGCACAATTCCGATTAATTACCAAGAATTGTTCTAACACCAAATATGCCTAGAGTTTTTAATAAAAATGAATCAGAAATAATTGTTGAAAGTAATAAAAACCAGAAGAATCATAGTCAAAAGACACCAGAAATTATCTTGTCTAACACAATGGGAGAAATACTGCAGAATAAAACAACAGAACTTCTGGTTTATTCAGGAAAAGACTCTATAAAAGGAAAAATGTTCAAATTGAATCTTTAGTTCCCTCCCAATCTGAAAAATTGAATGATGATCCTCAAGAAACACAGATAATTTCCAATCCTGACCTTATTTTTTTATCAACAGAAGCTCAAGATTCAAAGATTATAAATCTGGATCTTTCTATAGCCTTTAGAAAAGGAATACGTTCTTGTACTACCAAACATCTCATTACAAAATATCTATCATACAAAATAATCTCACACAAACATCAAGTTTTTTTGTCAAAAACCTTTAATCCGTCTGAACCTAGAACAACACAGGAAGCACTTAGTAATCTGAATTGTAGAATAACAGTAAATGAAGAGATAGATGCTCTATTATAAAATAGAACCTAGAAAGTTATCACTTTGCCAAGAGAGAAGTCTGTTGTTCGGTGTAAATGAGTCTTCACTGTTAAAGTCAAAGCTGATGGGAGTGTCGAAAGATATAAAGCATGAATGGTAGCAAAAGGATTCACTCAAACTCAAGGAATTGACTATCAAGAAATATTTGCTCCGGCAGCCAAGATAAATACTTTTCGTGTTCTACTGTTAATAGCAACAAAACATGATTGGTCCTTATATCAACTCGACTTTAAAAACGCCTTTCTAAACGGTGAATTAGAGGAGGTATTCATGGATCTTCCACCTGAATTTGAGAAAAAGTTTGGAGAAGACAAGGTGTGCAAATTGAAGAAATCCTTGTACAGGCTCAAGCAATCTCCTCGCGCCTGATTTGAGAAGTTTCGAAAGGTGATTAAAAAGTATGGACATACTCAGAGCCAAGCTGATCATACTATGTTCTACAAACATTTAGATACTGGTAAACTTACCATACTTATTGTTTATGTCGATGATATTATTCTTTCAGGAGATGGTGCTAGGGAAATTGAGACATTGAAAAAAAGATTGGCCATAGAATTCGAGATTAAAAATCTGGGGCCGGTAAAGTACTTTCTCGATATTGAATTTTGAGATCAAAAGAGGAGGTTTTTATTAATCAGCGGAAGTATGTACTTGACTTGCTTAGTGAAATCGGAATGCTCGGGTGCAAAGCAGTTGAAACCTCTATTGATCCAATTTAAAAGTTACAAACGACAAATGAAATAGATGTTATTAATAAAGAACAATATCAGAGACTGGTGGGAAGACTAATCTATCTTTCACACACTTGTCCTGATATAGCTTTCACTGTTAGTATGGTAAGTCGGTTTATGCACTCTCTAAACGCTCATCACTTGGAGGTTGTGTATCGGATTCT
This sequence comes from Phalaenopsis aphrodite, assembly GCA_003013225.1. Classification (NCBI taxonomy): domain Eukaryota; kingdom Viridiplantae; phylum Streptophyta; class Magnoliopsida; order Asparagales; family Orchidaceae; genus Phalaenopsis; species Phalaenopsis aphrodite. The sequence continues at coordinate 41,927 of NEWO01000610.1, read as the reverse complement.
TAGGTATCTAAAAGGAACGCCTGGAAGAGGACTACTGTTTAAGAAAAATGTGCACCTGCTGATGAAAACATTTACAGACGCAGATTGGGTTGGGAGTATTACAGATAGAAGGTCAACCTCAGGGTTTCATGATCAAACAAATCACGTAGAGATAGATAAACACTTCATCAAAGAAAAATTGACAAAGGAGATATTTGCTTGTTGTACGTTTCTTCCCACAAACAAGCAGCAGATATTCTAACGAAAGGTCTTCACAAGATACAGATCGACAATTTAGTGTGCAAGTTGGTTCTAAAGGATATTTTCATGCTAAATTGAGTGGGAGTGTTGAAAATCCAATTTGATATACAACATTAATGTTTTTTCCCTTTTATAGATTAGTGTGTAACTGCACAAATCTTGCATAATTAGCTATATAATATAATAGGAAATAACTGTATGCAATTAGGTCATTTCCTTATTTAAGATATAAGTAATTAGGTAATTTCCGTATTTAAGAGGTGGTATTCTTATAAGTAGAGAGTACCTTGTAAAGCGTCAATGTATGAAGAAAGTATTTTTGTCTCTTTGTTTATGTTTTTGTGTCTAGATCTTTGTGCACTTCTACGGTCTTTATTTGTGTACCATGCTTGATAATCAATAAGTTTTTGGGGCATTTACGTACATGCCACCCAATTCTTATGTATTTACACGTCTAACAACTAAACTTTGCTTTTTTACATTTATACTACCCAAAATTTTCATATCATATCTAAAATACGGTTTTTAAACTTTTAAAAAGTGAAATACATCTTTTCATGCATGGACAAGGTGACATATATGTAACAATTAAATTTTTGGTGCTAGATATGTGAACACATAGGAATTGAGCGATATGTATGTAAATCTTCATAATTTTAATTTTTGCTTTGCATGTGCCAAATTTGGATTTACTTTTCTTTCACATCTTTGTTGCTTTGTTTATTGCTATTTCTTATCAGTGTTAAATTTTCTCGCTAAAATTCATGATTGAGCTAAAGAACAGAAAAGATGGACGAAGAGATTACTTTTTCTTACGTTAGTCATTGGTCGTCATTGGCTTTAAATGTTTGAGTTTGAAGTCAATAGTTGACCACTTATTAATTCAATATTGAATTAATAAGTATACATATCCACACACACACACACATATCTATGCATGCATGTATGTATGTATGTATGTATGTGTGTGTGTGTGTACGTATGTGTGTAAATACGTACAGACATAAATTTGTCTTTTTTTTATTAAATAACTATTCTTGTACTATAAAGTACAATAGCAAGAACAAATATAATTGGCCTACATTGACTTCTTATTTCATACTTTGCTTAAATAAATTTAAAACTAATTTTTAGTAAATGCAAAGTAGTCCATCTTTAAAATAAGTTTTAAATATAAGAATTTTAACATGAATTATTTTTTTTATTCAACAATCAAATCACTATAACTGTAATCATATATTCTTTTTACAATTTTATTCATTATTCATTGAATGGTAGATCCCTCATATTTATCCAACTAAATTACGTGCACCTAAGAAACTTGCAATATAGCTAAAGGATGTGATGGAGGTGTCAACTGTATATTTAATCTTTAGACAATGAAGAATATAGATTTTTTTTAATTCAATGCAGATATTAATAAATATACCAAAAAAACCAGTCCTGCATCATTTTGCTGATAGTTGTTAGTATTATTTTGCTCCTCTAAATATTTTTGTTGTATCCATTATTTCATGCGACGAACATGAAAAGGACTCTAAATAATGAAACTATTGAAAAAAATGTAATTGTGACCCTTTCTATTTGAACGAAATGACATATACCCAAATGTTGTTTTGTTTTCTGTGTAAGATAAAGTGTGAATGTTAAAGAACAGTTTGTTGCATTTTTCCATCCTTCTTTTGCAGCTTCAAATGTGAATATTCTGTAAATCCTCAGTTAAAAAAAATTAGAATTGATGCAATAAATATTTTTAACAATAAGAAGTAAATTTCACCTAATATAATATTTTTCTATCAGTTCAAACTTTTGGGTCAAATTTTGTACAACTACCCACTACTTTGGCTGCACCTTGAAAGAAATTGTCCTTGATAGTTACCTTTATTTTATAAAAACTCAATTACATGCCCTTGTGACTTAAAATTTTATCCTCGTCCAGGCATCTGTCCTATGTCGTGAAAGAAAGATGGAATCATATGCACTCATGTCACAAAGCTTTATTAATTGAAAATGGCCTTTTAACTGCAGGAGAAGATTTCACTTCTTCAAGAAAACGAATCACTGATGAAGGAAAACGTGTCCCTCAAAATGGAGAGGGACTCCTTGGTAAAAAACAAAGAAGAAGTTGATGGTCGGATAGCCAGTTTATCAAAGTATTTGGAAGCTTCACGGAAGGGCCTTAAAGAAAGGGACCTTCTGGTAATTAGCACCTCCAATTTTATATCTGCCAGCCTACAAAATTAATGAATTTGCATCCTAAAGGGATCTCATGTTTACTTATTATAGATTCAAGTTCTAAAACAGTCACTGGAACTTCAGAGGAAGGAACTAAATGAGTGCAGAGCTGAGATCACTTCTCTGAAGATGCACTTAGAAGGTTCCCTTGCAAGTAGGGGATGGCATACAGGAGACATCGAAGGAATTAAATCATTAAACATTGACAAAAAAGAAGTAACTGGATTCCAATATACAGAAACTGAAACCACACAATTAACAAATGTTTTGAGAGACGATTCTAATTCCATGGCAAGCCAGGTTGAAGATAACCAGCCAGAGGAAAAGGTTCTCGAGATGAATGAAGCAGGCGTGATGTCAAAATCTTTTCCTGGTTCAAATGTGAAGAATAGTAGAGACGTTATTGTTGGGCATGAGTCTGATGAATCTGAGCAGAACATAGTGACTTCATATGGATCGGCGGTGTCCTGCAATGGAAATGATGAAGAAAAGAAAGAAAAAAACATTGAATCAACAGCTCGAGAAGCTATTTGCTTAATACAAAAAACAGACAGTCCAAGGAGGGTAACTACAGAAAAAATGGTAAATTCAGCACCTTAAGCTGTTTGTTTCCCTAAAAAGCCATGTAATGGATCTTTCTATCATTAATTACAGGCATTGGAGACCATCCAGATTGTTTCAGATTCTCTGCCTAAGATTGTTCCTTATGTTTTGATCAACCATCGTGAGGTTTTTCTCTTAGATTTTCCTTGGATTCATTTCTTCTTTCCAGAAGACTCGTCTCATCTGATGAGGATTATTTTTGCAGGAACTTCTTCCATTGATTATGTGTGCAATTGAGCGGCATCCAGAAGGCAATGTAAGAGACTCTTTAACACACACATTATTTAATCTTATTAAGCGGCCGGATGAGCAGCAGAGGCGAATTATAATGGATGTAAGTCACTTTGTGATTTTTTATTTTTGATTTTTGATTTTTTTTTTTTTTTTGTCAGCTTAATTTGAGATTCATCAGATCATAAATTTTTGTTATTTGATAGGCTTGTGTTAGCCTAGCCAAGAATGTAGGGCAGATGAGAACTGAAACGGAGTTGCTGCCCCAATGCTGGGAACAGGTGGTTACAATGCTGTTCTTTGTTTTGCTATTTATATGGCATATAACTGTATTTTGGTTTCATTACTTCTTCCCTTCGCTTCAGATAAATCACATGTATGAAGAGAGGAGACTACTGGTTGCACAGTCATGTGGAGAGCTTGCAGAGTTTGTACGGCCTGAGATTCGTGATTCACTTATATTATCAATTGTGCATCAGCTAGTTGAAGACTCTGCTATTGTCGTGCGAGAGGCTGCTGTTCATAATCTGGCAATGCTGCTTCCACTCTTTCCAAATATGGACAAATATTTTAAGGTCAGCCTCACTAATGCCCAGAGGCAATCATGGGGCCGAAAATTGTCTTCACAGAAATGGCTGCAATGTAAGCTATAGAAAAGGCTGAACATATGGCTTCAGGAATGGCTTGAAGGCTTGAGTCCTAATAAAAAATAACGGGAAATTGATTTAGAATGTTAATGTTAGGCTAATCATTTTGTTCTTATTTTTTCATATAACAGGTTGAAGAGCTGTTGTTTCAATTGGCGTGTGATCCTTCAGGCGTGGTGGTGGATGCTACGCTTAAACAACTCCTTCCTGCTGTTATAAAATGGGGAAGCAAGATGGACCATGTTCTACGTGTTCTACTCTCTCACATGTTGGGAGCTGCAAAGGTTCTTTCGCTTGTATTTTAATTATGGAAGTTTTACATACATACCACCCAATTCCTATGTGTTTACAGACCTAACACCTAAACTTCAATTTTTACATATGCACCTACCTATGCATGAAAAAGTGTATTTCATGTTTTCATTGTCAAAATTATGATATTTTCGACGTGATATGAAATATTTGGGTGTTATAATTGAAAAAAAAGTAAAATTTAGGTGTTAGATATGTAAATACAAACGAATTGGGTGGTATGTATGTAAATGCCCTTTTAATTATTAAAGCTTCATAATTTTTTTTGGCATGATAATGTTCTGATCATCTTGTCGGTGCACCTTAACTTTGCAGCGGTGCCCACCTCTTTCTGGGGTTGAAGGCTCTGTGGATTCTCATCTGCGTGTACTAGGTGAACATGAACGATGGAGCATTGATGCCTTGTTGCGTATGATGATGGAGTTGCTTCCGTTTATCCATCAGCGATGTATTGATACTTGTCCGATAAATGTTGCTACTAAATCTAACTCCAGCTCCGAACAAAACGATTCTTTTTTCTCATCATCCTTGCTTCAATTGTATGCCAAGTAAGTTCTTCACTGATTTGTTATTGTAGTAATTTTATTGATCTTTGCAGGATAGAAATAGTGTTGATTCTCGCTTAATTTTTGAATTACATCAAGTTAATTATTGGCTCTTTTGCACTTTATAGGAGCAATGTGCAGTGGAGTGCGTTTGATTGGATGTACACTGATTGTTTTCCTGATTTAATTGAGCTTTCTTGCTTCTTGTCTCGCAAGGAAGACAATCTCAGAACCCGAATTGCAAAGGTATTACAAGCCACGTCAACTTATTTTCATTTCAGTTTTTTTAGATGTTCTTGAGTTGTCATATTTTCACGATTTTGATCAAATTTGTGTTTAAACTGCCTGTGCAGATCCTACTGGCGGTATCAGAGCTATTTGGAGATGAATATCTTTCTGTTATAATGCTACCTGTTTTTCTTATTTCAGTTGGGGACAATGAAAGTGCTAATTTGACGTATTTCCCAGTTTTGTTCCTACCAAGCGTCAAAGGTATGAAGTTACAAGTCTGTGTGTAGAAGAACTATTTTGGAGCATTTACATACATACCTCCCAGTTCTTATGTATTTACATATCTTACACCTAAACTTTGATTTTTACATTTATACCACCCAAATCATTCATTTAACATAAAAAAAACCACTATTTTAACTTTGAAAGGTGAAATACACCTTTTCATGCATAGGACCATAGGTAATGTGACGAATATGTAAAAATTGAAGTTTAGCTATTATATATGTAAGTACTTACGAATTGAGCCGTATGCATGTAAATCTTCCAATTATTTCTTATGATCATCCTCTAATTTGGGTTGTGCTGTTTGTTTGTAGGTTTGCAGCCTAAAAGCGCTGTGGCAAAGAAAATTGCCACCGCTTGTGTCCTTCCTCTCTTGTTGTCTGCTATTTTGGGTGCTTTCAGTAATCATGAAAGACTTTTGGATTATATGCGGAAGCTACTACTGCTTAACACAACAAAAGAGGTTTCTTGGTCTGCTAATTGCAGCGCTGAGGTCATCGATGCAGTCCGCTTTGTTTGGTTGGTGTCATAAATAATTTAATTTTGTAAACATGGTTATAGATTGGTTTGATTTTATGCTTTAAATTAGATTGATGAATGCTGGATTGCAGCTCTTTTGAGAAGCATCATGGAACTGTTTTTCAAATAATATGGGAATTAGTCGCATGCTCTGAGGAGAGCCTGAAGACAACTGCAACAAATTTGTTAAAAGTTCTAGTATGTTTCTCAATGCAGAATATGTTATTCTGAATGTTTTATTATTTGTAAATTTTGGTTAGATTTCTCTTTCTGAAAATAGCTAATTTGCTCGCTTGTGGTGCAAAAAGGAAACAACGAGGCTGCTCATATACCAATTTAACATATTAAATGAAGTAGATCTCCATTGCTTTCTCTCTCTCTCTCTCTCTCTCTCTCTCTCTCTCTCTATGTTGCAGGGTTTGCTGCCCTTAACTGGTGAAAGCCACTGAGAATAGCTAGCTGATTATTTTCATAATAGAAAGGGACCCCATTTGATTTTTTTTATTTTTTATTCTAACGTAGGGATCCAATTTGGTGATCCGTCTCTGTCTCCCTCCCTCCCCAGCCCCCAAATCCTCTTCCTCCTCTCTCTCTCTCTCCATGTTGGAAGGGCTGCTGCCCTTGACTGGTGAAAACCATCTGAGAAAAGCTAGATATTTTCATAACAGGAAGGGACCCAGTTTATTTTATTTTGTTTTATTTTAATGTGGAGACTCAATTTGGTGATCTTTTGTGCCCTCTCTCTCTTTCTCTCTCTCTCTCTCTCTCTCTCTCTGTTGTTGATGCCTTTATACTTCTGGAACCGTACCAATTTGGTGCTTTGAAAATATGGGTAGCACATTTATGCTTTATGGCTAACATGCAAGTCCTATTTACTATTTTGTTGAATCAACCATTCACATTAGTTGATATGGACCATTATCAGTGACTTGTATGCTTAACATGTCAAATAGGTACCTTATATTGATGTGAAACTTGCATCCGCTCATGTCTTGCCAGCGCTTGTTACACTTGGTTCTGATCAAAATTTAAATGTTAGATACGCAAGCATAGATGCATTTGGTGTTGTGGCTCAGCATTTCAGAAATGATGTGGTATTAAACTGCTTTTTCTTAAAATAAAATTTATTCATAGAATAGTTTCTTCATGTAAGATTGACAAATTTCCTATTTTTCAGATTGTCGAAAAAATCCGAATACAGATGGATGCCTTTCTGGAAGATGGATCACATGAGGCTATTATATCTGTGGTGAGAGCTTTAGTTACAGCAGTACCACACACGACAGACAAATTAAGAGAATATATCCTCTGCATGGATTGATTTGTTTTAGCCATATAATATTATTTTTTAATCCTTTCGTATGTTTCTTTAACAAATTCATACATCTTTTATCCAAGATCTTCCAACTAACATCTATGCCATCTCATGGTAATGATGTTGTTCGCCGTCGAGATAGAACTAATGCATTTTGTGAAGCAATCCGAGCTTTGGACGCAACAGGTTCCCTTTAAACCATGTCATTAGCATTTTTATTAGTTGTTGAAATAATACTTTAATGGTTTTACTATCATACAGCTTACTACGTATGTTCATGTAAAGGCAAGTTTGTTTAGTGCTAATTGGAAATCCAATTTACAAAGTATGCCTGGAATTATGTATTATTTTCACTTTACTAAATGCAATTGTACCACATTTTGAACAAAATTCCTAATTATCCATAACATATTTAATTTTGTCTTTAGTGTGAATGTATAAGTTACTTGATGAACAACTTGCAGAGCAACTGATTTAGGCTCCGTTTGGGGCAGCTTGTCCGCTGCGGCAGCATTTTTAAAATGTCGCTTACCGTTTGTGAACTGTGTTCGATTAACTTATCCGAAAATTCAGTTGAGTTTTTACATTAAACGCGGAACGCGGGTCGAATCCTGCGGCCCCTGTTTTCAGATAAGCGGCTTATATGAATATTTCATGAAACCCTTCGGAACAAAATTTTCATCTAACACCAAATAATTCACGTTAATTTCACAAGTCTTGTCAATGCAAAATAACTTTTACATTTTTCACCAGATCTTTCATCAACCAGCGTTAGAGACCTTCTCATACCAGCCATACACAACCTACTAAAGGAGCATGATAACCTTGATCCAGCGCACAAGGAAGCATTAGAGATTATAATGAAGGAAAGATCAGGAGGAGCATTTGATAGCATTAGCAAGGCCATGAGCGCTCATCTTGGAATTGCTTCTTCCATGACCAGTTTCTTCGGCGAAACTGGTCTCCGGGCGAAGAAAGACTCGGCAGACTCTGCTGATCCTTCTTCGCTGCCGCAGCAGCCGAGCTCGCAGTCACAGCAGGACGATACGAGGTTTCGACGAATCATGCGTGGCGGGTTTAGCGAGATGCTGAGAGGCAAAGCCCGAGCCACCGATGATTCTCCAAATTAGGTTGTTATTTTCAGCCATTTCTGAGGTTGATATCATCCTTATTTTACTCATCTGTGTTCAGAATCTTCCCTATATGATAATGATTTTCATGTTCCTATGATTTATTTGTATCAAAATGGTTTGATTTGCATTTATTTTCAGATATAATCAATGAATGGTCTGTTTTTTGTATTTACAATTTTGAGCTAACAGCTGAGGAGATTATCATACAGGATAGCTGAGTTCCTTGTGGAAATTCTTTTGTTTGCTGGAGTGAGTTTTGGAGGACAATAAGATGTTATGGACCATTTTGTTAAACTTTTATTGTGTAATGTTTTTATGTGCAATTTCTATGAAAGTTTGGTGTTTTACATGAATTGTGGTGTTCATTTATTTTGATTAACTATGAAACTCGAAAACGGCTTGAATGAATTCAAATCGAAATTGGCGCGATCCGACTTGAAATTGACATAAGATTGCTGAAATTGAATTATTTGGATCCATTTCAGTTCGAAACCGGCTCACAGCTTGTTATATTTGATTTTATTTAACGTTATACATAATTTTTATAAATAAAAAAAGCTGATCTCGATTCAGTTGGAGCCAATTCATGTACGGCTCGAAATTGGTTTGTAACAAATTCGATCAAAAGTTTTGACTCATAGCTCGGCTCTGTTTATTTCAATTCGATCTCCATCCGAGCTAAAATTAAAATTAAAATGAATATTCAAACGACTAATTTAGGGCGCATTTACATACATTTCACCCAAATTCAATGTATTTGACCATCCAAACTTATTTTATATATTTATTCCATCTGATAAAAAATATCACCATTTTAATTTTAAAAATGTGATAAGGTGCCATTTATGTAAAAAATAAAATTAAAGTGTGTAAATATGTAGGAATTGAGTGGTATCAATGCAAATTTTCCATAGCTTCTAACAACAATATTTTTCTACCCTTTAATTGAACCAATTGAATGGAACTTACTATGCTTGAATCAAAAGGATTAATTCTGATTTTATCAAAGCAATCAAAATCAAAAAATTATTTTTAAGATAGTTATTTAGGATTTATCTCAAACTCTCTGAACCACAAATCATGTATTGCAATCGGGATCTCCTTCCATGATAGACATGAACCTTCACACTTGCGTAAGATGTCCTTAATAGAGGAACGGCCTAAGTGGATGCATAAGATATGAACCTTCACACTTGCGTAAGATGTCCTTAATTGATCCAACTTCAGATTGAAAATGCATTGTGTGCCGCTTGACTCGCCCAGATCTATTGAAGTTGATTGGGTTGCATTGACTATGAATCTATCGTCTAAAATTATGTCTTGCTTAACATAATCAACTTTTAACAGAAAAAACTCGACATTCCTCCTTCGCGATGACTGCGTTCACTAATATTTGAATCTCAATAGTCGCTCTGAGTTTACTCTTGATGGCTATTGTCCATTCTAATTTTTCCTTTACTCTGTCAATGTACCTGAGATAATATATTTCACTTGTTGTCCTTCTACAATAAAATGATCAAATTTAATATATTCTAAATTTATTTTAATTTTGACGATATTATTTATTAAACATGCTTTTAAACATCTTATTGTAAACAAGAAAAAAGTGTGGATATTTGTTCAACTTTGTTCTTATGAGACATATAAAGTTGAATTTTCCAATTTATACATAGTTCAATTATTTTCAAAAATTTTTTAGGGGTATTTACATGCATATCACAAACTTCTTATCTATTACAAGTCATCTGATTCCTATATTGTTAACATAAGATTGAGTGATTGATAGGTTAAAATCGTGGTCTGTTGTTTGACATTCATAATATAAGACCATTCAGAACGAAAAATTATTCTGTACGACGACCGCATGTGATCTGCATACGGTAGCCAATGTTTAAGCATACACGTGTAACGCGGGGCCCTTAGTGAAGATAAATAAGCAGCCCAGCTCGAAGCCCGCCCAATAATCGGAAAAACATATATTTGGATCTATCGCCCAATTCACATATATAGTCATAACATATGTGAATATCTTATTGGATGGCTACCAGATTAATTTGCTCAATAAGATATTCACATATTACAGCGGACCAATTAAATGAAGCAAACGTATGTACATTCTCTCCAAAGATGTAAAGTCCTTTGGATACACTTAAATTACTAGATGAAAAAAATAAATTTAATAATAAATAGTTTATATACAATTGATTTAAAGGAGCAGAAGACTCTCTAGTTCCGAAGTTCAACAGATCAGTCTTCATTTGACGGGCATCAACGCCACATGATGGAACTTTCTTCTACTTTGGAACTTCTCCTTTATTTGACATGTCAATTAAAAGGGCAACTTCATCAGGATTTATTCTCAGATCGTTCCCTCCCATTCTGAAAACTATTTTTTCATGTATCCAACATTGCAATATTTGAAGTGTGACAAAATTGTCTTTGGGATAAGGTGGAAGTGCAAAGAACTGATCAACATTCAAGGTTTTTAGCTCTTCCCTCATCTCATCAGATACAGCAGGCCTGACCTTATCAAACGCATCTCTAACTAAAGATGGTCGGCATCTACAACTCATGGACCTTGGGTTCACAAACCTACATCAAACAAAATAATGCAAAAAATATAAAGGGTTATGTAGAAATGTTTTATTTCGGGAATACTATGGTAATATTTAAGCAATATTATGTGATCTCGTATATTATTATTTAGGTTATATTATATTATTACTTACCTTGTATTCTGGCATTGTAGTATTTAGGTTATATTCTGGTTGTATTTACGTTGTATTTTTTGTACTAAGCTAGAGTTACTTAAATTGTATTCAGGTTTAGGTTATATTTAGGTTATATTATAGAAGTTTTTCCGTTGTATTAAAGTATTAATATTATTCAGGTTATATTCTGGTGTAGTATTAATGTTCTATTCTGGTGTAGTATTAAGGTTTTATTCTGGTAGTTTTTTCGTTTTATTCTGCTATAATTATAGTATTATTTCTGTAATACTCAGGTAATATTTAAGGTATTGTTAAGTAGTGATTAGATTGATATTATAATTAAATAACATGTTTTATTGCAGTTTAATGTTGGTTTTTTTAAGGTAATATTGTGTGCACTTGTGCACAACTCAAAAACAGTAAAATACAACTCATATATTACTCTGACTGATTTGTTACTCAAGTACAACTAAAATATTACGTAAATGATCTTCTCAATGAAAATAAAACCAAATAAAAATTACCTGGATGAACCATCTTGGATTTCCTTCTTCTTTCGCTTTTTCCCTTTCTTTTTCTTGCGTTTCTCGGACTCCATTGTCGATTCCTCTTCGGTTTCCATTCTGAAGGGCTCTTCCATCTCCATTCTCACTCGGCTCTCTTCAGTTTCCAACAACAACCCTAAAACCTAAGTTTTTTTGATTCAAAAACCCTAGAGGATGGAATGAAGATCGAATGAAGGTGCTCCGTGCTCTCCTCGCTCGGGCGACGTTTGGTTTTTTGATGAAATAACCTCGCTCTGTTTAACTTTTACGTGTTTTGGGCCAGATTCGGGCTGGGTCACGCAGTAAAAATGCCTTAGTTTAATTTTTTAAGTTATGAGGTCTGCAGTTTCGCATGTCATCATTCCATTGGACACCGCACGCATAGTTGCGTCCGGTGTTCGCACAGAATAAGAGCTCATTCAGAACAGGGTTGGAATCATCTATGACAATTTTTTTAAGGAGGTGGTGCTATACATTAGAGTGGGTGGAGGCTCGTATAATATTCTCTGGTCATTCATTTTAAAAAAAAGATGATAGATGATAGGTTAAAATTAAAATTTAAGTGGGTGATATATAAGACATATGAATTGGATGGTATGTATGTAAATCTCCCATTTTTTTAATTATCACAGTCCAAAAATCAAAAGCTGCTCGAAAAACCCTCAAGCTCACGTCGGCCCAAAACCCTAGGTTTTTATAGTCCCCTCGTCGCCGGCGGACCGGATGAATATGGAGGCTGGCGACGTGGAGATGGAGACATCAGCTGAGGCGGAAATGGATTTGTTTCAGAGAACCGCCGCCGCATCATCAGCCAGCTTCTCTGATGCCGCAATTTCCTCCAAACGCGTCGCAATCAAGAATACCATACAGACCAATTTCCATGACGACTACGTCTTCCAGATAGCTTCGAGGTAGTCATTGCCCATCCCTAACCTCATATATCACTCTATTTACGGAGAGAATATTGCGTGCACTGGTATTCGGGTGGTATTGAATACCACCCCCATCTCCGGGTGGTATTGGGGTGGTATTGCACACTGCAATACCACCCCAATACCACTAATACTAACCCAATACCACACCAATACCACTGATCCACAACCAATACAACCTTCAATGCGAAAGATTGAAAGTTTTCATGAGTTATTTTCTGACGTGGAGTTTTGTTTTGTTAAGTCCTGAGATTTCTACTCTGGCTGTTTCATTGTCGTCAAACACCATCAAATTGTATTCTCCAGTCACCGGGCAGTTTCTAGGTGAATGCAAAGGTCACAGTAGCACCATTAATGAGATTAGCTTTACGGTGCCTTCCTCGCCAAATCTTCTGTGTTCTTGTTCTTCTGATGGCACCTTCAGATTGTGGGATACGAGGACTTTTAAGCAGGTATCATTACTTATCCCTAGATGTAAAAGCCCAAAAAGATGCAAGTATGCTTGCAATGTTTATTCTGCTATTAGCACGGCCAGAGTGATCAATGCTAGTTCTTATTGATATATTGTTTGATCGATAAACCAATATTGTTTTTCTTTTCCTCCTTCATGCTGAAATGAGAAAATGTTGCGTTAAATTGAGAGAACTGCTTTGAATCACTTGAGAGAAATTTTTTTTCTGTTATTAATAATGTATACCTGACATATGATATACATGAAAGTTCATGAAATCCATGAAGATTGCAAAATATAGATTCAGTATAGAGTTGTGGCTATGTATTCTTTTCTTTACTTCCTCATCAGCATTTTCATTTTATCTGTGTTGATATCGGAAAAAATCATCATCAATTCAGTGATTCTAACATCATTCTTCCGACTAGCTTCTCGTCAGACTGCATTTCGTCTTTGCTGGAATAAAAACTTGATTTTGTCTTCCTAATTTTGGTTGATGCAGAATAGAAATGGAACTAAGATTGAAAGGAAAAGTGGAAAAAGAGGAAGACTGGAAAGAAAGGGAGAAATATAGAGAACAATTCAAATTAATTTCAGCATTTGTACATTCATTAGCAAGGTACCCCGAACTGTAAAAGTTTTAGGTCTAAAAACCATTAAGTTCAATAATTGGGTCATTAAAGTTTACAAGCTCTTATTTTATTTCTTGATTTATTATTAAACTATTGGTCAGCTACTAGGAAACTGAAAGTGCAATTAATAAAGCTATATAAAGTTAAAATCTCTTAGAACATCTTCATTTAAGTTATACAAATCATAGATCCATTGAAATGCGAAAACAACTTCTAAGGAACCTGCTTGGAAAATTTAGTCCTTTAATACACTTTAGGAAAAGACATATTGCAAATTTTTCATTCCATTGTCTTCCTTCGGTTGGAAAGAGCTAAAATTGGGTGAATGTGCATAATGGTCACACAATATGATCATGCCACTTTATGACAAATTATTTTGGTGAATCAGTGGGTCAAAATCATTGCCAACTTCAACTTTCATGATGCAATTAAACCTTTTACAATCAATGACTTAGATGCGTTGTTTCCTACACATCATTCATGCTCAAATATTAGGGCTTGAGCGCATCATGGTATGTGGTGAGATCCTCCATATTTACAGCTTTTTTGATGTTTATTGTGAAAGATGAATAAAGCACATATGGATCGTACTCATTTGTATGAATATTTAGGATCCTCTGGATTGAGCTTGCGGATCTTTGAAGGAATTTTTAGAAGAGCATTTAGATAGTGATCCATAAATTCTCTTAAATTTTATTTTTTGCGGATAGAATTTTCTCTCCTTTTTTGCATTTTTCCTCAATAGGAGAACAAATAAGTTCCTATATAAAGTCTTGCTTCTGTGAACAAAACAAAATAGGAAAACACTGACGAAATTCAATGTAATGTAGTGTCTATCAATAAGGCAATAGAGGCAATCAATAAAAGCCAACAGAGTAGTAGGAGCAATAAAATAACCTATGAGCAAGTATCGATAGCGGCTTTGGCAAAGTGCCAACCTACAACAACAAGCCAATATTGGCTAAAGTAAAGAGGGCATGAATCACAATGGCAACTTTAACAAGGTAGTTGGCATATGGCTACAAGTTAGGCTTTAAGAGTTGGCAATAACAACATAGTCGACAAACACATAGATGGCTATTGGCTCGTAAAAGAGCTACAAATTTCAATTCAATAGCTTTTAAGTTGGGGATGTTAGTGGAAAAGAAAACTAGATTTATTCATGAGAATATTGATTTCAAATTATGTTTCTTCTTTTTGTAGGAAATAGGGTTTTTAAATAGAAAAATACAACGATAAATAGAAAAGAACAATGATAAGATTCATTTTCTTACAAAAAAAGCTCCACCAAAAAAGGGACACATTATTTTTAATAACACATACATATATTTCACTTTTGAAATGATTTATACAAGTGTTATCCTAATTGAATTGAAATTCAAATATAAACTTTTCTACATAAGTTTTAAAAATTAAATTTATCTTTGTTGTAATTTAAGCTTGATCTAGTGAATTGATTTTTTTTACCTTGATATTTTCATCTGATGTTTGGTTGATCATCAAATAAGACCTTTGATACTCTTAAGGGAATCATCAGTCTCAATGGTCCCCATAAAGGAATCATCATCGCTAACAATTTTATTGAAAAAATGGTTTAATAAAATTTTTAGTAATACAATCTCTTTGATCTTCCCACAATTCGTGCAATTTGATGCACAAATTATGATCATAGGTGATTGAATTGATTGCATACTAAATGAAATCCCAAAATCAATGATCCATCATTTAGGAGGATTTAACTCCGTAAACTTAAAGCTCTTGATGAGGGAAAACTACTCGCCTAACATCTTTGGTATATAATTTAGCTTTGTATCATACTTGAACTTTTTCACCAATGTAAAATGCTTCCATGTTTGGACTTAAAAAATTAGTGTTGACTCCTCTGAGTGAGTTTTTATTGGCATTTTGAGTTGAATATTTAGAAGACACATTAAATTGTTTTAAATAAACTACTAGGGGGTCAAATCGGGTTTGTTGGTCGGGTTTGGGTTTTGCCCCGAAATTAACCTGACGCAAAACTGTTTTTCCCGAGTCTGACTCGAATATTAAATGGGTCAAAAATTACAACTCGAACCGACCAACATCCAACCCAACGACTCGATCCTGATACGTATTAACCATTTAACATAAGACATAACAAATATTTGTGTTGATTACAAGTCAAATTTGGGACAATTTCGAGTCGATTTCAATTTGGCATGTTGATTTTAGGTTAGTGGGTCGGTTTCGAGTAAATTTCGGGTTGGTGGATCAACCGGAACTTAACCAAAGCAATTAAATGGGTTAGGATTCTTAACCCGAACTTGAATCGAAAATTATTTGACAGTTTTATTGAAGAAATTGAACCATTTGACAATATTATTGAAGAAATTGAACCATTAAAATTTTGATGAAATTTATCTCTTTGAATTTCCCATGATGTGACGCTACAGTATGATCATAGGCGATTGATATATCACCTATTAGATTTAATGCCTAGATTAGGGGAAGTGTGAACCATATCACAATCATAATTTATACTCTTAAATCTTACTATGCATCTACCGACAAGCCTATGATTTATTGTTTCAGAAATCTTCACTAAGATCTTTGCATGTAAGTTCTGGATGCATTTTGCAAAGGAATTTATTACTTGAAATATGGGAAATAGGAGGAAGTGAAAAATTTCAATAAGGTTACTTGTTTATAACCAAGAAAATTCTTTAAAAATAATGTTTTGCAGGATGATAGATACAACTCTTGTTAGTAAATTGAAATTTAGCCTGCAAAATGATATTACTCTAGTAACTTAATGCAAATTTTGGTATGATGATGTTGTAACTTCCTAGTTTCTCCCTATGCGCCTAAGTTGATCACACAAAGGATTATTACCAACGTTAGGTTTGTCATGTCATTAGACAAAAAGGCTATTAAAACCTTCGTTATGATAACCAAACTATTTATATGTAGTTTTTTAAATTGTTAGCAAATTTTCTTCACATTTCACACCATCTTTCAGGGAAGTCCATGAAATTTACCCAATTTCATCAGAGAATAACTCAATAATGCTAGAAGCATCTATGGTTTTGCTTCAATGCATCAAGTGATTTATTTTGTGAAGTCTAGTAATAATTATCATCTTTAAATTGTTATTGATTCAGGAGGCAACCCAAGCACTTGGAAATCAATGGGGACTGAAAGTTATAGTTAAGCTTGAGCTGAATTTTATGGGTAAACTCATACATATGGGTTAATAATAAGACATAGATGCTTTTGGTTAAGTCACTTGAGAAAATACTTTCAAGGCCACAAAGGAATTGCCAAGTGGACTTGAAGAGGCAACATAAGAAGTTACTTGAAGGGACAAGATGACAACCCTCTAGGTTATTGGCTACTAATTAAGTTATTTGGGTTCCCGACACTTATTCTGATACAGTGTTGGACCGGCCTTGCCTTACAGATGAGGTTTTTTTATCCAAATGGAGGGATTATTATTATTTTTTCTATTGTAAAGTGTGAATCAACTTATGAACGTATCTGTTTCTTTCTTAAAGGGACAATTTGGTGAGAGCTGTTAGGGTTTGTTAATTTATAGAAGATTATCTTAAAGACATCAATGCATTCACTAACTTGTTTTCTTCACTAACTTGTCTTGGTTGAACACAAGCAAGGTGGAGGGAGCTTAATTACAGTTAATATTCATTATTTTTTAAATTAACATCTCAAACATTTTTCTTAGTGGATTCATTCTATTCCCATACCATATGTTTTTTATTATGCAAATAACATTCATTATGTAATTTTCTACTCATTTTAGTTCTAATGTAGTTGTTTGAATTCCCCATATAAAATTTCAATGCCATTATGAGGTATTATGTTTTTGATGAAATCTTAAAGGCTCCTATAATCCATGTTAAATAAGGAATTCCACCCTTTTCTTAAAACCTTCATTCCAAATTTGAATAATTTATCTTATGTCATTCTAGAGCGGACAGAAACGAACTCTAAATTTCTGTCTCCCCTATGGTTTGTGTTGGAGATATAAAAGTTTTATAAACTAATGTTTTGCTTTGAGATCCTGACATGTCAAATATGTTGTATCATTCATTCAAAATTTTGTTTTATTGAAGCCATAGAACACATCATCAGCAGATATAATTGCTTTGTGATTTGCAATGGCAAATTAACCCACATGAATTTTTCAAATAAGAAACGCTTGCATGGAAGTTTGAGGAGTGCCCTATCATGTTGATTGAAGAAAGATAATTATCCTCCAACGGAAATACACATGTTTTTATATTTTTTATCTTCATTTATCTTAATGAAGGAGTGAAAAATTAGGCAGCTCATCACTTCACATCAATTAATCAACAATGGGCATTAGTGTCTTTATTTTAAGTTTGACTAATATAAAGGAGTATTCATTAAGTGATCCTTCTTTTTCATATATGTATGATTTCATTTTTCTAGTGATATTTGATTGTGAAGTATTTGTTTGTTTATTATTTTTGGATAAACTTCTTATCATGAGACATTTGGGCATATAAACTTAACGTGGAAGGATTCAAAAGGGGGAAAAAAAACAGTCCCAAGGTAGCATGCATAAAGGATAGAAGTTTTGGAATGTTATTTGTGCAAAATCAGTTTAACTAGCCCCTTGTAAAACCTAGCACAAAATAGTTTGGATGAGGCTAGTGACGATGAAAATAATATTTTCCACAATATCTAGAATGAACAGTCTTTCATGCTATTTTGTTTTGCTTGATGTTTTTTTTTGAATCACTTGTTTCTTATCTTAGGATTTGTTTTATTGATGAAATTGTATTATTAGAAATCATCGTACTTTTTTTTTTAAGAATTTAAACGTTAACTTCTGCTTTAGAAATTAAAGTCAATATCACTCAATCAAATGTTTACTGGTATGCAAACTTTTATTTGAATTTCACCCTTTCAATTGTATTCCTCTATTGCATAATGGCGCAGGTTTCCTTAATAAAAGCAAATTCCTGTCAAGAAATATTTAGCTTCTGTATTGGCGGAGCAAGCAGTAATCTTCTTGCTGGTGGAGGTAATTCTCAGGTATTTTAATTTCAGCATTACATTGAACTCAACATATGATTGGGTCACTTACATACATACCACCTAATTTCTATGTGTTTACTTATCCAACACCTAAACTTTACTTTTTACATTTATAGCACACAAATCTCTTAATCACATAAAAAATACCACCATTTTAACTTTTAAAAAGTGAAACATACCTTTTCATGAAAGTTATTGTGCATGTAATGATTGAAGTTTTAGGTGTTAGATATGTAAATACGTAAGAATTGAGTGGTATGTATGTAAATCTTGCTATATCTTTTCTATAAGTTCTACCTATCTCCTGATCACAATTAAGGATTTATCTAGCTGTCTTGATTCTATTGTTTGTTGGCAAATAGCACACGTTCATGCCATGTAAAGTTGACTCTGGTGCTAAGCTGGGACCCCCTTTCTCCTATGTACCATTTTGTCCTTTTTACATTTAATGATTTTTTTCTTTTAAATGGGGCTGTTTGTATTACTTCACCTTACTTGGATTATAGTGATAGGAGGAGCACATTCACATATGTTTTACAGACTATTTTATAGATAGTTTTGTTGAGTAACAATAATATCATTATGGCGATTCCAATAAATATTGCCCACTTTTGTTTTCTCGAATGCCAATTTCTTTTGGTGCTTGTTGCATAAAATTATCTCGGGCAAAATTTTGTTTTTTTTGATACTAATGATCAATCTAGACAATTTTCAATGATGTATTCTACTAATTTTCTTAAAATACATAGATGCAAAGCTTGATGCTTCACACTCGTAGAGAAATGGGTGAAAGCGTATTTTGATTTAATTTATGCAGTAAATTTAAAAGATGTTAATCTTCAAAACTAAATCCTTAGGTTCATACTTACCAAAAGACCTTGGCTCATGCGGTATACTTCTTGGCTTTTAACTTAGTGATTGCAGCCTTCAATCTTAGCTGATACAATTATGATGAATTTCTTTGTCTCTACAGAGATTTAATATCTCTACTGCCCTTGTTTCCTCTCCTATATCTATTATTGATTTTGTGCCCAACTTACATCTATACCGTATTGGGCCAACTTAATAAAAATGTTATCGAATGCCATTCCTTAAAAAAAATTTACATTCTTCTCTTTATATTTTTCATCATATTTTGTTCTTCATAGTGCTTTGGAATCCAATTATCACATTTATTTCATTTCTTTTTCTGCTTTAATGAGATGAAGATAAATGCCATTGTGCAACATTAATTATGTGATGCACGTCTAATGTATTAATTGCTTGCAGATTTTGTTCTGGGATTGGAGAAATAGCAAGCAAGTAGCTTGCTTGGAAGAATCTCACATGGATGACGTAACCCAAGTACATCCTTACTCTATTTCAAGATTTTTATATTGAATTTCTTTAGTTGTATATTATAAATATTTAATAAAAAAATTGGAGTTGAGGTTTTGTTGCAGCACTTTTTGTATGGAGGATTCAAGTTATTTAACATTTCTATTAATATCACTTAAATTATTGCTATGAAATTTTTTTGAAGATTTTACTGACATTAAATTCTGAAGCTTGTTATATTGATGCTTGAATTGCCTTATAGGTTATCAGACTTATATTTTCCTTAAATATTTCTTGCGGAACTGCACCATTTGGTATTTTCAGCATATAATTATTTCTTTTTAGCTTCATAGGCTTACGATTCCTTTTCAGCAGTGTAAGAGTTTCATATCTTTCTCTGATGGGATTTTGTTGTGCAATTTTTTTCTTGATCCATCTTATTATTTTAAAGGCGTTCTATGTACCTCTTTTGAGTGGAGAGTGATAGGAAACAAAATTTCTTCTTATAGAAAATTTAGGGCAAAGCAAATATTTTTTAATAATAAAAAACAACACGAATACAAAGATAAGCACCTACAATTCGAGAGGTAGGCGATTTCTCCTAATTTCTACAATTCAAGAGGTAGAAAATCTCTCCCAAACCCTAAGCCTCAAGCTCAATCTTATGCATAATCCTAACCCTAAACATATTAACCATAATTATACTTGTGAAAAACGACGACAATAAAACGAAAAATTAGAATGAGAAATTCACACAGAATTAGAGAACAACGGAACACAAATTTATGTCGTTCGGCAGATTGCCTATGTCCACGGAGTTGCAGAGGATTTTATTACATCGGGGAATTACACCGTCTTCGATTACCTCGACGATTACAAGAAAATCTCTCCCTCTCCCTCTCTCTCTCCTCACATTTCTCTCTCTCTCTCTTTCTATTTTTTTACACATGAGCCACGTGGAAGAAGAAAATTGCTCCAGAATAATGGGAAGAAGCTTTTCGGTTTTGACCTTTTAGTAAGGTACCACCAAAATCAATGACAGACCAAGGGATCCGGGTTTTGGCCCATTAAGGCAATCCATAATTCCTTATTTGTAAGACCAAAAGAATGAAAGACGGGGACTCGGGAACGCAGAAATGTGAAAACGCGGGCACACGTGAACCTTTATTTATTATTTTTCTCGTGCAGGTGAAATGCATCAAAACAAGGAAATAAATAAATACATATAAATGTATTCCATAGATGCTGATACTGCCAATAGGGAAAGTGGACCAGGCTCCATAATTCTCAACAATACTAACAACAAAAATAATAATAAAAGTCTAAATTGCTCTTACACTAATAAAGACAAAATTGCCCCTAGGCTAGGCACCAACATAATAACACTTCACTCCCAAAAAGACACCTTATTCTCAAGGTGAGAAAATTTGTTGTTGGATCAAGTCGTGTGACCCTCGCTCATAAACTGACTCGAGTCTGGTTCTCGCCGTCAGCTCTGACACACTTGTCGTGACCTTCTTTAACTTTTCAAAAGTCTAGGTCGTCGCATCCACCCACTGACAATTATCCTTCAATTTCTTCGTTTGTAGCCACAATCGAATTATAACCATTCACACACTTCCAGTAGTATTATGTAAGTCCCCTAAACCTTCTCAATCCCTTGTAGGTCATAATTAGTTGCCCAACTAGCTTATCTGCCACATTTGATAGATCTGCTGACACCCTGGTCTTGCACAAAATAGGGTTCACCTCAAAGAAACATTGTCTTATCTCCCTTCTGAAACTTCGTTGCCAAAAATTTTCAATCCATCTTAGGCTCCCTTTGGTGCCGTTTTTTCACGCGGTGCGGCCCCAAACCGCGAAACTTTTCCGTTTGTCTCCCAAGTTTGCGGTCGAAGGAAGCTAAAGCGGGCGGAAAGCCGGCCGCGGGATCGACCCTGTGGCCCAGCTTTCGCTTCTCGCGTTCATGGGAAACGTTCGATAATACCACTGGATTGCAACATACCGAGCCGAAGCCCCTTCCTTGCTTTCGAAGCCCCTCCCTGCTCGATCCTCCACAGTGGCTGAGGATATCCATTCGGTCCTATCGTGCCAGAGCAATAGTGAGAGGGTATCGTGTCGATCCGCGCTTGAGCGATGCACATCCCATTATGATCGGCGTTTGTCCCGATTGTGAGCTGCGTTGTTCGTCCCTGCTGTAAGCGGTGTTTGTCGGGGCGTTTGAGAGCATGAGAGAAGTGTGCTTATACCAGCCTTCATTCCCACCATCTGAGAGCAGGAGAGAAGGTGCTTCTTCTTTTTTTTTCTGGATTCTCTATTCTTTGCCTCCTCCAAGGATTATCCCTTTTTCAATCTGGCGATCTCTCATTTCCCTTTATCATCTCAAATGAACATTTATCCTTCTGAAGAAATTTGTGTTTATGAATATCATTTAAATGATGGATTAAATGCAAAATGTTTTACATTTGCAATATGATTTTATATTTAATTTTGTTAAATTTGAATTTGAATATGGTTTATGCCAAAACATTTGTGAATATAAAATAAAATTGAATCAGAGTTTACCGTTGAGTTGGAATTGAATATGAGTGTTACAAAATTTCTGATATTTGCAACTAAATTATAATTTGAATCTATTCTTTATTTTAGATATAAAAGAATGGAGGATAGCTGAGAGAAAGTATGTTGACAACCCTAAATGTTCATGATTCATTCATACTACTTATTTTATACTTTGATTTTCCTGTTGGAGCAATTACGTACGTAGCACCCAATTCCTATGTATTTACATGTTAAGATATTAGTTATTTTAAGATTTCGAACATGAAATACATCTATTTTTGCATAGATAATATGACATATTTGTAAAAATTAAAGTTTACATGATACCCATGTAAATATATAAGAATTGAATATATGTATGTAAATCTTTCTTTTCTTTTTTTCCCGATACGAGATATCACTTTCCAGACTTCGCACGTGCAAGCAACGTTACACGAGGCAGAAAAAAAATGTTTAATAAAATTGATCGGTGCAAGCAACATATCCCTTGAGGATTGTTGCGTTACTATTTTATTTAGTAAATCAATTGAATTTCTTTTAGTGTAGCCAATGTCTTTAAATTTGCACGTGGAAGTATGCTTTACTCTGCTATGCAAAGCATCATGTGTTGATGATGATTGTTAAGAACAATTGACATTTTTCGCATTTCTTGAGTCATTTTCTCCTCTAATAATGGCGGTGATGTATCAAGGATTGATTGGTGCTCCTCTAGCAACCTGCTTAGCATTTTGTTATTTTTTAAGCTTTATTTTAGGGATCGATAAGAAAGCTGCTTCTTTTTGTTATGTGGTGGATACATTCCACTCAATTCCTATGTAGTTTGATGTGTGACACCTAAACTCATTAGTTTAAACATAAGCTTAGAGTAAAGCTTTACCCTCCATGTAGAAATGATTAAATTATACGTTGATGGCCATGCATTGTGTTTCAGTGATCACTACTGCTTTTCTCTAGCAATGGTCATGGTGCAGGTGGGATGATTTATGAGTATCGGTAAATACTGCATCAACGTGTCTTCGGCGAAGAATATGTGCATGTATCTGTGTTTGGATGGAACTATGGTTAATCTGAGCTGCCAATCTCGTATTTTCTTCTTTTCAGTTTCGTTGTATATTTGTGCAAAAGTTGTAATTTGTTTTGATTTCTTTTGTATTTTTGAAGTGAAAAGTGTGAAAATAGTCCCCTGATTTGTTGCTTGGGATAATTTTTGTCATGAAGTCTACAATGGTGTCAAATTAGTTTCCATGCTTTTTTAGTATGGTCTCAAATAGCCCTCTTGGCTTTGAATGATTCATATGCCTATGCTGCAAGATGATGGTTGATTGAAGTCGAGTGGCATGTATTAATGCATTATTGATGCTTTACTCTGCAAATAAAGCACATTAGTTTATGGGTCTCTAATGGAAGCTCTTTCAATGAAACCTATCTCAACTGTATGTTTGCACATGGAAAATGGCTTGGGAACTGATTCAATTGAATTTTAGCATGTTTCTGGCAACATGCTATAATTGTTGATTTTATGTTTGAATGGGGAAGCATATAGACTCTTACATGTTTACAACCACCTATTCAATGTAGTATGTTTTTTTGGCTACTTGGAAATTTGTTTTGTACACTACTATGGACTCAGCTTTGTCAGCCGAAAGTTTTGCTAATCACTCAGCCAATTCTTATGTATTTATATATCTAACACCTAAGCTTCGATTTTCTCATGCATACCACCAATCTATGCATGAAAGTGTATTTTTTTAGATTTGGGTGGTATACATATAAAAAAAATTAATTTTTGGTGCTAGATGTGTAAATACATTGGAATTGATGTTATTCAGCTTGATTGGAAAATCGCAGCTTCAAGAGAAACATCCCTCGAAGAAAAATGGAAGTGATCCCAAATTGATAACATTGTTGGAGGACAATTTAGGAGGAGACATCCATCACCTTCACGTTAAAGACAATATCTTTATTATTTTACTTGTAATTTTATTAGTTTTTTTCTTTTTCTTTGCACTTTTGATACTCACTGCTAAATGAGTAGTGTATTTGTACTTGTGTTATATTTTGAAGTAAATTTCTACATCTGAATTATCAAATATGTCGTTGTCATAGTTCTGTTTTAAACAACTTCACTAAACAGGGGCAGAATGATCATTTTTACAGAAAAATTTACCCCACAGTTGTTCTCACACAGCTGTAACAAACAGACAGTCAGCTTTCCCGCAACAGCTTTCCTGAGCATCGCAGTTGCAGTTGAAAAACTGAGAAGCTGCAGCTGCACCAAACAAAGTCGTAGTCTTCTCTACTGATTGTAATCATTTCATATAAAATATCACGTTAGTGATCCTTAAATCCAAGCGAAGAAACTCTTCCATCACCTGATTATTTGGCAACATTAAAATCACTTATTTATAAACTCCTCCGCTCTTCTCCACCTTTTTCGTCCTAATCATGACTCCAAAACATCCAATGTCATTGCCCACCACAATTGTTTTATTATTTGAGTAGATATGAAGTTTTGGGTGGCCTCTCGATCCATCAACACAACCATATCGTGCTCTCCAATTCGCTTCTGAAGTTTCATAGTGTGATTCGGTGTAATCCCACCACTGATTTCAGTAAGACTTTTGCGATGTCTAAGTGAGGGTATTCCTTCTCCTCCGCCTTAGTCATCTCCATTTTCGCATCGCTTTCCTTCTCGTCATGCACTGGGAGAGTCTCTAATGTCCAATTCTTGCAACAATATCCTAAGGAAAACTTCTCATCACACTGAAAGTATAACCCATTAGCTCGTTTCTTTTGAATCTTTGTCTTTGTAAGACATTTGAATGTCACATCCGATCCTGGCCCTTTTTCCTGTCCTGTGAAGCCTCACTCTGGACTTTACTGTTGGAGCTTTTGGTATCATCGTGGTTGTAACATTGTGGTGTGGCGCTTCAGTTGTGGTGCTTCTATTAGGTCATTCCATTGTATTTTTATCTTCAATCAATTGTGCTAATTTCATAGTCTCCCCCAATCCTCGCAATCTCAGCAGGCGGAATGATGCTCCAATTTCTGGCTTCAACCTTTTCATGAAGTTTGCTTCCAACACTTCTTTTGATATCCCTCTCAAATAGTCTGATAACATCTCAAATTTCTTCCTATACTCCATGATAGATCTTTCTTGGACCAATGTAACCAATGTAAAAATTGTTTGTGTAAATCCCCATTCATGTGTGGTTCTAAATCGCTCCAACAATCAGACCTTGAATTGTTTCCATGTCTGGACTGGCTGACGTTGTTATTTTCATTGATATAGTGCTAGAGCTTTTCCTTCCAAACACAGAGCTGCTGTCATCAATTTTTCTTTTTCTGTTAGCCCATTAACAACAGAGTATCTCTCCACACGATAAACCCAGCCTTCTCCATCAAAGATTGTCATATTCAGCTTCCTCATGCATGAATCTCCTTTCCAATAAATACAAACTTTATAAAACTGTAATTAGGAAAGATTGTTGTGTGGATTCAAATGTTTGGCTGTAAAAAAGTTGTTAGTATTCAAGTTGAATGTGGTTAACAAGTTGTGTGATGATTGTAATTTGATTTAGGTGGTTCAGTGCCAAGCATATTCAACAAAATTTTAAAAGTTTTCCTATTAAATGAGTTGATAAATTTAGTGTGAAAATATTGGAGAAGTAAAGAAGGCTTGACCTAAAGTTACACGGATAGTTGTTCCTCAAAATGATCTACAAAGAATAGATTCAAGCTATCCAATAGCACTCATTTAGAATGAATAAACAATGAGTATTCATAATGTCTACTACAAGTAGTCGGGACAACGCTTACAATGATATTGATAACCTTGTATTCAGGTATTTTTGAGAAATTTTCGTAAAGCTCTCATTTTTGGGCCAACTTATTTTCATTTAGAGGTTGTTTTGTTCACTGAATTTTGGTGTAAAGTAAACAAAATGTATGAATTTTTAAAATTTCCGCATTTGGTTGGATCAAAATGGAATTTAACGTAAAATTTTGTTGAATTTAAAATTGATCTTGCTGTTCAAAACTATTGTATTACGAATTTGTTAGATTTCGGTTATTTTAAATGCCAGCTAGCCGTCGTCGCTGCACTACCCCCCGGCTATTGCAGCCACCCTTATTCTTGCTGTTGCTGCCCACAACCACCTATCACCAGCTGCCATGACTTGATCCCTGCCATCACTGTCATCGTAGGAGTCACTGGCCGTAGCTGCATTTTCGGTTACTGCCACCTACTGCTTTGCCTCTATCGTTGCAAATGCTGTTGTCTGCTGTTGCCAGCTGCCACTGTTGACACCAACCATGCTTTACATTGATTTTATTTTTCTTCAATCCAAACATAAAAATAGAAACTGTATTTATTTTGCATAAAATCAAACAACTCAAAAATATTTTAAATGCAATAAATTTCAATTACACTACAATTTTTTTTTCTTCAAACCAAATAGCCCCTTCATCTGTTCTCTTTAAAAGATGACATTATCATGCATGACACCTTTGTTATCTTTGGAGTGCTTTTCAATCTTAGTTTGTTTTGTCTGTAGAATTGTATTGTTTACTGTGGATTTGTATATTTATTAGTTAAATTCAGTGTTATCAAAGCACAAATGTAATCTGATGCATATGACTTTGTTTTTGCTTCAGAGTGCAAAGTGCAGAGCAAAGTGGCGTTTTTATCAATCAAAGCTTTAATATGTTATATAAAACTATTTATGTATAAATAAATTCATGAACAATTGTAAAACATAAAATATAACTTAAATGTTGATATAAAATAGAAAAGAATGTGGTACAATACCTAACTTAATTGAAACATTGAGATATAATGTTTATTTCTTTTGAAAATAATAATAAAAAAACTTTTGGTATTAATTATAGTTTGCTCTAAAACCTAGTCTTTTTTGGTTTTTTCTCATTACCACCCAATCCCTATATATATGCGTATCTAACACGTAAATATAATTTGTAAAAATTGAAGTTTAGGTGTTAGGTATGCATACATAGGACTTGAGAGGTATGATCGGCTAAATTGAAGTCTAGGTAAAAGTCGAATGAAGACTACAAAGTTTGAAGAGCGCTTCGAAATCTAGGCCGAAATTGAAGCCGATGCTTGGCTCCATTGTGCTCCTCAAACTCTTTAAGCTTCTTCAAACGCCTAACTGAAGCCTTTATTTACTTTCGGTAAAACATGAACGGACCAACTGTCTTCAGCACTTCGAAGCGCCCTTTAAATAAGCGAAACGGGCGTCAAGCTCTTTGCTTGCACATGAAGTGCCTTTTTAAAAATATTGGTTAAAATTAGTAATTATTTTTTTAGTTCTTAGTATGTATGTTTTTTTGAGTAACTTCTTTGTTCAACTTGTTGGTCAGTTTAGTTATCAAATTGTGGAGTTTATTAGTGGCATCGTTCGTTCATCAATATCTGGAGATGTAATATGTGTTAAATTGCTATTTATTGAATATGTAAGTTTGTGTATGTTAGATTAACCATGAAACTCGTACTATGAAGAACATTTTCATGTCCTTGCCTGGTATAATAGAGTGAGGAGTTAGTGGATTTACTTTTATCAAGACACTATATTCATATCTGTTGATCCAAAACATGAGAATCAGTATAAGAAAGAGCGCCACCGATGTTGAAGGAAAAATGTCCTTCAGAATTTTTTGAGATAATTTGCTGACTGCAGTGGAATAAGAAGTTCTTGTATGAAATGTCTGAGACCTACTCTGTAGCTATGTTTTGTAAGTTATTACAATGAGTTGTGGAATAAAAAGTTCCTTGAAATTTGCTTTAATCCTGACTATTGGACTTAGAGAAGCAAAATGCATTCTACTTTGTCCAAATTATTGAAAATATTTTGTTTTGCTATTTGGGTTGAACTTCTGCAGCATTTTACTGTTTGCTTAATTCATGCATTAGGGCAGTACATAAAATTTTGCAGTTAATCATTCTATCTGCTATCCTTGCAGGTACGCTTTGCTCCTAATCAGCAAAACAAGCTCATTTCCTCTTCTGTTGATGGATTGTTATGCCTCTTTGATACTGATGGACATATTGATGATGATAATAATTTGGAATCTGTAAGTAATTGAAATATGTATTGATTCTTTATTGAATGTCTATCCTATTTAAAAATTGCTGGAGAAGTAACCATCTTTTTTGTAACGTGTGTATACTTTCCTTCTTTCAGATTTTCATAAATTTTCTTATTATTATTTTTTGCTTTTGATTCGACATGAAATGGTATTTTATTTCATTATTTTTCTTGTGTTGTTCATCTGCTATTGTATTTTTTTATCATATAAGCAACGCAAGTTCTGTTGACAAGAATATCAACTCTGAGGGTAGAGTTTCTTGAAGAGTGACGAAATATGATGTATAATATGGATGCCATGGTAGAAATCTTTTATTTGATGATAAAAAATATGTGTTTTATTAGAGGAACCAGATTTGTCAATACAACAAGAATTTTGAGGTACCTTCCAAGTGCAGTCATTATGTTGTAAGGATTGATCATCAATGTGCGAAAATAGAAAAAGGATATAATAATAATTCATACCTAATGTCTTATTGCACCACCCCAGCAATGAATTTTCAAAGGTACCTATTTCTTCAATCCCACAATGAATTTTCATAATCAGTTTGGATTTATGTTTAGCAGATTTACTATTGAAGCTATACATTTATTGAGGGGTTTGATGGAGAAGTACAGAGAGAATAAGCAGGATATGCATATGATTTTATTGATTTAGAAAATGCTTACAATAAGATTCCAAGAGAAATCCTTTGGAAGTTTCTTGAGAAGAAAGATGTTGATTTGACTTATATTCAAGTCATTAAAGATATGTATGCTAGAGCTATTACTTGTGTTCGAACAAAAGGTGGATAACACAAGGCTTTAGGTAGGACCAACCTCCTTTCCTTTTCCCCTTCCTTTCCTTTTCCCCTTACTTTCTTTTCCTTCCCTTCTTTCCTTCTCGACGCCTTCCTATTTTAAAGTCCTTTCCAAATTCTAAATTTTGATTACTTTTATTCACCCTTAGATCTGATTTTCCCTCACTTTATTTTCTTGCCTAAATATGAAAATCCTGATTATATTACTTTCTTCTTATTTTATTTCCTAATTGAAAACATTGCCTAATATAAGTCCTAATTTTTTTTATATATAGGGGTTATTTTTGCTTAGGAAAAGTGGTTTTTGTTACTTAAGAATTCAACGTTTTGTTTGGACAGCCGCGGACGTTTTGTTTTTCTTTTCGAGGGTGGTATCCGACGATGATGAAGTGCTCCGACTATCCCTCATCCGAGTGGAGATTGTCTCCACTGGCTCGGGTGGTGCTTCGGTTGTAGCTCAACCGAACCGTTGAGATATTTCTCTGTCCTTTAAACCTTTCATGCTGCTATCAGNCTTTATTTTCTTGCCTAAATATGAAAATCCTGATTATATTACTTTCTTCTTATTTTATTTCATAATTGAAAACATTGCCTAATATAAGTCCTAATCTTTTTTATATATAGGGGTTATTTTTGCTTAGGAAAAGTGGTTTTTGTTACTTAAGAATTCAACATTTTGTTTGGACAGCCGCCGAGGTTTTGTTTTTCCTTTCGAGGGCGGTATCCGACGATGATGAAGTGCTCCGACTGTCTCTCATCCGAGGTGGAGATCGTCGCCACTGGCTCGGGTGGTGCTTCGATTGTAGCTCAACCGAACCGTCGAGATATTTCTCTGTCCTTTAAACCTTTCATGCTGCTATCAGCCTGCCTCCCAGCCCTATAGCAGACCGCTGTCACTCCTACCCTCTACCTAGCTACCGTCAGCTGCTTCTCAGCCTGCCAACCCATCTCGGACTCCTCCTTGCACCACCCCTGCAGGCCGACATATCATCCTCCCTGCTTCCAACTGCTAGCCTCCACATCCATCTCCCGGTTATCTTATCGCTGCCTCCAAACTGCAGCTCTTACAGCCTCCCAAACCGTAACTCCTATTGCCTTCCCAACTACAGACCTCCTTCTCTCCCGGCTGCCCTCCAACCTGCACCCCCCTGCTGTCTAACCGCCACGACCCACCTTTCTAGTAGCCCTAGAGTGTCTTGTTGTGTTTAGGTTGTTATTTCCCTTTTGTTTGAGTCATTGTTTGTAACGCTAATGAATTTTCAGCAATAATATTTGCATTTTCATTGTGGTTTGGGCTTCCTCCGGTATCATTTGGTATTAGAGCTCGTCCAACTCTAGTCCAATCCTAGGGTTTCATAGCATTCACCATACTAAACTTTCTTTCCTACCACCAAACCCAAACCCCATCAAAATTTTTCTTTCCTATTCCTTAATCCCTAGCCATTGAGATACATACCCGAACTTTTTTGGGAGTAGATATAACGGGAGATTAGCCGAATTCGACAGTGGATTACGAATATGGAAGATGAAATCCAATGGAAGACTACCATCGACGGTGATCCGATAAGTTGAAAGAGGGAATGAGAAGATATGAAGATGGAGCAAGAAACACAGCGTCTGTTTCTACCAACTTACTACCACCAAAAGTTGCAGACTTTGACTTCTGAATTGGAGAGACCACATCATTAAGTGACTCTCCTTGCTACTATTAAGTGAAACCAATCCGTAAGTCTGTCGCAGCAAAAAATGTTGCAAGTGCCACGAGTATGGATATGTTGAAGTAGAATGCAGAACCAAGGGAGTGATCTACTTAACCGAGTAGGGCGTCCTTGAAAATGTGGGTAAAGACACCGCAGACATTGAAGAACAGTGCTAACGAGAATTTTCATCTGATGACATCTTTCCCCGTGAACTCCCTTATTCGCGCATACATCAAATGTTTTTCCTCCATGTGATAAAAAAGGCACGCGCGTTTTGTTGTGATTTTGTTTTTTTTTCTCTTCTAGAATGTGTTTTTTTTTTGTTGAAACATATCAATATTATGCAGACTAGAAGATGTTAGAATTTAAAACTGCAGTTGATGTTCTTAGTAATGATCAACTGATAGCATCACGGACGGCTATACTGTCAACTCTCATTAAGACAAACTGATAGCATCACAGACAACTACACTGCTAGCCCTCACCCCTAGTGTTCCATATGAAGAGATGAAAGGCTAGTGTGAATCTTTTATTATTGGAACACAACAGAAGATGTTAGTTCTTCAAAATTTTAAAACTCATATGGAAGACTCGAAAGATAATAAGAATCACCCATTAGCCAAACTCTTGCAAACCCTCAGCCTTGTTGTGGTTCAGCTGGTCATAGATGAGAAACATATGTGATATTTACTTGTTTGGAATTTGGTTGGGAAAAACCTACGTACTCTGGTTCAGATTATGCCAAACTAGATTGGATCGATAGAGAGGTATGCTCACAAGTGGGAAAAGCTCCTCAAAAGTTTTGGTAGCCAGTGCAGTTATCAGTGAAATCAAGGAACAACCAGAGAGAATCAGAAGCTTCGACCTAATTCTCCCCCAATCCCGGGAGACTAACGTGGGGCTTTGGGGAGGATCGGCCTCGGGTTTGGTCCAACTTGGTTGGACAGGTCGGTCCTCAAGGTAGGAGCGCTGCAGACCCCTCTTTCTTTTTCCCTTATTCTTTTCCCTCTTTTCCCTTTTCACTCCCTTTCTTTTTCCCCTTACTTTCCTTTTCTTCCCTTCTTTCCTCTTTGGCACCTTCCTATTTTAAAGTCTTTTCCAAATTCTAAACTTTGATTACTTTTATTCAATCTTTACTTAATCTGATTTTCTCACACTTTATTTCCTTGCATAAATCTGAAAATATTGATTATATTACTTTTTTTTTACTCTATTTTCTAATTCAAAGCATTGTTTAATATAAGTCCTAATCCCTCTTATATATAGGAGTTGTTTTCTCGTAGAAAAGGAGGTTTTTGTTACTTAAGAATTCAACGTTTTGTTTGGATAGTCGTCGGTGTCCTGTTTTCCCCTTCAAGGTCTATATCCGACGGCGAGAAAGCGTTTCGACTGTCCCTCGTCTGAGATGGAGATCGTCTCCATGGGTCCGGGAGGTGCTTCGGCTGTAGCTCAACCCCGCCGAGATATTTATCTATCCTTCCAACCATTTTTGCTGTTGCTAGCCTGCCTACTAGTCCTACAGCAGCGCGTCATCACTTATGTTCTTTGCTCAACAATCGCCGACTAGTTCCCAGCCTGCCAAACCACCTCAAACTCCTTCCTGCACCCCTCATCCTCCTTGTTTCCAGCTGCTAGCCTCCACATCTCTCTCTCGGGTATCCTACTGTTGGCCCCAAAATCCAACTCCTGTAGCCTCTCAAACCGTAGCTTCTGCATCCCTCCCAACAGCAGACCTGCTTCCCTCTCGGCTGCTCTCCAACCTGCACCCCTCTGTTGTTCAACCGCCACCACCTACCACCATAGTCATCCTAGGGTGTCCTTTTGTTTGAGTCCTTGTATGATAAATTTTCAACAATAATATTTGTATTTTTATTGTGGTTTAGGCTTCCTTCGATATCAGAGGATTGACAAAATATTTTTTATTTCAGTTGGATTATATCATAAATCGGCTTTAAACTCATATCTTTTTTGCTTTAGTTGTGCGCTCTTATCGGACATCTACAGGAGGATATACCTTGGTGTATGCTTTTCTCTAATGATATCTTTCTTGTGAATAAGATTAGAGAAAACGTGCAGGAAAAACTCGAGTTATGGAGGTCTACATTGGAGCCTAAAGGCCTTCGTTTGTGTAGAACTAAAACTGAATGCATGAAATGTAATGTTAGTAGTAGTAGCTCTAGTGGCTGAGTTGTAACTTTGGGTGTTCAAATCTTTAGAAGGCGTGAACACTTTAGATATCTCGGATCTTTTGTTCAAAGTGATGATGATATTGATGAGGATGTTATTAGTGGAATTCAAGTTGGTTGGTTGAAGTGGAGGAATGCCTTGGGCCTTTTGTGTGATAGAAAAGTACACTTAGACTGAAAGGTAAATTTTATAAGATGGCGGTAAGACCTGCAATGCTTTATGGTGCAGATTGTAGGCCTTTAAAAGAGAAGCATAAAACCAAGTTAAGTGTTGCTGAGATGAGAATGCTTAGGTGAATGAGTGGCTTTACACTAAGAGACAAAATGCGAAATGAATATATCCGTGATAGGGTTGGTGTTGCTCCAGTGACGGACAAAATTAGAGAGAATTGTTTTAGATGGTTTCGTCACACTAAACGTCGATCATCTGATGCTTCGGTGAGTAGAGGTAGATGTTTTAGATTCGACTTATGTTAAGAAATACAAAGTTAGATCTAGAAAGACTTGAGTATCTTATATAAAAATGATCTTAATTTATTAGATTTGAAAATATAACACTCAATAGGACGCAATCGAGAAAAATGATTCATCTAGCCGACCCCACTTAGTGGGATAAAGGCTTGTTGTTGTTGTTGTTGTTGTTGTGAATTTAGCTATCTCCTGAGAGAAGTCAAAATACCTGATACTCAAGAATTTACATCAAGCTCTTATAACTAGTGTCGATTTTGATTTGCAGGTAATGAATGTTGGGACTTCTATTGCGAAATTTGGGTTCTTTGGGGAGAAGTATCACAAGCTTTGGTGTTTAACTCATATTGAAACTCTAAGGTTAAATCTCTAATTCCTGTGCCACTAAGCCTTTTTCTTGATCATGGCGAAATAGAACACTCAAACCTGTCTTAACTATGAGCCATCTGTTATATCTAACTGGTAGATATCATATAGTCATTTCTGTGTCATTGGATAGTTATCACTTTATTTAAAGACAGCAGTTCGGTCATTTAGGAACTGCCGTAAGACCTTGAGGCAGTCCACCGTCTTTATAGTTTAAAATGAATTTTGACTTGTTGAACATATTCTGCAAATTCTAGAGGTTCTGGAATGTTGAGCTTATCTGTTATGCTTTCTCTGAGCTTATCTGTTATGCTTTCTCTTCTGTCTTAGATCACAAGGATCTTGTTACAAACAGGATATGCGCCACTGATCATATTTCTAATTATGTTTTGTATAAAATATAAAAATCAATCAATGGAAGATTTACATGCATAGCTCTCAATTCCCATGTATTTTCATATCTGACACAACCATTAATTTTTACTTGCATGCCACCTTATATGTATGAAAATGTTTTTTTCACCTTTTAAAAGTGGAAATGGGGGCATTTAAGATGTAATTTGGGTTTTATTAACGTAAATAGTAAATTTTAGGTGTTAGATATGTAAACACGTGGGAATCTGGTGGTATGTATGTAAATGCCCCATCATCAATTCAGTTTTTCCTGTTATATGCAGCAAATCTATCCCATGGTTATAAACTGGATCATGATGTCCAACTTTTGGGGCACCTGAGAAGTAACAATCTTAATACTGTTCTTTAAAAGTTTTAATTCATTGGTCTTGATGTAGAACAAAATCAAGTGGTGCATAAGCTAGTGCAATATCACAGGAAAGATTCCATCATCTTGCATGATTATTGTAATGGTATGCTTCATTTATTTTAAAAGCATGGTGGATGGGATAAACTATCCTTTAAAGATAGGGACTAAAATATAGGCATCTAAAACATAGCAGGAAACAAAATAAAGTTCAAAATCCCATGAACGATTCGCTGGCCACAAGGAGGTTTAAATGGAGACAAACAATGCAAATTGTGGAGAAGCTGTCTTAAGCCTTACATTGAGTACTACTTGAAGAAATCTGGATCAAACCGTGAATTGTGGAGCGCACTTTGAATTGAGGAGAGATGTGCTGGGCATATGTTAATTTGGATGGAGGGGTCTACCAAGCATAATCCCCTCCTTGTTAAAATAAATAAAAAAATTAATTATAACACTCATGCATGGAGTTGGGCTCTTGTTGTGATATTTTCACCGGCATGCCACTTATGATCTGTTTGGGACGGCTGCCACTTTTTGTAAAGGTGGTTATATAACTTTTTAGAAAGCTACAGTTGGAATTATATATATTTAATTTTTCAAAATGGTCAGACAACGACTGTCTTATAGCCACCACTCATAACATCAAGAAAACAGTTGCCCAAACAAATTGTGGTGGAGTTTTGAAACGCAAAACAAACAAAAAGCTTCACAAATTGACCCCTGATAGTGTTTTACATCAGGTCTACTAAATAGAGCAATCCTGTAAAAGAAAGTTACTTTATGCTTATTGCTGATCATATGAAAATTAATCGGAGTCTTTATGGTTACCAAATTACCGTAGCTGTTTTTGTGGGTACTATTTACTGGGAAATGTCAAATGATATATGCATTATTTTTTGTTTCTATGCATGCGCATGACAGGTATTATTATGAATATGCGATGTTTATATGCACTAATTGTTTACATGTTCAATAGTATTTGGGATTGGAGGGATGGGAGAACAGACATCGAGTTCGAAGATACCCGTACTTTAGCATCAGATAAATGGAATCTTGATCACGTAAGTTGTATAATCAATTCTCTTTTTATTCATCTTCTATTTGTAAGATGCCTACTTAGCTGTCATCTTAACTCACTGCTTGTGCCACCTTATTCTAACTATTTGATGGCTGCTTTGCCACTTTTTTTGCCTCTTTTTTTGTTTAGGTTGCATTTGACTTTAATGCATCTATGATTTTATGAACTTATCTACTAGATATTTATTTGGATGTCTAATTGGGTGTTGATATGCAAATAATTCTTTTTTGAATCTCTAGTTGTCAAAAACTCTGTAGTACTTTATTTTGGTTAATGTTAAACTGAAAGTGACTGTATGACCTCTTTTCTGACACTTATAATAGACAACTCTAGTAGTTTGTGTACTAGTGGATTGATTACTATAAGAGTTGGAATTTAAGCTACTTGTAGGTATAGTCTTACTTTTTGAGGCATTCAATGATTGACTTAATAATCCTAGAAAAACTTGTTTTATTGGTGAAATCTCTCAAAGTGGAAGGGCTAACAACATATTCTATTGGAGGATAGCTTGTTAGAATAGTTGCAGCTTTTTAAAATGCTATCAATAGAAGTTTTGGTGGTACAAAGCTACAAATAGAAACACACCTTGACTGACATATACTCCATCTATGGAAATAACAAGTACTAGAGACTTGATGTGCATCAATTGAATAATAAAGTTGTATCATTATTGAATGAGTAATGTTGATGTTCATAAATAGAATGTACAATCACAATAGATCCGCCACAACTCATTTTGATCCTCTCTTACTTGAGCACGAGGCGTAATAGAGGCGGGTAATCCGATCATACGTATTTTTACCAACATCCATCTTGATTTCACTAGTCATGTGTGAGAGTAGAAAATTAATCTATATGGAATGTCACGTAAACTAACCCACTTTCATAGCATTCTAATAAATGTATCTTTATCATTAATTTTTAGAACTTGCATAATTTCAATCATCAAAATGTATTATAGAGCTTCTCAAAATTTTATAAAAAATTTACACTTACTCTTAAGTAGTCTTTAATTTAATCATGTAATTTTTTCGTTATAATTATATTCAAAATTTGTACACTTGAGATTTAAAGATAAACAGGTTTATCTAACTATGGACTCAGCTGCTCCTTTTCATTGCTTGATAGAATAGTCATTGTAAAATCAATAAGCCAAAAGACATACATAAACAAGAATTGTTTCTATCTGTAAAAAAATAAAATGTGTTATTAAATATAAAATATTTAATTCACTATGATAATTACTTATTGTTATGAAATTATCCTTTTTTATTTCTTTATTATTTTACTATTCAGTCTTAGAAGTATTATATGATGTCCGTACCAGTGTTTGACACATGCATCATGCCAAAGTTCTAAAATGGATTGTATCGTGCCGAAGTTCTAAAATTAATCGTTGAAAACCCTTTTTAGTTCCTACTTTGGTTCATCTCATCAAATCTTTCATATCTCCTTGTCCAGGCCATTATCTTTTGTCAACCTCTCCTATAATATACTTAATTTTTTTTTTAGCAAGTAAAAAAAAAAAGCCAAGGTACGAAATTAGGGAAATGAGTGTGCAATAACATTGTTGTATCTCACATGCGTGATAACATGTCAAGGATTTAGGATAATAGAGGCATTGACAACACATCTGAACCGGCAATATCGACATCATATCGATGAAGATATGTTGAGTTCACAGCCTTGGCGAGATGGAGATCTGGGGGATAGATGAAGAACTGAAGAATTAGGGTTTCAAAGAAAGTGAGTTCTGGATTTTGAAATGCTTAGTATAAACTGAATTGGATTCAACTGAAGATGTCGTATGCGTGCCCCAACTGTTTCGGGGGAATGTGCAAGTCTTATCCGACTGTAATTTTGGGGTACAACTTACCTTGCATGGCAAGTATGCTAGACACGTGTAAAAGCATATCGGAGGTTTGTCAGTGTCTTAACATGGACACTAATTTAAAAGTATCTGTACATGATAGTCTTCTTTGTCTTATAAACGTCTAAGTTTCTATGTTCGTTGGTACATTAATTGGCAAACACAATATCTTATGCTTGCCCAAAATTAAATTAATTTTTGGGAAAATTACATACATAGCACCCAATTCTTATGGATTTACCAATCTCACACCTAAGCTTTCATTTTTACACACAACGCTTTACCTGTAGTTAAAAATATGGATTTGACTATTAAAAGGTGATAATAAGTGCTACTTTTCATATGATGTTTGTAATTATGAAAGTTTAGGTGTGAGATAGGAATATATGAAAGTTTTGTGTGCTATGTATGTGAAAGCCCCTTAATTTTTTTATCAGTATATTAAGCATGGAACTCAGAATTTATAATACTAAGCGCCTGACACCTAAAAGAAAATTAATTTTAGTTGTAATAACAGAATTTGGTATTTAACTATTTAAATTAGTAAAATTCATCCGGACAACACTATCGTTGGGAAGATGTATGCAAATTTTGAAAATATGAAATCTAAAACAAAAGTACTTTTTAATTATAATTAAGTTAGAGTAGCACGTTTTATTCCTAGTATGCATCCAATAACCATCCAAATTATATCCAATAAATTTCAACTAGTTTTACATGATAAAATTTTGGAAAATTTACAAATCTGAAACACAATTCTTTTTTATTTACATATCTCGCACGTAAACTTTCATATTTACATATGCATGTAAAGTTGTATTAAATATTATAGTTTAGGTGTGAGATTTGTAATTACATTAGAATTGTGTGCTGTGTATGTAAATGCTCCTAAATTTTAGACCATGCCTCATTGAATAGCATTACACATTGGCGTCTTAATGTTTCTGTCGCGGAACATGGTGTTTAACACAACATAAATAATGTCCAAAAATTTATATAATTTAAAGGTTTGCTCTAAGTTTGCGGTTCTGAAATCGAACAGATCTGAGGACTTTTTTGTTAGCGCTTCTGCATGCATACCACCCAACTAATATGTTGATTATCTAACTCCTAAACTTAGACTTTTTTCATTTATACTATTCAAATCTTTCTCATCACATAAAAACTGTCACCATTTTAAATTTTAAAATGCGAAATGGACCTTTTCATGTATGGGAAAAGATGGCGTGTATGTAAAATTTGAAGTTTAGGTTTTGAATATGTAAATACATAGGAATTGAGTGGTATGTATGTAAATCTTCCTTCTTGTTATATAATGCCAAAGTGGTCATTCACTCAGCTTACATTTCTCAAATCTAAACTAAAATTATAAGTTGCCATTCAACTTAGGCTGTCAAAATGGTTTGTTGTTTGTGAACAATTCATGTTTGGCTTATTAAGAAGTTTGTGTTTTATTTGTTAGCCAAGTTAACGAACGAGCCGAACACGAACAATCTTTTTGCGCTCAATATATAAACGAGCCAAACACAAATAAAGATTTGTTCGAACCCTTATTTATTCTATGGCTGCATGATTAAGGATGTCAAAATGATTCTTTGTTCACGATCAGCTCGTGTTCAGCACGCTAAGCAAACGAGCCGAACACGAACAATGATTTTGAGCCTTGGCTTGCTCGTTTTCGGCTCGTTTACACCCCTACATCCAACCTTTTATAGTATGTTTTAAATCTCAAAGCCATAGAATGAAGAGCATATCTCCAATTGATTTCAATCTTAAACTTATCATATTTTATATTGCTATTATTGATCACCTAGATCGACTACTTCGTCGATTGCTACTATTCTGGAACTGAAGACCGCTTGTGGGTAATCGGCGGAACGGAGAGCGGCACATTAGGCTACTTTCCAGTCGACTGCACCGCTCCTGGTGCGATCAGTTCTGCTGAGGCCATTCTTGAAGGAGGCCATACTGCTGTTGTGAGAACAGTGCTCCCAGCATCAAATCCGCATGATCACGGAATCCTCTTGGACAAGAAAGGAATCCTTGGCTGGACCGGTGGTGAAGATGGCCGTCTTTGTTGTTGGTTATCGGATGAAAATGTAGCAGCAAATAAGTCATGGATATCGAGCACCTTGGTCGTGAAATCTGCCCGTAGTCGTGGCAAAAACCGGCATCAGCCATATTGAGGGAACAGCCTTATTACAGTTTTCCAAAGCTTTATATGTCGAAGCTTATCAAGT
This sequence comes from Phalaenopsis aphrodite, assembly GCA_003013225.1. Classification (NCBI taxonomy): domain Eukaryota; kingdom Viridiplantae; phylum Streptophyta; class Magnoliopsida; order Asparagales; family Orchidaceae; genus Phalaenopsis; species Phalaenopsis aphrodite. The sequence goes on along the minus strand of NEWO01000610.1, from coordinate 1,842 downwards.
AAGTATCTACATATATTTATAATTGGGGCATTTATATACTTCACACAATTCATATAATTGTACATTTGTCACACCTAAACTTTTATAATTATACACATGACATTCAAACCTTTAATATCAACTCAATAATAGCAGTATTACCACTTTTTTAAGTGAAATATACCTTTACATGCATAGTTCTATTTGTATAAATATAAATGTTTATGTGTGTGCTATGTAAATACATAAGAATTGTGCGCTAGTTATGTAAATTTTCATTCATAATTTAGTTTAAATCTGGCAACACTGGCTGTATGCTTTCCTCTCAAATTTACTTCTTGTGCAGATGATAATAAAGGAGGATTCATTAGGGAAAATGCCCCCTACTTGCAAGGTTTGAATTTTTTATTTTAGGTTTAATTTAATGTAATGTATGTATATTTTTCTAAATAGATGATTTGGTGTTAGGTTGTTTTTTTTTTTAAATGGTTTATTTATTTGTATTAAATTAGATTTGACGAAACATAAAGGTGTAAGCTTTGCTTTGGTCGGCTTTTTGACTTAATACTTATTAATGTAAATTACAGTTTTTTGGGGCATTTACATACGTACCGTCGGATTTCTATGTATTTACATATCCAACACCTAAACTTCAATTTTTATATATATGTCACTTTACCTATACATGCATAGAAAGTTGTAATTTACTTATTTTTAAGTTAAAATGATGGTTATAAATGTAAGAAAGCAAGGTCTAGGTGTTTGAAATGCAAATACGTAAGAATTTATTGGTATGTATGTAAATCTTTCTTTTTACATGTTATATGAATTGTTGAAGTACCTACAGACATTATTTATTTCATTAGGAAACTGTAGGTTTGATGGTTTGGAAGTACATGTAATCATAGTACGTGTTTATGGCATAAATTATTGTTTTAGCGTTATGATGTAATTAAAAGTAAATAAAAATTTAAAGAGTTTGGGGATTAATTTGACATTTCTATAAACTATGAGACTAAAAGGACCCAATGCATATAGACTATCAATGGTTGTCTCGAACTTTGTTAAATCTATGTTTCTCGAACTTTGTTAAATCTATGTTTGAATTCTGTTTGAACCTCAATTGAATGGTGTATAAATCTTCTTGGAATTGTAATTGAACATTATTCAACTCTTGCTTGTTTGAATCTTATTTTTTGTCATAATCGAATATTGTTTTTGCATTGTAGGAACATTATTTGAATATGTTTTTCAACTGTTTTCATTCGTGTCTAAATCATATTTGAATATTATTTGATTAATATTCAAAAATAATTTGAGCAAGGTTTCAAATTTGGTTTTATTGGTTCAAGCTTAAATTTGAAAAGGATTTGGAACATGATCCAAGATTCAATTTGCCTTCTATGGACTCACAAACTCGAGTTTAATCCAAATTTGGCTCACGAATCTTAGACTAGTTTGAATGACTTACAACCCAAAATTGCCTTGATATGCATATTCAAACAAGTCGCACAAGTTGTGCTGGAGTTTATTTGGTCGAAGGCGGGTCAAGTTCAAATTAAAGTTTTTGACTCGCTTAATAAATAGGTTAAGAGTATGGATCACACTTATCTAAGGGCAAATCCAATCTCGTCAAGTTGATCTGATTTAGCTCCTGTAGTTTTATGTATGCATGAATGCTTTTCTTAAATGTTTGTGTTTAGTGTTTTCGTCCTTTATTAAGTTTGAATAAAACATTTTTTGATACACTTTGATTGTATTTTGGTGATTATAGTAGCTGTAGCTCAGGTTCAATTTGTTAGCTATTATAATTTCTGCTTAAAGGGCTGTACACGTGAATTTCATGAGCTATTTAAGCCAACA
>NEWO01000609.1:377065-399367 GCA_003013225.1 Phalaenopsis aphrodite | reverse complement strand
TAACATGGGAAAGAAAAAGATCGCAGCATATGATGATTCCGTGAGTTCACCTCGAGAAATAGTCGCACCATTGGAACAACAACTGCAATTACGAAGAATCACGGCATACATAGACCCGAAACTCGCACTCTAATCCAACGACAAGGAAGCGGAAATCGCGGCTTACAGGGACATGTAGGATCGCAGCTTACAGGGACCCGTGGGATCAAGGCATATAGAGACCCGAAACTCCCATTCTACTCCATCGGCAAGGAAGCAGGGATCGCAGCTTACAAGGACCCGCGAACAGAGACCCAAAACTCCCATTCTATTCCTGCAGCAGGGAAGCGGCGTACAAAGACCAGAACTCTAGTTTTTGAGTTTTTCTCAAGTTCTTGTAGCATCAAGCCTTACGACAGATTGACGTCTACAATGACGCAATTCGAGATATTGGGCCTGCACGAATCTGTGCTTTGTTTCACCCAACCGAATTTTTGGTACTAATTTTAACTTACAAACGCCATCTCACGTATGAATTTACTACATTTCAGCTTACTTGTGCCGACACTATTTAGATCGAGGAGGGGCATACATTCTCGAGATACATACCCGCAAATCAATTGACGAGATTTCAGCGTGCAGGTGTTTTCATACTATGTGATCAATCATATTTCTGGGGGGGGGGAGTGATGGCAGCAAAAAAAGTGGATGACTAAGAAAAATAATTGGAGGAAGGGATTAGCCAAATCAGATCTAGGATGGAAGAAAGGTTTGCCGCCATAAATGATATATTTTGTTCCATGGAAAACCGAATGGATGATCGATTTGACAGCATGGGGGAAATTCGAGAAATGCTAAAGAGGCTTATTAAGATGCAATCCAATAACCCGCCAAAAACTCAATTTACAAACCCTAACCAAAAGTTGACTGAAAAATCCGTGGCAAGATCGAAAGGAAAAGAGATCGAATGTAAGAAATATGAGTTAAACATCTAGCATCACGAACCTCCTTTTAGGGCTCCAATTAGGGGTGGATTAGATTTTTTTGATAGAGATGGTTGAGTCGGAACATGAAGAAGGGATTATGCCAGAAGTATGGAGGAGCACGAAGAAGAAGGGGGAGAAGCAGGGAGGAAATATGGCTACAGTCGAAGGAAGGAGTGTCACCCATAGTACATGAGAGGAAACAACGGAAGAGGAAGTTGGGGCGGAGATGTTAGAGTAAAAAATTTGAAGATGCCGATCTTTGAGGGGTAAGAAGCGCATGGGTGAGTGTAATAGTTGGAGCGATACTTCGTAGTGAATGGGTTAGATGGGGAGAAAAAACTCATGGCGGCAGAATTGTGTTTGGCGCGGAAAGTCTTGGCCTGATTTCAATGAAGGGAGGCTAGATACCCGATTTGTTCGTAGGATGAATTTAAGGATTGTTTGTTAGAACATTTCTGAACCATTTGGGAATGAGACCTATACGAGCAATTCTATGTGTTGACTGTGGCGGATTTCTAAAGCAAGACTAGAAGAAAATTTCATGAAGGGCGGGCAATACTCCAATTACTAAGGCCGCAGAGATTGAGGGAGAAGATAGAGCTAGCTCAGATGGTGGAAGACAAGAACCAGATGAAGAAAGCCAATAGTAGCAACACAGATAGAGCATCGTACGAAACTATTGCAACCATGAGAATGCCAAAGGATCAAACAGTGGAAGTTTAGAGGGAGTATGCACAGGACACAAATAATGGACCAAGACCGGGAGCAGCACTCAAGCGTCTTATAGAGTGGAGATTAGGAAGAAGCGAGCCAAGAAATTATATTTTTTGTGTGATAATAAGTTTATCCCCGGACACAAGTTGCAAGGATCGAAAACTATAAGTTCTCATGGTGCAGAACAAGGAAGCAGAGAATGGACAAATAGAGACAGTTGTGGGGGAGGAGGATGAACACTTATTTTTTCTCACCTTGAGAATAATGTGACTTTTGAGGGAGTGTATTGTGACGAGGGCATCTAGTCTAAGGACAAATTTAACTTTTCTATGTCTAAGGGCAATTTAGTGTGTTATTATTAATATTATTGTTGAGTACAAATATTTTTGTTGTGTCTAGAGTTAGATTTATGCATGAGATTGGATTGTGAGTCTTAAGTTTAGATTTTACGAGAGATTTCCTACCTCTCGAATTATAAAAATTGGGAGAGATCACCTACCTCTCAATTTTAGATGCTTATCTTTTGTATTCTTATTGAGTTATTTGGATTATTACAATAAAATTGTGTTTGTACGAAAGGCGCATCGATTTTTTACGTCAGATCGTAACAATTTCTAATAAAATAATGTAGGAAAAATATGAGAATAGAAAAAGATACTGAATTGTTAAGCTCAAACAGAGAAACTAGTACGTGAAGAAGCATCCTAATTTATGTTTTATCCATAGATCTATTTAAATTGAATACAAAAATGAAGAGAAAGCAAAAGAAGATAATGGGGAAAATCAAATTTATTGGAACAATAATAAACAAAAATAATTTAGAACCGGCTTACCTCTATCCAGCAGGTCCGTCTAAGAGGAAGATTTCTATCAGAACGCTCAATGCAAAACCGTAGCAGGTCCACAATGGCTGCTTCAGTAACTTGGTCCATATTGTCTGCATAACAGTTATTTCATATGAGCCGGATGCTATTCTAATTTTGAAATAGTTAAAAGGAAGATTTAAATACCACTCAATTCTTATGTATTTACATATCTAACACCAAAACTTCAATTTTTATTAAAAAACATATACCACTTTTCTTACTAATGAAAAGTTGCATTTTACTTTTTAAAAGTTAAAAAGTGATATTTTTTATGTGATATAAAAGATTTGGATGGTATAAAGGTAAAAAATCAAAGTTCAAGTGTCAGATATGTAAATGCACAGGAATTGGGTAATTTGTATGCAGTGCCTTCACCACCTGGAATGTCAAATATTTGCATGCATGGAGAGATTCCCAGCCGTTCTCCAAGATTAGCTCGTACGAAGACACGATCATAGAGTGACAGTTCATCACCATGGGTAATCACAATGGCAGGCTTATTATCTGTAGATATAATAAGGAAAAACAATTAGTTCAACAGTCAAATATTTTTCATTGTTGATTATTAAAACTCAAAAACATACTATGCCAGTTTATTGTGCTAACGATAGATTGCTTGGATAAAGAAGGTCCGTTCATTATTAAGCCCTGAGAGAGATAAGTAGCGTAATAGAAGCCATCTATCTGATCCATTCTTTATCTATTCCTTCCTGCAAGCTTAAGGGCTCGAACGAGCCTTGCGAGGTATAAATTTGAAGCCAAAATTTAAATTTTATGTTTTATGATTTATGAAATAGGAATGAAGAAATTTTAGAAATCATACATTTAAACTAAATAAATTGTATTAACATTTATTTAGGATATTTGGCCACGAAACTAAGATGGAAAGAGGGAGAGAAAAATTAGGTATGAAATCAGATTTCAACAACAAATTATTTATTGTGCTAATTTTGAGTGAAATTTGGTTTGATGTGTATTAATCCTAGGTGAAAACATAAAATTATGATCTATAATCTTATGCCAAGCACAAAAAAAAATTTGAGAAATTACTGTGCTAAAATAATTTAGTTTAATTGACATCAAAAGAAAGAAAATTTTGCATATAGGAAACAAAGGGAATGACATCCTAAGTGTAGAAATTTTATCTTTTGTTAAATATACACGACCAAGAAAATTTTAATCAATTTGTTTTAATAGAGAGAATATGGTAAATTAATATTTAAACTTTTAAATGTTGTTAAATATTAATTTCAATATTTAAAAGTTTAATAATTAAATATTAATTTTGCTAAAAGAACAAATAACATATTAAGTGAGTGCACGCCAATGTTAATTAAACATAATTATTATTATAAAAGCATTAAGGAAACTAAACCAAGAAAAAGCAATTGATTGCAAATTGTACAGATGAATAAATATGTTTTTATTTTACAATAATTCTTTTTTATAAAAGCAATTACAATTGTTTTTAAGGTTTTTAATACCTCTTTTAAAATACAAAATTTTATATTATCAAATTTTAACTAAATGAAATAAATTAAATATAATATATGCATGTATATGAGAAGTTACAACTCGATAGTGCTCGCAGGAGATACAATGTATTCATGAAAATAAAATAGTAATGGTTGCCTAACTTTTTTACAGGTTTCGGAAAGCTTAAACGTAAACTTTTAGCATAGATTTACACGATGACTCTCACTGACAGAAATTGTAGATGAAACGAATAAAATTAAAAAAAAAACTATTGTTTTTATTATTGACTGCATTTTTATAAAATATTTTTAAAAAATGAGAATTATTGTAATTTAGAAATAATTTACCCACCGAATAGCTTAATTCACACCTTCAACTCCTAATATTTTTTAGGAACATATGTTATAGAATAAATAAATCCTATAAACTATATGTACAGATGGCATGAACTAAGATTGATAAGTATTACATTTTAATTTTTTATGTTTTGTCATCTGTACAAATTTAAAATTTGTATGGACTGTTTGTAAATTAAAGTTTTAAAAAATTAAAAAACTTTTTTGAGTTTTGGGTTATATTTAATTATGAAATGAAACTATTATAATTTTTCTCCATCCAGCTATCTATTCTTGTCTTCTTTTAATCCAAACTCCTGGGCCGGGTCATAGCCAGAGTGGTATCAAAACAAAGCCTAAGTACAAAGCTAGTAGGTAAATGATTATATATAGTAGTAATTCTAATATTTGTGATAATAATTGTAAATTTTAGTATTTAAAGGCAATTGATATTAACTGAGATGATACAAACAAGAACACTAGAGAGCTACAACTATTGAACAATTGCAATTGACGCCCCCACCACTTAATGATCCCACATCCAACGGTGTCGGTGTCTCTATTGAAACAATTACTCAGATGATAGTATTAGTGACGACTAATTCAAAATTCTCAAACTCAAAGTCAGTGCTAGTGGAACAGTGTAGATGCATAAATATCTAAAATTGTTCTGGAACAAGAGACCACCATTTCTTTTAGAAGCAAAAGGGTTAATTTAGGCTGAGAACTGGCTATTATGAATCGAGAAAATCGTTGATACCATGTCTTTGACCATTGGAGATGAGAGTTAAATTGATCACGTTTGCGTTTGAGGGAGACGTAAAGAGGTGGTTGCAAAGGCAGTTACATGAGATGTTTGTGGGATGACAAAGCAGCCTAATCCAATGGGAGGTTTTTGTAAAGACCTTTCAAGACTAGTTTATATCTCCCTCAATCAGAAGACAAATGAATGATAGATTCATTAGACTAGTGTAAGGGGATCGTTCTATTATAAAATACGAGGCTAAATTTATGATCTCATCAAGATATGCACAACAACGAATTTCCAATGCAAACAGAAATTGTCATCATTTCTTTTTTGGATTGATGGATCTCCTCAGACAGCCTTTAATTCCTATGGGCATTGAGGATTATTTAGTTTTGGTGGAGAGAGAGAAGATGATAAATATTAATATGCTGGCTACTCGGAGTATAAAGATATTCATAACAGAAGAGGAGATGGGAGGTCTAGATCTAGGAAGGCCACTCAATTTATGTAGTCTAAAAAATTTAGTTAGTAGAAACTTAAAGTTAGTAATGATAGTGGCAATGGGCAATGGCACTCGCAATAGTGACAGCATGACCACTTGTCTCAAATGTGGGAAGGCACAAAAAGGAGAATGTCTATCGGGAACCAACACAGGTTTTTGGTATATTAACAAGGATACATGGTGAGATCCTACCCTAACTTGAGCCAAAGGTGCTCCACCTCCTAAGATAACTTTTGGCAAACAGAGGCTAGCAAAGTCGTCAAAATCAACTTCAGCTCTGAGTCGTACCTGCCATAGTATACAGTCTCAAGTATATGCATTAATTCGACAGAAAGTAAAAGACTCACTTGACGTCATTACAAGTGTTTCTACATTTCAATAAATCTACCAAATTTGTATTTATTTTTAGACCTTTATATTCTCCTTATTATAAGTCTAGCATCTGTCCAAAATAAATTAGTCAGAATTTTATTTGATACTGAGCATCGCATTCATTAATTTTAAAAGGGTTTGCGAGATCAGAAAGATTGGACTTATGCTTGATACCTTAGCAGTCATTATGCCTAATAGGTCTAGCAAAATAAGTGATAGTTGTTATGTGAACCTAATCATCTGCGATAGAAACTTGAAGACGAATTTGATAGTGTTACTACTAAGCAAATTCGATGTTATTATAGCGCAGATTGACTAACCACTTTATAACTATAGATTATTATAAAAAGATAGTCAAATTCAATATCCCTAGAGAAGATGAATTCAAGCTTGTGAGAGATAGAGGAGTCATAACTTATGATGTCTACAGTTTAAACACCTTAAAACTGTTAGCAAAATAGTACCAAGGTTTTCTAGCTCAAGTTAATGATATTACAAATAAGGGTGTGTTTGGGGGAGCTTATTCACAGCGATGGCGTTTTGAAAACGCCACCGAGTGTTTGAATATCACGTTTTGAAGGAGTTTTTTAAAACGACGTTCGGTTTTTAATATTAGACGCGGATCACGGGGTCCTACCCGTGATCCGAGTTTCGTTCGAGGGAAAGACATATACGCACTCCGCTCGTGGGTGTCGTCTTCTCCTGCATTCTAAGCTCTGGCAAAGAACCTCCATCGCAAAACCCTATTGGTGCCCTGCTCCTCTCTCCGGTCAAACTCACGCAACTCTATCTCCCTCTCCAATTCAACACATCGTAGCACTCCGTCGTCGCTTGATCCGTGTTTCATACAAGCGAAAGGCCATTGACGCCCATCGCTCCCTCTGCCCCAAATCTCGTTCGCTTCTCCTCCTCCCGTTGGATCTTTCGACCCCCTCGACATCTCCTCTGCCTCCTCCTCGCCGTCTCTTCTTTGCAAGCTTCCTTTGTGTTCTTGGAATCGCTTCCTTTGTGTTTGTGTATTTTGGAAGAATTAATTGGAATTAGCTGAATTAGATTTCAACTTATGGATGATTTATTTCAAAATGACAACGCAATGCTGAAATTGTTAAAGGGAGCATCTGCTTGAAGGATCTACTGTGGTTATCACTTATGTTTTGATTTCCAAGTTAAATACTTTTCTAAACAGTTTATTTCAAAAGAAATAAATTTTTCAGAAGTTTTAATATTATTTTGATTCCATGTACAAATATTTTGCATATTATTCCTTAAGTGCCAGTTTAACTGTAGGGGAGACTTAAAGAAAAAACCCCTTATTTCGTTGGCCTTTCTTGATGGCTTTCTGTTGTGATTTTCTTTTGAGTTTTAAAGCTACGATTGTGGGTATAATAGATCTATTTGACCTTCGTATTTCACTGTGCTTGCCCTCAACAACGATTTTGGATACAACATGCTTCATATTTTTGCAAATTTATCTTGTTTCAGATTTCATTTTGAGTTTAAAAGTTGTTTACAAGGGTATATATTCAACCATCTCTTAAAATATGCATATTGATATGAAAGTTAAAGTGATGCTTACTATTGCTTTAAGTTCTGTTATTCCTACTGATCGAGGGGATCTTGTGCTAAAAGATTTGAAGTAAAATGCAGGTGTTAGATATATTAAATGCAGTATAGATGTGGTATTGCTTGGGAAATGATAGTTATGAGTTTTCAAACTTTAGTTCTATCATGAAAGATTTGTTGTTGACCATTGCTTCCAAACTTTAGTTGTTGAGTATACTATGTTAGATTGAAGATACTATGCAACCGTAGCTTTGATGAAATCACAAATTGTACGATTGCAGTTTGGATGGCCCATGTTCTTTTAGGGAAACCGCTGTTTGTATGACACATATGTTGGCTTACTTTGTTAGTTTTGTCATTGGCACTATTCTTATCTTTTTTATGTGATATGTAATGAAGTGGTTTATTTCATTTTTTGTCGCTTTCCACTGAGATGATTTACAGATAGGACTGAGAAAGTAAAATAATTTTTTTCTGATATCAATTGTCTACTGTAAGTTCACACGATTCTTGTGCATTTTAGATATCTAACAACAAAAGTTTGATATTTACACATACACAACTGTTGGATGTCATAAATCTATACATGAAAATGTATATTTTACTTTTAAAAGATTAATAATGTATATCATTATTAATAACTAGGTGTTCGATATGTAAATTTGTTGTGAATGTATAAAAGAATATATGCAAATAAGTTGTTTACGAAACGCACAAATCAAACAACTGCAACTTATCCAGAACAGGGGCAGATTGATCATTTTTCCAGAATCAGCTATTCTCTAAATGCATAAACCAAACAGACAGATAACTTATCCGGATCAGCTGTTTATCACCAGATTATCAGAATAAACAGCTTATCAAGATAAACTGAATAAGCTGCAGCTGCCCCAAACAGACCCTAAGTTAAAGAAGTCGGAAGATATACCAGTTGTAAAGGGTTACTCAGAAGTCATTTTGGATGATTTGTCAAGTTTATCTCCAATAAGAGATAAATTTTTCTATCGATTTAATACCAAGTGCAAAGCCAGTGATGGGGGGATAGGCAGAAGCAGCCTTACGAGGTTCAGCAGATCGGTCCAGCAGGGGACTGAACCGACCGACTCCTTCAAAGGGTGGGAATTAACACCCAAACTTCACACCCTTTTGTTTCATGCCCATATATCTTCTATTAATATGTGTGTTTGTTGAGTCTTGGTATTATTCTTAATTTGTTATCAGATTTCTGCCTATAGGCTTCTTCTCGTGCTAGGGTTGTATTCAAGGACAAGTGGTTATCTAGCGGTATCATGCTCAAAGGTGGTGATTACCTCCATCAATCCCTCTAACATACCCCCTCCTCTCTCTTTCCAGTTGCTGGCCAACCCATCTTCTCCTTCCCTGCTTTCAATCACTGCCAACCCACTTCAAATCTCTGTTCTCCAGGCAATGTCCCTCCTCTCCCCTTTCACCTACTTGTTGTGCCACCGCATATACCACCAACACCTTCCAGCTTACTATCAACCTCACTCCACCTCCAGCCTTCCGCCCTTCCCGTGGGTCGTGGGTTGCCCTTTCCGTGGGTCGTGGGTTGCCCTTTCCGCACCTACTGTGACAACCAACCTTCCTTACCCCTTTGCATCAACATCGAGCCTGTTCCCCTACTTCCAGCCCACCCTGTTTCTACCCTCTTACGCTTCAGTCCTCAACAACCGCCTCAGCATCATCACTGTTCCCAGATCTTTTAACCGGCCTTAGCTTGATATTGATGTTATTGTGTTTTTTATTTCCTTGTGACTCCTAATCGTAATTGGAGTTATTTTGAATGGTGATATTTGTCTTTGTTCCATGGTTTTTGGATTAACTTCCGTATCATTGGGTATCAGAGCTAGCATAACCCTAATCCTATCCTGGTCACCTAGCATCTGCCTTACCCTTCCTGTTTTTTTTCTTTCTTATCTTCAACCACCCATTCCAAACCCAAACCCTAATTATGCCACCATGGAATATTGGAACCTACCCGAGACGAGATACAGAGAGAGATCCTCAGCTTCAACAGAAGCTCACGGAGATTGATGATGGAACCTAGGAGGAGATTAACCTCGATTGTGATATGGAGAATCGAAGAGGAGTGATCTGAATTCATTCCATAAGGAAGAAACAACGACAAGGAATACCTGTCAGACCGCTTTGGAATTCAATACAAGAGAAGCCTACATATGGAGGACCCAGAGATTTCAGAATCAAAGTGGATCTACTTTCGTTCCTGTTTTCTTTCTCTGATTCAAAACACCTGTAGATGGAAAGATAAGATTTTGAAGATTTTTGGGCTTGCTTTGTGGCCCTGTGTTGTTTTTCTTAGCCTTGAACCTTTCATTTGAGAGCTTTCCTGTTGTGTTGGGGGATTTATATCCTAAAGGGTTGGCAGTTTCCCTTTGACTGCCCCCGACCGTGAGCCCTCTCCCATGGCTCCTTTCGTATTGTGAGCTGGTGACTTTTCCTCTTTGGTTGTCCTTACCCGTGAACTGGAAGTTGATTTGGGTTGGTGGTTTCTCTGGTTGCTCCTACCCGAGAGTATCTAATTGGGATTTCCCTTATACTGGGTTCGGTTTGGCTTAAAATTAGGCTCAATTTTGTGGAAATTATATTATGTTTTTGACTCTCTTTTGCTAGGTTTAGTTGAGCTGAAATTGTGTTTTGTTTTGTCCCTGTGCCAGGCTCGGTTTGCCTGTCATGGTTTTCTGTCTTGTCCCTTTGCTGGTTTCGGTCTACTTGTTATGGTTTTCTCATTTCTGTTTTGGCTTTCTTGCTAGACTCGATTTATCCAAACTATCGCTTTGTTTGCCTCTCTTGTTGGGTTGGGTTTGATTGAAGGTTCTCCGGATAATGTATTTCCTGGGATTGTTGTTGATAATCAAGTTTTTCATCCCAAAAATTATGATTTCAATATGTGTTTCTATGTGAGAATGCTTGATATAAGCAGACAAACTCACTATAATGTCTTATTTGATGAAAGATGGTTTTAATTCGAATGATTTATATAAGCTTGTCCATTCACTCTCTTATTTATACATATAAAGAAAGAAATAATACAATAACAATATATGTGGAGGCTTTCCCTTGCTGCCCCTTCTCGTAAGCTTATATGGGAGCTTGGCTGTGTTTTTTTCTTGGCTCTCTCTGTGAGCTTAAATATGTGGTGGTCTTCCTCTTATTGCCCCAACCCGAGAACACATGTTTATGTTGATTGTCTCTTTGTGTTGGGACTGGTGGCTTCTACTTTGTTGCTCCTACCCGAGAACACCTGCTGGTTGGTTGTGTGGGTTGCTGCCCTTACCCGAGAACATTCACATGGTTCACTATTATTTTGTTTGGTTATTCCCTGCTTCCCCCTTGTTGTGAAGCTGGTTTGGTGCTTTTGTTTTGTTGCCCCTACCCATGAGCTTACATTGGAGTTTAGTTGTGCTCTTTCTTGCCCCTGCCCGTGAGCTTCTGTCCTCTTTCTTTTCTCAAACCGTGAGCTTATGTTGGGGCTTGGTTGTGTTCTTTCTTGACCTCACCAGTGAGCCTGTTGGAAGTTTATTCGAGCTTGTTTTGCCCTCTTGATTGCCCTAGCCGTGAGCACTTATATGTTATTTTGGACAATATTGTACTTCTACAGTGCGAGAGGCTTGTGGTTGAAATTGGAACTAAATAGCTTTATTGTTTACAAGATTTTAGGAATTTTTTAGGATGTCATTTGTGGATTATATTCCTTTGATTCAAATGGAAAAATTTGAAAGGCTCTTAAAACATCTTTTTGGGAAAGTATGAAATTGGTATGGTTCGAATCCATGAAAGGATTTAAAAACTTCTGAAATTGTAATTCGGAAAGAGTTGGAGGCTTGACATTAAAATTCAGATAACATAAATGTCACGGGCTTTGGTGTGTGATTATGTAAGTGATGGTGGAGCCGTGCATACAATTGTCACATTAATTCGGGCTCGTTTTGACCTGTTCGAAACAAGAATTGGAAGGGATACCCTTCTTGGGTTGATCCATTTATGACCTTATTGGATTGATTCAAGGATCTTGGGACCTCCTTTTCAGATCTTTTTGTTACAAGTTTTGAGAGTTGATCCACCCTTCGTCTTTTCGATCTTTTAGGTGGATTAGTTTCTCCTCTCTCTCATCCCTATTTTTATTCTTTTTTTTTTGCTTCTTGATTCGGTTTTCATCGCTTGTGTCTGACACATAAGTGTCCATATATAGTCTTTTGCTATATATGAAACTACCAAGCAAGGTCGCAAGTAGGTCGGTTTTTTTTTTTATTCCGATCTATGATGACAAATGCAAGACGGTGGTAGAGCAGAATGATATTCGATCCTACGACATCAGGACCCAACCCTGGGATCTGATAAATTGTAGGATAACTGTATCATTCACCGACACAAGACTAGCTGGAGACCCATACCTTCTTATGTAGTTGGCAATCTTACGCCCGACGGCGTAATCGACTCGTGGACAATCGTAATTTTTCAAGAAAAAAAAAATTGATAAGAACAGAACATGATAAGAACAGATACAATATTTATAAAAAATATTTTATAACAAAATTGATATAACTTCATTTTGTATGTCTGAAATCAATATGCATGTTAAAATATAAATTTTAAATATGTCGAAACTTGGTTATCCACTTGTCGATTACCAGTACCGGGCTAAGGAGTACCCTTCTAAGTTAAGTTTAGTAGAACACTCTTCTAATTTAGTGGCGGGTTCTAAATATCTGGGTGACCGATAGTAGTTTTCGACGTCCCTCGAGTACAAATATATAATATTCGAGCCTAGCCCCGACCCAAGCGCTTGAGGTTTTTTTTCTTCGTATTTTTCGTGGGATTTTATCGAAACTTTTGGTAAAGCACTCGTGGCCTTTAGCACGGGATTTTCCCGTGTTTTTGGTGACTTTCTTTGAGTTATTATTCTGTCATTTTTACTTCGAAATTTCCGTCGAGAGTCATTTGTCAATTTTCTCAAATTTTCTTTCGTCGTAAATCATTTGCCGCTCTTTCTTGAGTTTTCCAGATTATTTTCTTTTGCTAATACAATGCATATTAGCTCATTTCTTAAAATCTGTCATTATACGTGTTACTGCTCGTTTACACACTACACCTTAGAATAGAAGGTCAATAGTTGATTTCATAGGAGGTACCCGGCAGCAGAACGTTGACTAAACAATTACATGTATCTTTAAAATTAACATCGAATTTGAATGTGCTACAACGGGGAGCTTGGAGTGAACACCGTGGGCAGCACAACGAGGACATACAAAAGAGCAACTTCGAGATAGATCTGCAACATCAAAACAAGTCTACAGCAACTAAATATTTTCCTTAGTTTAAATAACAAGTCATAGGACTTCGATGTAGTTCGATGTATTTATGTCTAAGTTTAAATCATAAATCCTCACTCTATCTTTAGGCTTTTGCACAACCCTGTTGTACAATTATAAGTCCTAATACTTTTATGATTCCGAGGTTGTCGTACGGTACAGTGTAAATCCTACTATCTTTTAGATCATTTGCACAATCAGATATCGTACAAATGTAAGTCATAAATTCTAAAGTAAATTGCAGGATTAAACGTTGAATAACATCATTTCAAAGACAAAACCAAACAATATGATAGTTGAGAGATCATCGGGGTTCTCCTTGGATCTGTGTTATTCCCTACTCTTCGCTCCTTTGGATTCCTTAAAATAATTGTTCCAATTTGAGCAACTCCCATTTGATTTTCCCGTGTCCAATCTTAGAAACCTAAACTTTCAAATCTGGAAGTTAAAAGCATTGATCTTAATCGAGAGTCTTCTTAAGTGACACCTGTCATTTAAGATGTAATAAACTATAGTGGTTTGCCTTTATAGGGAACTTGGAACCCAGATAAAATAAATCTTATCTAATCGTTATATTAGGTAAGGGAACTTGTCGGCCATACATAAAAGATTTTGCAGACCAAACGGATGTCACAAACTTCTTAGTTTATGTGGTTGAACTTACTGTCAAGTTGTATACTTATCCTTCATGATAGTGTATTACTTAGTGTTAGGGCTGTCAATTTGGCTCGTTGTTTGTGAACAGCTCGTGTTCGGCTCGTTAAGCAGCTCGTGTTATGGCACGTTCGTTAAGCCTAACGAGCCAAACACGAACAATTTTTTAAGCTCGAAATGTAAACAAGTCGAACACGAACAACAGTTTGTTCGCTCGTGTTCGGCTCGAAATGGCTCGAAAAAAAAAAATTATACAACTTTTTATATAATAACATATTACATATATTATTTATATAATAATATATTATATATATTTATGTCTAAATTTAAATCATAACACCTCATGTGGCAATGTGTTTAGTGTTTCTTTTGTATATATTCGATCCAGGTTCGAATCTCACATTTTACATCTATTTTTCTCAATTTTAGTTTAACGAGCCAATTTCGAGTCGAACACGAACACACTGTTCACAAGCCGATTTCGAACACGAGCTATCTCGAACGAGTCGAACACGAGTCAAGCCTGAGCTCGCTCAAGCTCGGCTCGTTTACAACCCTACTTGTGGTATCGCGTTCAACCATCCAAACTATTTAACATGTGAGACTCGTTTGGTTTCATCTATTTTTAAATTAAAATACTACTTTCAAAAATCATATTCATATTAAAATTATTTTCATATTCTACAAAAAAAAATCATTCTTTTACATTAAAAAAAATAGCGGTCGACAAATTCTGGCAACTCCGTTGGGGACTAATTCCTCTCTTCATCTTTGATCAGGTGGTTTTCTTTTCAAACATCGGTAGCGTGCTCATGTCCCTTGTGGGTCAGACTGTTGTTCTTCTGTTGACATACTGTGTTCATTTCTTTCTTAAACCAGTATAGTCAACTCTTCTTGAATTCCAGGATTGTCTGCTTAACCCTTCTTAAGCAGAAGGGTTCAGAAATCCCTAGGGTTTAGTGGGGTAGACTCCCAATATGTGTGGTAGATTAGGAGTGGTCTATCGAAGTGAATCCAATGCGAGGCCGACACCCTCCAATTCTTAAATCGAGTCCTATGCTTCATTCCTATTTGATCCTAACTTGTGAACGAGTTAACACTAAAATTTCACTCTCACAATCTTCCTTTTAAACTCCAAATGAAACGAAATTTCATCAAAATTTCAAGGCAAAACAGACCACAAAATTTGTGACAAAATTCACATGAATAAATTTCAAAGGATACCTAGTTCATAAGAAAAGTGCGTTACCTTGAGTACTGCTGCTGAAATTGCAAGGCATTAGACGTCACTGACTTTCAGAAAATTTTCAAATAACAGAGAGAATATCTTCACCAAAGTTGATCTTTTCTTTCGCCATTAGAGTGGAGTTTACTATTAGCAAGAGTGAGCTGTCTGACATGGCGGTCATTAAGTTTGGGCAAGGATTCAATGATTTTAAAGCCAAGTTTTGGAATGTCATTGTGACCGTAATGAAACCTGAAACGGACAAGTTCGTCGAACCTGTGGTGGAGTTCAATCTGAAGTCTACTAAGGAATTTCCCCCTCTGAAGAGAGTGTTGATTGAAAAGATTTTTGTTGTTGTAAAGTCTGTCAATAGGGGCGTAGGGATAGCTCCCAGGATTGTTTCTACTTTTGTCACTGGATTCACCACTACTACACTAATTGTTCCACTAAACAAAGGGAAGGGGATTCTTTACGAAGAAGTGGCAGTCGATGTTTTTGCCCTGTCGTTTTCAGTATTCGAGATTGGGTCTAATTCAAAGTCCGTGCAACTGACCAAGACACACGAAATGAGGCGCAACCAGAAAATTATAAGGGTTGAGAAGGCGAAAGTCATAGAGTTGGCTACTACTGACACCGCCTTCCGACTAGATGAGACAGGATTACATGATACATCACCTCTACTCATGGGGAGTAGGTTTCACCAGTTGCCTGCTACCTACGGAGAGGATGGAGTCTATGAGGTTGCTACCACATCACCACCACCTTCTCTCCATAATGATCTAAGGCCGGTGACGACATTCGAAGGAAAATCTAAGATGGTGACAGGGTGGACAAAGTATATTCTTTCAGAAAAGAAGCTGTAGCAAAGATGTTCCAGGATTTGATGAAAAATCCTAAATTCAGATTACGAGAACCAAAAAGGCCGGAAGAAGTCGACAAGAAAGACCATCCCAGTTATTGAGGCAATAGTCACCTTATCCTCGTGCGATGCTCCTTTACATACTAAGGAGAACGTCGTGGATGAGTTGCAAAGAGTCATTCAACAACAGATCATCCAGATGAAGGAACCACTAGAAGAAATGACGACTGCTATAGCCACTATTCAAGGACAATCACAGTCACCGCCGATAGTACCCCCAGGGGCAAGCCATCCAGAAAGCGTCCAGATCGTCGATGATAAGAAGGAACTCACTTCGATCAATGAAAATGATCAACCAAAGAAAAACTCAGTTCATGAATCGATACCAGAAAAAGACATTGAACAAATGGTAGAACAACAGGTGAGAGAAGCTCTGACTCAGACAAAATGAGGAGCATTGATTCTAAAGGGTAGACCCTATCTGAAGAATTTGATAATGTCCAATACCCTAAGGGTTTCATATCACCGTTGTTCAAGACATTTGATGGAACGGGAAACCCTCGACAACATGTTGCAGACTTTCGAGTAAGTTGTGGCGACGCGGGGAGTAGTGATGCGTTGTTGTGTCATCAATTTGTGAGCAGTCTTTCGGGAATCACTTTTGACTAGTACGTTGAATTGTCCAATGGCTCAGTGAAAACATTTGCAGAAATGGAAGACCTCTTTGTTAAGCGGTTTGCTGGAGTTAAACACCATAATACCATCGGTGATCTCGTGGTGGAGCGACAGAAGTCAACTGAAACATTGATAGACTACATTCTATGATGGAGAAATTTGACCATGAAGTGTGAGCCACAACTCCAGGAGCAGCACACAGTTGAAATTCTTCTAAAGAGCATCCATGGTCGGGTGGGATTCTTACTCAAGGGATTCACCATCAAAACATTCGAAAAGCTGCTTAGAAAAGTTGGGAATCTTCAAGAAGAAGCGAAACAACTAGGCTGTTTTGAGAAAGCTGGGAAACTAGAGCCATTGAAGACGTCTGAGAAGAAACCTGGGACAGTAGCAATGATTGATAAGGGCAAGCGACCGTTGCAGATACAAGTCGAACAGTCTCAACAAATTTATAAACGTACTCGTCAGAATATTCAGCAATTATCTCAACAGAGAACTTACCAGACATAAGAAAGACAAGTTCCAATCATGAACACTCGATCAAATGGGATATACTCTTTTAAAGATGAAGCAACGAAAAAGATGTTTCGCATTATGATCAAGAATCCCAAGTTCAGGTTGCCCAAGCCAAAGAAACCTAACGAGGTCAACAAGAAAGGACATCTGAGATATTGCCCGTACCACAGGTTCATTGGACACGCCATAGAGGAGTGTTGCAGTTTCAAAGACTTAGGAGAATTTCAAGAATGGGGACGTAACGATCCCGGAAGAATATTTGAAAGGAACGTGAAAGAGGTTCTATCAATATGATTTCGGTCGATCTGTTTGTTCCAACCTATTCCTACGCAACTGTCAACGAATGAAATGCCTCTTGGCTACTATTGTACTACTATTTTTGTTTAAAAGGGATATTAGCAGGATCAATGTTTATCTGTCCATTCCCTCCCAGCACAATAAAATAATAAAAAACTTTTTGTTTTTCATAACAGTTCATGTTTGGAAAGCACAGTTAACAAAACATTCAGAATTCATCAACATGAGAATCGAGAAAGGAGTAATCCGAGATAAAAATTTCAACATTGTGAAAGAAATTATGACTTCAGGGGAGAATGAAATTAATGTTCTAATAACTGAGTCGTTCACTTTAAAGAATTCGGACTGGGTCCTAAGTTGATTTCAAAATAAGATAGTGTGATTGAAATACGAGTAATTGACTAAGGATATCACGAGTTTTTTAATATTCGGTCAAATGACTTGGTACTGACTTTTGAATGAGCTATAATATCCCAGAATTCATCTTAAGAAGTACTCGATAATTATTATTTTGGGGGTTTCAGACATTCAAAATTTTTAAAATATGCTCCACCAGATATAATAATTCTCAATAAAAAAAGAGCGAAAAAAAAATAAGAATAAGAATAAGAAAGAAAATAAGGATCTCCCTGAGAAGAAGCTTGAGGTGGATGTATAATAAAAAATTGGTGTCTGAATTCTCCCCTCAATTATAAAACTTGAAAACTCTCTTAGAAAACACTTCGAATATTATATTCAAGAAAAAGCTCAACGATCTTATGTCTTTTGGACGGCTATTAATTGACTCAAAAATATCTTCGGACAATGAAAAATATTTTAATCACATGAGCAAAATTTCTGAAATTTGCTTAGGTCCAAGAAGGAAGAATTAAAGAGATAACGATGATATTAGCAGTTAATGGAAATTCAACCCTGAAGTCAAATCCTTCAGCGCCCAGCAAATACAACTCCAACGGCAACTCGAAGAATGTTAGAGTTATTTCTCAAAGACAACTTGAACAACCTTTACAGAATCAATGTCAAAGTAAAGGACAACTACTACAAATGAAGCTATGAAGTTGCAGCCTCTTCAGCTATGACGTCTTTAAAAGTAGTACATCTTTATGTGTACTTGACAGAATATAATTCTGATAGTACCTTAAAGAATGCGTTATTTTTACATTTCTCTAGTCAGTGGATAATACCTCGATAAGTACTCTGCATCTCGGTGTTTCAAAGACAACTTTGTTCTTAGAAACAGTAAGCAGAGTTCGTAACCTCGAGTTATGTAATATAACTAATAATAAGTCTTCTCATCTTTCAAACACCTTAGTCCTAACAAGCTACCAACCTTCTTGTACTTCCAGACAAGTCAGGAAAGCCAGGTGCTGGTGTTGAGTGAAACAAACGGGAGTAATAGAAGAAGAAAACAAAGACTTTTCGGAAAAAACAACGGAAAAACCAAAGAGAGAAAGAGTGTGTCACTCACTTGCTTGCTCAAAATAGCGCTAGCTAAGTCAAGGCTAAGGTAAACTTGAGCTACGGACTTAGGAAAGAAGGCAGCTAGTCGCTTAGCGGAGCTCGTTCTATGGACATGAATGTTGCGTCTGTCTAAAACTGGGTTCAAATCTTAAAACAAATGCAACAAAATAAAATTCAAGATCAAATAAATCTCAATATTAAAATGAAATGAAACACAACACCGAACCAAATAAGTAAAACAATAACAAAAGCTGGAAACAGAAAAATTGCAGCTGCTACTGGAAATATAAGGAAAACAATGCCTTTAAAACCAATGGCTGCTGCTGCAGAATTCTGCCTAACACAGGCAAGCCGGATAACCCTCACGAAAGACTGCTCATTGAAGGCACCACGACAATAGTTGATTCAGCAGTTGATTCCATGATAGGCCTCTGCGAAGAGTTTCCACGTGATAATTCTTACGGGAGTTGCTCATTCAAAGGCTGGGGGAAGGAACTAAGCATGGGAGAAGGAAATGATTGTAAGAAAAACTGCAGGGAGAACCAGCGGTTAGGGTTAAATTCTTGTCTTTGATACTGTCGTATTTGAGAATAGAGTCAAATATTTTCATTGATAGAAAGAGAGATATTTAAACCCAATTACAATAAACACAATAAAGAAAAGAAATAAAATAGAATAAAACAAAAAAAAAGCAAAATGAGGGAATAAAAGCTAATAGAAAAAAAAATAATAAGTAGGCTAGAAATTTAGGGTCTGTTTGGAGCAGTTGCAGCTTATTCAGATAAACAGATTATCCTGATAAGTTGTTGATCAGCAGCTTATCCTAATAAGGTGGTTGGATGTTTGGTTTGTACGGTAGGAAAATAACTGAATTGCAGCTTTTTCTAGATAAATTATCATTTTGTCCCTAATTTGAATAAGTTGTTTGGTTTGTGCATTTGGAAAACAACTGTTTTCAGTTTTTTTCCTGGATAAATGAGTATTTTGGTACTGCGCAGTGTTGATGTTTGCAACAGAATATAACGACTACATATTTGACAGTTGAAAATCAAAATACCACTTCATAATAGTACAAAAAAGAATATATACCTCACTTAAGAGTGAGTATCAGCAAACCTAATAAAAAAGAAATAACATATTAAAATTATAATTAAAAGAATGATAATATTCATTTTAAAAAGCAGAAGAAGCATGTTATGAGCAACGTTATATGGTTGGGACACCGTCGAACACCGAGCTACACTAAGCGACATTCTCCGGTTGGGATACCGTCAAACCCCGAGCAACATTCTCCGGTTGTGATACCATCAAGCCCCGAGCAACGTTGTCCGGGTGGGATACCTTAGAATTGGTCAGACTGTCTGCTCAATTGAAGAACTTACATTCGTCCGGTTCATCTGCCCACCGCGGGCACCTATAAAACTGTTGTCTGTAGTTATGTGGCTTGCGCGACGTAAATAACAAAGGCAGCAGTTCGCGACGATATGCCCTAAATTCCCTGAAAACATATAGCTCATCTTCCTACAATTATTCAAGAGAGAACACGTCGGTCATAAAACAAAAAAAAACATACTTTCAAACCCAAAAATATTCCGAACATAAATATATTGAGTATAAATAAAAAACAGGTGTGAGGCCTCAGAGAAGTAACTAAACCAACCAATAATTCTGTCACAATATGTAAATCACAGACCTTATAAAAAAAGAGTTATTGGTTTTCCTTAACCCACGTGGGACCAACATCCAGTGGCACATGTATTTATCACAAAAGAGGTCATCTAGTAGATCCTCATAAACCGATGCACCGACTAGAAGATAGGACCTCAGTTGTCTTCATTAGAATTTCACATGCAACACCAACGGGTAACATGCGGCTTGTGCCACATGTGCATATCACCAAGAAAGGTCATCCTCGTAGATCCTCATAAACCAAAACACCAAAAATTGGACAAGATTTCAGTTATTTTTATTAGAATTTCACATGCAATACTAAAACAATGACAAATTAGTCATCCAGAAAAACCCATAAGGTATGCTTCATCATTGACCTCACATAATGCGTAAAAGGTAGGATATAACATAAAAGCCCCTCAAACATGTTAATATCATAAAATTGAAAATTACAATGGAACAAATGCGTAAGATAAAAGCCCCTCAAACATTTTTCACAACATCTACTACTTTAATGACAACATTTTTCGCATATCATTGTCTGGAAGATAAGTAAAATGCAAATATATCCACTACAAACCGCAAATAATAAAACCACCAAATAACAAATACTTATTTGTCAGTCGAGACACGTAAATATTCGACACGCGGATCGAGCTGCAGCCTCATAAATATTTGTCTGTGGGTCAGTCCTTGGGCAGTTTAACACATTTTAAATAAAAGGTAGGATAAGCCACACTTTTTGGAATTGCATCTAGAACTACCAAAAAATCATCGATCGTGGTGTCAGCTGTAGCAGTAGGTTGCGAAGTTGTAAATGTTCCTATCAGTCTATCTATAGAGCTCTTCACAAAAACATCTTTTTCTTTCGTCTTTTTTTTCCAACCTGCGCCTCTTTGATTGGCACGTAGACTCAAGTTCCCTCAGGTTTATGCTCGGCCCTTCATCAGAACCCGTAACCTCCTCGGGTGGCAGTCACATGAGATGTTTGCAAACCCTTGCTCACTTGGTTGAACGCATGCTGACCCGTTACGACAACTTTGAACATTAGGTTTAATTTATCTTCCAAGTCCGGGTCAATTCCACAAATCTTAAATTGTTTTGCAGTTGATACTGCATGCAACATGGAGGGGGGGAGGGGGGAGGGGGGAGGGGGTTGGGAAGGGGGCATATTAGACAAAACAAAATAAAAATGATAATTAATTGAAGAGTTCTCAGGGGTTCATCATTCCTCTAAAGTATCAATAGTACGCTTGATGGGATCTCATCTCAATCCCGTGGATCCCCGTTTCAGCTCTTTTCATAACTTTCAGATTTTTTTTAGCTGATATCACTTGTTCTTAAATTTTAACCTATCGAACTCTCACCCTGTTTTCCTTTGAAAAATTTTGTCACCCTTCTTTGTTAAAGTGGTGGGTTTATTTCCAAGTTCAATCTCCTTAACACAGAGATTGCAGAAAATGTTTGTCACATCCTTATCCCAAATTGCTGACGTAGCCCCCTCTTTGTTCTTAGCCATAATGAAACTAATAAAAGATATGTATCAATAAGTACACTAGTATTGATAATAAAATTAAGCACCAATGGAAACAATGACATAACCTAATAAAGGAACACATTTGAAGCATAAAACACAAGCCACCATAAACACAACCCACATAACCAAGACCGGGAAAGCACACCCAAGCCACCATGAACAACAGTCACAGGTACCACACACAAACTCACACAACCACCACACAAAAGCACACCTCACATCCACCACCAACCGACACACCCAAAGTCATAAGATCACACCCAAGCCACCACAAACACCACTCACATCCACCAAACACAAGCACACCATTATGCCACCACCAAACCCACACACCCAAGGCCATGAGAGCAGACCCAAGCCACCATAAACACTACTCACATCCACCACATACAAGCACACCTCACATCCACCACCAACCCACACACCCAAAGGCAGGGGAATATTCATCTTGCTCGTCATCAGAGAATAGTTCATCCCATTATAAGCTTCAAGCAATCCAAACAAACCAAGCCAGT
>NEWO01000609.1:354527-367221 GCA_003013225.1 Phalaenopsis aphrodite | reverse complement strand
CTATATCTCTAAATATAAATTTTAGTAATTCCTAAAGAAACTCATATACATATTATACATATTTGGTTTTTAAAGATTGAAGTGTCACTTGAGGACAAGTAACAGTTTAAGTTTGGGAGATTTGGATACACTTAAAATATATAGTATTTTTAGACACATTTTTATACCTATTTTTGAGATATTGTGATTTAATGGAAGGTATTTTTGTTTTTTTCTCGCAGATACAAGTAAAAATGAAAAAAAAATGCTTAAAAGAGAGAAAAATGATCAAATTTGGAACAAAAAGGTGAAAATTTGTGCAAAAAAGTTTTGGCGCCTAAGCGCCAGATCTGGCGCTTAAGGACCGGTTAAACAGAGAAGGTTGTGCCTAAGCACCGAGACCCCGCGCATAAGCACCTTTGGCAGTTACTACACGAGTAAAATTAGTTTTTACAAATTTTGAAGTGGTTTTTGAGGCACCCATTGGCTTAATAGGTGGTTGTAACCACCATGTACAAAAATTATCATGAATGGATGCTTCTCTTGGGCAAATACATCAAATCAAGCCACATTTTAAAGAGATCCCAAGGCAGATCTTTGAAAACTATAAAAGAAAGAAGAGAGGACTTAGAAAAGATTCCTGAAAATATTGGCAAGTTTTGAAAGTTTTTTTTCTAGGGAGTTAGTTCGGAGAGATTTTCAGAAACCACTTCTTATTTACTTTATCCCTTTTGTCATATTATTTTAAGTGACTGTAAAAGAGAAGATATTTAAAGAAACTTCAAGAGCTTGATGGAGGACTTGAGATAAGTTTTTATCTTTTTGTTTTAGACTACTTTTGGTTTTAATTGACACTTGTTGTTGGTTTGACATTGATTTCTTCTTTTAAACTTAAGTGTGATTTTGCTTTCTCCTTGGATTATGAGTAGTTTTCTTTATCTTTATTCTTAAAATGATAATTAATTAAGTTTTTTATGGAAGTTGTGGAGAGTATTAATCTTTAATGTTGAAAGAAGTTGTGATGATTTAAATCCATGCACTTCATTTACTTCTTGATTTGGACAATCCAGATGTTAAAATTTATTGTGAGAACATGTAAGAACTAGGCTGGTATTGTCTCTATCAACAATTAGAAAGAATAACATGAGGCTGTATGAATGAGAATATAGTTCATATGATTGAATGCAAATAATAGGGAAATATTCATTAATGGGTGTAGAATTAGAGGACTTTAAAGTGACAGGTTAAAGCCCATAACTTGGTTTATTGTTTTAGGTTCCGTTACGAGAATCTTAGCCTCCAGTTGGAGGGAATCAAGGGAACTCTAGGGTGAAAGCTAGTATCTTTCCTGCCTAGCCCGTCTTCAGAACTATTCAAACTTTAAATTAGTCAATGTTCTTTATAGCATCTCCAGTAAGGGTAAAGAATATAATTGCTCTTATTTGGCACAACACA
This sequence comes from Phalaenopsis aphrodite, assembly GCA_003013225.1. NCBI lineage: Eukaryota > Viridiplantae > Streptophyta > Magnoliopsida > Asparagales > Orchidaceae > Phalaenopsis > Phalaenopsis aphrodite. The sequence goes on along the minus strand of NEWO01000609.1, from coordinate 365,787 downwards.
AATTGCATACTTCCACAAAAGAATTCCTATACTTATTACCAATTCATGATAAGAAGAAAGATATTTTCATATTAAGTACTTATCTTCTACAAAAACTCTAGTTATCTTTTTAGTTGTTACTGTTTCATTAAAATATAAAAAATACCAAAAATATATAAATTTTAAATTCCTACAAAAATCGTTTTAAGTTTAAGTAATTATCTTTTTAAAATTAGAAAAACTTTTTAAAAAGTGCATATTGCATAATCTTCTCTGTGGGTTTGATATTCTGATCTTAATCAAAAAGCTCTATATTACTTGATAACAATACGTATACTTGCGTAGTATCCCAATAACAGGTAATATTTTCGATTCAAGTTCACGTGGTTTAATACTTGAAGGAATAAGATTTTTATAATCATTTTCCAGCAAGTCTAATGCTTCAAATTTGCCCTGAATATAATCTAAATCTTCTTCTNTAAGATTTTTATAATCATTTTCCAGCAAGTCTAATGCTTCAAATTTGCCCTGAATATAATCTAAATCTTCTTCTTTTACTTCATTTTCAGTATCACAAATTTCTCCTTGCTTTAATTTATCTTCGAATTCATTCTTATACTGCTCATTACTTATATAATCAGCTACTTCCATCCTGAAGCATTCATTATCTTTTTCTATTGCAGGATATTTCATAGCTTTTGATACATTAAATTTCACATCTTGATCATTAACTCTAATCGTAAATTATCCTTTTTGTACATCTATTACAACTCTCCCTGTTGCGAGAAATTGTCTCCCTAAAATAATGGGAATCTCTTTATCTTCCTCCATGTCCAGTACTATAAAGTCTACAGAGAAAATAAATTTATCCACTTCTACTAGCACATCTTCTATAACTCCTTTTGGATAAGTTATTGATCGATCAGCTAACTAAAGTGTTACAGTAGTAGAGAAAATTTCTCCCAAATCTGAACATTTAAAAGTTGATAAAAGCATAAGGTTGATACTCGCTCCTAAATCACATAAAGTTTTTCCGTAAAATTTTTCTCCAATTGAACCAAGAATAGTAAAACTACCAGGATCTTTTAATTTTTTAGGAAGCTTTTTCTGAATAATAGCACTACACTATTCACTAAGTGCAACGGTCTCATAATCTGTAAACTTCCATATTTTGTTTAATACATCCTTTATAAATTTAGCATAACTTGACATTTGTTCCAAAGCTTCAACAAAAGGAATATTTATCATTAGCTTCTTAAGGATTTCCAAAAATTTTGTAAATTATTTGTCTTTATTCTTCTGTTTTAGTCTTTTCTACAAGGCTCTGTGTTTGTTCATTTTCCTGTTGATCATTTTTCATTTCTTCCTTTTCTTCATCAACTTCAGTTTCTCTTTGGATCCTTCTTTCAACTTCTTTTCCATTTCGTAATTGAATAGCTTTAATTTGCACTTTATTTTGATCTTTTTGATTAACTTCCGCGGTACTTGGAAGAATTCTAGAATGTTTATTACTAAGTGCAGTAGCAATTTGTCCTAATTTATTGATTCTGTATTTTACTTTCCATTTTCAATATTACTTCTTCCATTGTCAACTTCCTTTCCTTAACTTGTGGGTTAGGGTTGGAGTTAAATCTCGGAGGATAATAAGGTTAAAAATTAGGATTTTCTTGATTATTTAGATTTCTAGATGGATTCCCTGAATTATTATAATTATTCCAACTAAAATTAGGGTGATTTTTCCAACCAGTGTTAAAATAGTTAGAATAGGGATTGTTATTTGATTATTTATAGTGTTTAAAGTTTCATAAGGTGATTGAGTATCAATAATCTGTCCCATTGAATTCTCCTCTAATACTGAGGGTACTTGAGAATAATTAATTCCCATTTGATCAATCTTTTTAGAAATAACAGCAATTTGAGATGTCAAAATAGACATTGCATCAGAATCATGAATACTAGCTACTCTCTTGGGATTTACCCTTTCAGAGGGCAATTGAAAATTATTAGTAGCCATTTCTTCAATTAAAGAATATGTTTCATCAAAAGGTTTTGACATTAATGAACCACCCTTAGTAGCATCTAAAATAGATCTCAGTGATCTTACTAATCCATTGTAAAAGGTTTGAATTATTAACCAATCTAGTAAAGCATGATGTGGACATTTCCTAAGAAGATCTTTAAATCTTTCTCAGGCTTCATAAATCGATTCCCATTCAAAATGACAGAAAGATGTAATATCATTTCTAAGCTTAGGGGTTTTCGAGGGTAGAAAATATTTAGCCAAGAATTTTTGTGATAGTTCTCCCCAAGTTCTAATAGATTCAGGTGCTAAAGAATTTAACCAAGCCTTGTCTTTATTCCTTAATGAAAAAGGAAAAAGTCTAAGCCTAACAACATCATTAGATACTCCGTCATATTTAAATGTAGCACAAATTTCAAGAAAATTAGCAAGATGTAAGTTAGGATCTTCAGTAGGTGATCCTCCAAACTGATTGTTTTGTACCATTTGGATAATAGCAGACTTAAGCTCAAATATATTACCAACAACATCAGGATTTTGATTAGTCAAGTGAAGTTCATCTGCTGTCGGTTTCGCATAATCTCTTAAAGGTCTTTGTCGATTTTCATTTATTGGATTATCTAAGTTCTCGCCATTTCTTGTAAATTTTTAATTTCTCTTTGTTGTTTTTGAATTTTTCTAATAGTACGTTCTAATTCTGAATTGTAAGGTACTAAACCTTCAGATCCAATATTTCGCATAAACAAATAAAGCAAGCAAAGTAAAACACTAATAAAAATATTTCTTTTTAGATTTTTTATTTTAAAATTTGTTTTATTTTTTTAATAATAATAATTTTTTATGGGATATATATTATCTCTAAATTTCTTAATTTATCAAAACTATTTAATTCAACTGTTACTTTTCCCACGCAACGATGCCAAAAACCTGATTCGACTTTTTTGTTGCAATAGATTGACAAAAATGTAAATAAATATAATCAATTAATATTTGGATTCTATGCGAGTATACGCACCATTATCAAGTAATAATGGACTTTCTATTTAAGCCCAAAATATCGATCCTACGGGGAAGGTTTAAATTAGAAATGATAAATTTGCTAGAAAATTCACAAAAAGTCAATTGAAATTACTGTCACTAATTTCATTTGTTGAGATGTAATCAAAATTAAATTTCTAAACTATTATCAGATCAAATATGTAAAATTTAAAATAGTAAATACTAATTTATTAACTATGTTTATGTAATGGAGATTTTTATGTGAAAAAGCATCTTTCCCACTACAATGCTACACCCAACAAAGAATATTTTCCTATTTATTTGCACTTAATTCCAAAAATGATGTTCTCCTTCTTAGAATCAAATGTGATCATTACTCTATTGAAGAACTCATACTCCATTTCCCGGATCACATGTTTTACAACACATTTTAACAATTCAATTGGTCAGACAAAAAGTAAATTAATTTTGGAGTTGAAAAATCATCACAATTTATTTTGCAATTTAATATTGGCACATTCATATTATCTCTTCATTTCACTATAACTCAGAGTAGGGAGAAAGATAGAGGTAAGTACTCAGACTTCATGAGAAAGAAATAACAGAACACAAATTTCATATATAAAAGAAAATTCATACAAAACTGATAAACAAACAATACTTATCTGAAAACTCTTTCTCAAAGCAAATCCTTTTTAGCCTTTCGTTAGACATGCGGGAAGAAAATATCTCTCACTTTTTTCCTTCTCCAACAGTCTTACAGAAAGTTTCACACTAAATATCAGCACAAAAACTCTAAACTATGAAAGCAAAATCACTAATTGACTCTAATATGGAAGTGGAATGGAATGATGTGGTGCAAAAAATGAGGTAGAGGAGTGAAAAACGTAGAGGAGCTCTTTTTTTGATGAAATTCGGCCCCAAATAGAGCCCAAGGTTGGTTCTCCTAGAGGTGCCTCCAAAAACTCTTCAAAAAATCATCCAAATACATCAAAACTTCTAGAAATGGGGTCTGCGCCGCCTTTGGCACCGTCAGCGCTGAGCAAAACGTCTCCGCGTTAATTTGTTCTGTGTCATTGGTGCTGCCCTCGGCACTGCCGACACTGAGCATTTCTTCAAAAACATTATTTTAACTCCAAATTTTATCCTTTTTGCTTTAATCCCTAACAATCAATAACCTATAAGAAAATATCAAAAAACCTTCCATTAAAGTGCAATATCATCAAAAATAGGTTTAAAATATGGGTCTAAAATGTATATATTTTTGATGTATCAAAATGCTCCTACTGTTGATGAACAATCACATCCTCTACTACTCTACCTAGACTCTTGAAACATCGCTCTTGGATCAGTTTTCTCGATTGCATTGCATCATTGTATCTATCCTGAGCTCTTGAACTAACACATTTGTTTGAATTGAATTGAGCTTTTATTTTGTTCCTCTTCATCCTTGGGGCCATTTCTAAAAATCATTTAAAATTCACAATAAATCCCAAATTAAACTCTAAATCATTAAACTCAACTTCTAATAGCTTAAACTACCATTTTTATGTATTTTTCATTGATTTCTCTCAAGTTTTCACCGTGAATAGTGATTTTTCGGTGAAATCCATAATGTGCTCAAAATACATGTTGAAAATAAAAAATTTATACATAGAAGTGAAACTCTTACCTCAAGAAGATCAAATCTAACATTTTTTTCTTGAAACTACCAAGAAATCTTCACTTAAGATGATGTTCTAGCTCTCTAAATTGCGAAAATTGAAGTTAGGAGATAAAGTTGGGGGAAAAAATGGAGTTTGTTTGCCCAAAAGTTCAATTGAAACTGTTCGTGAACTGGTTACATGAACCGGTTATGTGAACCAGAGCTTAAGCATGAATGGTTCGGTGCTTAGGCGCCAATCTATCGGGTTAGCTTGTGCTTAAGCACGGGGTTTTGGCACTTAGGAACCAGTACACAAATTTTGACATTTTTGATTTTAAGCAACATGCACTTCTAGCCTAAGTCATCACTCCTAAATGGTCTTATAAATCTTTAATATCTATTTTCTTCCCTTTCAACTCTCCTCTACCTCAAGATTCATCAATCTTAACTAATTCAATCCAACACAAAATAACACAAAATTTCACACAAACAAACACTTACATTAATTCACAAATAATTACACATATTTTTAATACATAGATTCTCAATCTAAAGAGTCTTGGATGAGATAGTTCCTAGCATAAATACTAAACAATCATAACATTAAAAACACACTAAACAAACTTAACATTAACAAATAAACACTAAACAAACAAACATTAAACAAAGAACTTAATTTCACTCTCCTTCCGGTGGAATAAATCCTTGCATGTCATTAGTCTCTCCATGAGCATTTGGAATATAAATCTGATAGAATAGACGGTGGTGAAGAACTCTGGTTGAGACTTCTTCAATCCAATAGTTTTTCAAATACATAGCTTTGTCCGCTTCTTCCACAAAAATAGTATGGCTAATTTGTATTTAAACTTGTCATCCCATATGCTATAGATATGCGTTAAATTCAATCTCTTTTGCTTCAATTGAAGTCAAGTCAGCATCAATTTTTTTAATATTCTCTGCTATTCCTTCAATACTAATGGCTAGGAAACTGTTATATAACTCTTGCCACTCTGACTAATGAATTTATTCTTCATACTATCCTCCTTCTACTTAAAATCACTCTCCCAAGATGACATCTTTCCAAGAACTCTCACTCTTCACGTAGAATTTAGGGTTAAATTTGAAGTGTGGTGAGACTTCTCCTCATACCTTTCTATTTATAGGCTCTAGATCATCCCTAAAACCTCTAGACACATTCTCAGACAACTAACCCACGTTTAAACCCATTAATCGACATTTAAAACTTCTAAGAACATTATTCAACATGTTTAGTAAATTGTTGCGCTTAAGCACTGAAGGATAGCATTTAAGCGCAAGTGCTTAATTTAGCACAAGTCAGCTTAACGTCCAAAAACTAATTCCAACATATCTAAGTCATTTTTTAAGGTCTTATAGTCATTACTAAATCTTTATATATTCAATATACTACCAAGATGTTCTAAATCAAACATAAAAACATAACATTCAAAACAAACACATAAATAACTATGGGCTGCCAGCCACAATACGCTTGGTTTAAGGTCATCAACCCAACATAACTAGTGCTTACTCTGGTTGACCCAACAACATAAGTTCATTCAATTTAAGTTGATCTCTTAAAAATTTGGGTTTCAGCCTATGCCCATTCACTTTGAATATTTTATCAGTTTTAGGATCTTTGATATCTACGGCTTCATAGGGATAAACTTTTATCACAACAAATGGGCCCATCCACCTAGACTTAAGTTTTCCTAGAACTAATCTTAATCTTGCATTATACAGTAAAAATTTTAGTAAGAATCCTCTGAATCTCTTTATATATGTTAATGTGATGTATGCGATTATATTCTTAATTTCCTTAATTTTTATTCTTACTTTACAACGGTGTCAAAAACTTGATACCAAGCAAAAGCTAGGAAAAATATTGACTTCGAAGAAAATAAGAATACAGTTCTAATATTTAAATAAGAGATACTATGCAAGTATTTGTATCTTTATCAAGTAATATAGGACTTTTTGATTAATCCCGAAATATCGAACCCATAAGGACAACAACAATATGCAACTACAAATCACAAGAAATTAGATAACATATTCTGCTTAGCAAAATAGTCTTACTCAAACTCTAGATGCTATAATATGAATGAAAGTTTGATTCTTTTTGTAATTTTTGATAATAAAAAATAAAGTAAGCAACTAACTAACTTAAATAGATATTTTCAAGATGAAGGCAATATAAATAAAATATCTTTTTTCCTTATCATTGATCAATAAAAAGTATAGGAATACTGTTATGGAAGTATTCTAATATTGTTGTGCCAAATAGGAGTAATAATATTCTTTACCCTTACTAGATATGCTATAAAGAACATTGACAAATCTATAATTTGAATAATCTTGAAGACAAGTTAAGTAAGGAAGATACTAGCTCTCACTCTAGAGTTCCTTTTTTCTCCCTCCACCTGAAAGCTAACATCTTGCATCAAAACCTAAAACTACAAATCAAATTTATGGCTTTACTCTATCACTCTAAAGTCCTTTTATTTTATACCCTTCAAATCTTATTTTCTTATTTATTTGCACTCAACCCAATGAACTACATTCTCATCCATAAAATTAAATTTTATTCTTACCATTTGTTGACTGAGATAATATCATCTCAGATCTTACATGTTCTCACAATAGGTATTAACATCTTAATTAGTCAAATCATGAAGTAAATGAAGTACAAGGCTTAAAATCCTCACAACTTCTTCCAACATTAAAGACTAATACTTCACACAACCTCTATCCAATACCTAATCACATTTTATTTTCAGGAAAAAGATAAAGAAAAATACTCAAAATTCATGGAGAAAACACAACCACACCTGAGTTTGAAAGTAGAAATCATGCACACAAATATGAAATCTAAATTAAGACCAAATATATTCACAAAAAATAAAAACTTATCTCAAAATCCTCTCCAACATATTCTTGAAGTTCCTTTGAATCTCTTCCTTCACTTACAATACGAACTATAACTTAAAATAAAAAGAATAGTAGGCGGCGGCGATGGCTGCGTGTGGTGGTTGGCTCTAGATCGTTCTTTGGATGATGCCCCCCTCTTTTCAATCCAAGTCTTCTTTTATAATTTTCTAAAAGGTGCCTTTGTTTCTCTTCAAAATATGTCCCCATTCAATGAATCTTCTAGAAGTTGCCTCCTTTCAAAAGCCAATTGAATGAATTTTCATGTCCATTAACTATTTCTCACGTTTTCACCAAGGGTTGCTTCAAACACCTCTTCAAAAATTCATTCAAATTCAATGAATCATCAAATAACTACTTCTGGCACTTTAGCTTGGGGTACATGGAGCTTAGGTGTGGCTCTCATAATTTAACTGGCGCGTAAGGGCCAATCCTAGGCGCTTAGGTGCCTTAGTTCATTTTCACACCTTCTTTATTTTTTCTCCAAACTTGATCCTTTTTCACTCCTTTCACCATTTTTTATCCATTTGATTGTACCTAAAAGAAAAACACATAAATATCTTTCATTAAAGAATAATATCTCAAAAATAGGTATAAAAATGTGTACATAAAGACTATATATTTTAGGTGTACACCAATCGACACCAGAATGGCACCAAGAGGGTTATTCCTCAAAATACATTGAATTTGGATGAATTTTGAAGGGATTATTATGGGAACTCTTGAATTTTTTGCTACACATTATTTAACCACCATTTTTAACAAAAAATGGGGGGCAAAGGAGGAGAAAAGAAGAAAAGAAAAGAGAGTTCAACTTCCATACTTATTTTCTCTTAAGATATTTAGAGAGATTCTTCTTTAAGATTTGTAAGAAGAGATGAAAAGTGAGAGATTTATTCCTCATTGCAATCCATAGTGCATATCATTGTAATAGAAGTAAGTGATTCAAAGGAACTTCAAAGGATTGGCTTGTGGAGGAGAGTAAAATAAGTTGTTTACTTAAATTTTGTGTCGTGTAAACTTGTTTCGATATATACAAATCTATGTTCTGTTATTTCTTCTCCATGAACTTTGAGTAGTTGCATTGTCTTTCCCTTTACAATAAGAAGTAGTGATGTGAATAATCAATAATTGTTTGAAAATGACCTTACGTTCTTATGTTGTGATGATTCATCTTGAACTTCATTTACTTTTCGATCTGGCTAATTGATTTAATAAAATCTATGCAAAAACATAAGAGCTAAGATGCCCATGTTTTTAGCATTCAAGTAGGGATTAATGTCATGGAATAGTGAAGTCTCTAAGGGATTGAGTGCAAATAAATAGTAAAATATTGTTTGATGAGTCTATAATTGGTGATTTTAGGGTGACAAACTAAAATCAACAATTTGGTTCAGCTGTTTAGAAACCAAATGGTTAGATTATTAGCCCTAATTTAGGGGAGAAGTGGGAGCTCTAGAGTGAGAGTCAGTATCCTCTCAGCCTAACCACTGATGTGGTTTCAAAAGATCTGAATTAGTCAATTTCCTTTATTGCTTGATCAGAGGATTAAAAGATATTATTGCTCCTATTTGTCACATGAAATTAAAACTAGAGTTTATTCTTCACTAGCTAGCACCGTAATGTAAATGGTAAACATACTTTTCTTAAATTTGAAACCTTCATTAAAATTACTTTACCTGCTTATAGGAGATTTAACTTTTAAGTTTTTGAAATTACCATAGTAGATTTAGTTTTGTTAGACTTGCATTTCACATTTAACTTTAGTTGTTGTAGTTCTTATACAATATATTTAGGTCCTTTTAATTAAGTAAGAGTTTAACTTTCTCCCTATGGGATCGATACCTAGGAATCCATTAGAGCCCTATATTACTTGAGTGATATTTATACTTATTTTTATGACCTAGTGAATATAAAAAATTTGAAACGTGTTTCTGTATTACAAAAGTATAATTATTTGCAAATTAAGCGTAATAGATTGAATCTATTGAAAAACAACTCACACTAGGCCCGCATCAGTTTAACTTCATCATCCCGACATATCCAAGATTTTTACTTTGGTAGACACAACATTAGGATCACTTCAAATGTAGGACTATCTTCATTTATATAAGCTTTTAATTTGTGTCCATTTACGTTAATTATTCTCTCTATTTTAGGATCTTCAATATCAACAACACCATAAGGATAAACTCTTATCACAATAAATGACCCTGACTGCCTGGACTTAAGTTTTACTAGAAATAATTTTAATCTTGTATTGTAGATAAAACCTTTTGTCCATGCTCAAAAGGCTTTTTCAAAATCCTCTGATCATGTCTAATTTCTATTTTCTCCTTATAATTATGGCATTCTCATAACATTAATTTCTTATCTCATCATGCTCATTTTATTGTAAGAATCTTTTTTCACCAGCATATTTCAAATTATAATTGAACTCTTTAATAGTTCAATAAGATTTATGCTCCAATTTAACTGGTAAGTGAAAACCTTTTCCATATTTGAGACTATATGGTGTCATTCTTATAGGAGTTTTTAAGCAGTCTTATAAGCCTATAATGCACTGTCACGTCTAAGAGACCAATCAATCCTATTAAAATTTATAGTTTTTTTCAATATTCTCTTAATTTCTTAATTGGATATTTCTGCTAAACCACTAGTTTAAGGATGATAAGTTGTTGTAATTATGTGTTTAATCCTATACTTTCAAGCTAAAGCTTTAATTGTTCTATTCCTAAAATGGCTTCCCCCATCTGTAATGATTACTCTAGATATTCCAAATCTTATAAAAATATTTTTTCTTAAAAATTTTGCAACACTCTTAGCATCACAACAAGGTACAACAATTGCTTCAATCCATTAAGAAACATAATCCACAACTATTAATATATATATATATTTTTCCAGAACATGGTATAAAATGCTCCATAAAATCCAAACCCTAAACAACAAAAATTTTAACTTTAAGATTAAAATTTATAGGTGGTTCATTTCTTCTAGAAATATTGTCTACTCTTTGGAATCTATCACATGCTTTTATTTAAGTATTAACATCTCTAAAAAATATAGGTCAATAAAATCAAGATTGTAAAATCTTAATGCAGTTTTACAACCCCAAAATGTCCACCAGAATCTAATTTATGACATTTTTGCATAATTTCATGTGTTTCTTCCAACGGTACACACCTTCCAATAACTAAGTCCTTACATTGTTTATATAAATAAGAGCCATCCCAAAAATAAAATTTTGCACCGTGAATGAACTTTTTAATTTGAGGGCTATCTAATCCATAGGGTAAAATGAAACTAACTAAATAGTTAACTATATCAGCATACTACAGATTTTTCCATTCATCAATTGCATAAAATTGTTCATCAAGAAAATTTTCATTAATTTCACCATTAAAGCTAGCATTATTTTCCGGTTCAAGTCTTAACAAATGATCAACTGTCTGATTATCAGTACCCTTCCTATCCATAACTTGGAAATCAAATTATTGCATTAGAAGGACCCATCTAATTAATCATGGTTTTGCATCCGTCTTCATCAATAAATATTTTATAGTAGAATGATCGGTATGCACATCACATTTAGTTCCAATAAGATAAGGCCTGAATTTATCAAAAGCATACACTATAGCTAATATTTCCCTTTCAGTAGTAGTGTAATT
>NEWO01000609.1:325468-336587 GCA_003013225.1 Phalaenopsis aphrodite | reverse complement strand
CTAACTCACTAGTTTGAGGGTGATAGGCAGTAAAGATTCTATGAATAATATTAAACTTTTCTGCTAATCTCTTAATGTATTTATTCCTAAAATGGGATCCTTTGTCAGTGATAATCATTCTCGGCATTCCGTATCTAGTGAAAATATTTTTCATTATAAATCTTGAAACACTTTTAGCGTCACAACGAGATAAAGCTTGTGCTTCAATCCACTTTGAATATGAAACTAGGCTCTGATATATTGTAGGTGCTAATTTTTAAAAATACAGGCTTTAAGGAATTAAATAAAACAATATATTTCAAAGGATTTGCTAAGAATTAAAAACATAAATAGAAGCTGAAAATAATAAGAAATACAAAAAAATAAAAATCTACAATTACTGTTACAGTTCAATCCACAGTACAACATTACATGAAAGTTCCTATCACAATATTTTTAAGGAAAACAAACACTTAGACAATCAAAATAATAAACAAATAAAACAAAATCCTAAAACATCAGTCACCATCCTCTTCCTCCTCATCGTCATCATCATCATCATCATCATCATCATCATCATCATCATCTTCTTCTTCTTCTTCATCATCTTCTTCTTCTTCTTCATTTTCTTTTTCTTCATGATCCGACACATAAGGAGTAAAACTAGGGCAAGTTGGAAATTTCACATTATAATCACCCTTTAAATATCTGATCATGGCTTTCTGATATGCTATATCATATTGAACTCTCCTTTATTGATATTCATCGTTATATGCATTTTTTGCTTCTAACCCTCCAATCCTATTTTGCAAATTTACAATTTCATTTTGTTGGATCATAAGCTACTCCATGATGTTTTCAATTGAAGCAGAGCTGGAAGTAGATGACCCTGTAGCAGTTGTTGAGGGTCTATCACTACCTTCACTCCTGGATTCAACAAATGATTCAAATCTTTAGACTGTGTGCTTCCCAATGGGTTTCTGTGGCTGCAGCTTTTCTTCAATTCTACTAAACTCTACTCCTAACTATTCATATAAAGTGAAAATTTGGGTAGGTTATCCCAAACCATTAGTTGTTGCACTCCTGACTATACTCTGAGCATTTTTACTATAAGAGCACCATCATATACTAAGTTCATTAGTTTAATGCAAAAAATTAGCATAGCTCTTTCCTTTTTTACTTCACTTAGATGCTTTTTTGGAAGTAATTTTGCAGAGATGAAGTAATGTCATTAGTTTGATTGAAAAGTCATCACAAAGTGAAGAAATTAACTTTTTTATTGTTTTTAATTTTCCACTCTCCCATTCAATCAATCAAAAAGGCAATTACTTCATCCAGTGATGAGTTGCTCATCACAAATGCAACATATTCACAATGTAATTCATTTCTCAATCTATAAAATGCATTGATCTTTCTTCTAGAAAATTCAACTTGCTTACCTCTCATAAATATGTGATCATCTTGGGTTTAACCAAATATGGCAAAAGATAATCTAAATCAAGTAACCTTTGGTCCATGGATCATGTAAGATGGGCTAGGTGGGTCTAACCTGGTCCCTAGGGTCCAAAGGCTGGATGTGGTGACCATGGCTTGGTCAATTTGAAAGGGTTTGGTTCAATTTAAGGCTTGTGTTCAAAATATGTCATGAACTTGGATTTGAATTTGGGTTATGCCAGACTTTGAGTTTTGCTCAATTGATTGATCAAATTGGCTTGTATGATTGTCATGAGAAGCTTGGAAAAAAAATTGAGTGATTTTGAATTGAATTGGGAGTTCAACTTGGGGGAAATTGAGTATATGGTCAAATTATGTATTTTGGTTAGGCTTGGAGTTTAAGTTTGAAATTAGGTTCAATTGAGCTTCAGTTTTGTTTCATTCAACCTTAGACATGATAAATTATTGTTAAGAATTGAAATAGGGGAAAATTGGGATCAATTTGGTGAAAATTGGAGATGAATTGAGGTAATTGGGCCTTAAAGGGTAAAATTGGGATTTTTGTCAACATTGGTCAAGTTGATCAAATTGGCTTCATGAGTGGTTAAGATTGGTTTTGGAGGTGTTTGAAATGATTTTGGAGGTTTTTTAGAAATTTGGTCCACCAAGGGCATTTTGGGAAACTTTGGAGTATTTTGCTATATTTGGAAATTTTCTAGTGTTTTGGGTAGTTTAGATGATTTAAAAGAGTTTGGGGTAAATTTTAGAAAAATTTGGGTGGTTTGGGAATTATGAGGATTTTAGGGCTCTAAGGGTAATTTGTTAATTATGGAAAAGTTTAGGGGCAAAAGCATAATCTTGATGGCGCTCAGAGGTATGGTGGTTGGATGGGGCCTAATTCGCTGTCAATTCCCGTTGTGTCGGATGTGTATCTTTTGATTGAAAGGAGTCACCACTCTCTTTATCTATTTTTATTTCCCTAACCTCTAGTTAACTCTTTCTCTTGAATCATGTCAATGATTTCAAGATTTTAAGACACTAGGAGAAGGAAAGAAAGGGGTAAAAATAGAAAACATGAGAAAAAGAAATGTCGAAAGGATTTTTTTTTATTGTGGTGAACATTATAAAGAAATGATTTCTCATATAAGGAAAATCACATGAAAAATAAATAACCAGAGATTTTAGGTATAACACCTATTGTGAGTTCTTAAATCTCCTATCAGAGCAAGCTTGTATAAGTAATTACACCTTAGACGGTTAAAACTGCCTAAGAAAACTCCTGATTCTCATTAACACTCATTCTCCTAATAAATGTCAAGGTCAAGGAAAGAAACAACAAATGTTTTATTCTTAGGGTAGTAGGTTTCTAAGAATCTGATTCTACCCCAAAGGTTTTGTTTTGTTTTGTTTTTTCATGTCATGTCATGTTGTTTTTGTTTTGTTTTGTTTTTTTTGGTCATGTCATTTTTTGTTTTGTTTTGCTTATTTTTGTCATGTCATTTCTTTTTTTTTTATTTTATTTGTTTTTTGCCATGATTTTTTTGTTTTAGCTTTGTTTTGGTTTTGTTGTCTTGAAGTTCCACTTCTGAAATTCATTCTGCAAAATAGAGTTGGCACACCACATAACATGCAAATAAAATGTAAGGAATTTTTTTTAATCTCTAATAAACCTGCAAAACAAAACATGATTAACATAAAATCATGTTTTCAGATTTGTCATTTTTTAGTTAGTTTTTTAATAGGTTGAATAATTTTAAAACAAACTGGTCAATATGTCTATGGCTTTGTCGTCCAAGGGTCTACAAATATTCAGATTTGCATAATTTGAAAAGTGTTTACCATGACCAGAAGATTCTTGTCAGAAATAACAGATTGCGTCGTCTAATAAATCTTTGTAAATCTGAACACAAATGTTCAAGTTGCTTTCGGTGATCTTTGTTCACTAGGGAAATTTAAGTTTTAATGTCTTATTTGAATTTTAGGGGTTGTAAAATTTTAGGTTGTTTACGATTTATTAGTCTATTAATTTTTTTTTGTCATTTTTGTCATTTTTTAATTTATTTTTGTTTGGGATGACCCGATCAGGATCTCATGGTACCGTCATCTCGGGCCATTATGTTTGCAGTTTGATTAACAATAAGTGGTTAGAAGATATTTTATTAGCAATCATGGGTTCCCTCCTCCAAAATATCCTCTCAAACCTAGTTGCATTTTAGGTTCAAGTTTAAGTTTTAATGTATTTTAAGGTGAATTTTATATTATTTTATGTTCATGTCGGTGGGTTGTCATTTATTTTAGGTCTAATGTAAATTATACTTGAAGAAGTTTAATTGAAACCTAAGGTTTAGGTTTAATGTAGGTGAAGATTGATTTCATTCAAATTTGGATAGAACTTATAGTATGAAGATGATTTTAAGAACAATGTAAGTAAGAGATAAAATAATTTAGATTAAATGTTGGTAGAAACTAAAATTTTAAAATGTTTTGAGTACAATAAAGTTAGAAATTAAGAAGGTTTAGGTTCAATGTTGCTAGAACCTAAGAATTTAAAATAGTTTAAGTCCAATTTAGGTAGGACTTAAGCTTGTTTTAAGTTCAATGTAGGTAGAACCTAATGGTTTAAGTCTAATGTAGGTAGGAATTAAGGTGTTTTAGGTTCAATGCAGGTAGAACCTATGGATTAAAATGGTTTAAGTCCAATGTTGGTAGGATTTAATGTGTTTTAGGATCAGTGTAGGTAGAACCTAAGGATTTAAAATGGTTTAAGTCCAATGTAAGTAGGACTTAAGATAATTTTGGTTCAATGTAGGTAAAACTTAATGATTTAACATGATTTAAGTCCAATATAGGTATAACTTAAGATGATTTAGGTTTAATGTAGGTAGAACCTAATGGTTTAAGTCCAATGTAGGTATGGCTTAAGGTGTTTTTGGTTCAAGGTAGGTAGAGCCTAAGGATTAAAATGGTTTAAGTCCAATGCAGGTAGGACTTAAGATGATTTAGGTTCAATGTAGGTAGAACCTAATAATTTATCATGGTTTAAGTCCATTATGGCTAGTACTTAAGATGATTTAGTTTAAATGTATGTAGAAACTATTGATTTAAGCCTAATGTAAGTAGGACTTAAGGTGTTTTAGGTTCAATGTAGGTAGAACTTAAGGGTTAAATGGTTTAAGTCCAATGTAAGTTGGACATAAAGTGATTTAGGTTCAATTTAGGTAGAACCTAAGGATTAAAATGGTTTAATTCAAATGTAGCTAGGACTTAAAATGATTCAAGTTCAATATAAGTAGAACCAAAGGATTAAAATGGTTTAAGTTCAATGTAGGTATGACTTAAGGCATTTTAGATCCAATGTAAGTAATATCTGAGGTTGATTTTGATTCAATATGGATTGAATCAAAAGTTTGAAACGATTTTAAGTCCAAATTTGGGAGGACTTAAAGTTGATTTAAGTTTGACATAGATTGAACTTAAGGTTTGAAATGATTTTAAGTCCAATATAAGTAGGACTTAAACTTGATGTAGATTCAATATGATTGGAATCTAAGGTTGATTTAGGTTCAATATTGAACCTATGAATTGAAATAATATTAAGTCCAATGAGGTTGGGACTAAGGTTTTGGTTAATTTAAGTTCAACGAAAGTTGAACTTAAAGTCTAAGTTAACTTAAGTAGGTTGAACGTAAGATTTAGGTTAACTTTAGTTGAACCTGAGGGTTTAGGTTGAACTTAAGGGTTTGTGTTGACTTAAGCCCAAGTTGGGTTGAACTTAAGGATTTGAGTTGAGTTAGGTTCAATTTTAGTTGAACGTGAAGGTTTGATTTGAGTTAGGTCCAGGCTAGTTTGAACTTAAGGTTTGAGTTGAGCTTGGTCCATGTTGGATTGAACCTAAGGATTTGATTTGACATAAGTTTAATGTGGTTAAGACTTAAGGGTTTAATTAACTCTAATTTAATTTAGATTTAATTTGGTTTGAATTTTAATTAAACCTAACACGGGTAAGGTTTAATTAATTTTACTAGGTCTCATTAAAGTTACACGTAAATAAGCCTATTTTAAGTAAGGCTTAATAGGATTATTTAGGTATAATTAGATACTTAATTGAAGTTTAGGTTTGATTAAAACTAATGTGAGTAAGGCTTGATGGGTGTAATTAGGTATAATTAGGGTTAGACCTAATTGAGATTTTAATTTAATTAAGCCTAACATAAGTAAGGCTTAATGGTGTTAATTAGGGCTAATTAAGGTTAGACCTAATTGAGGTTTATGTTTGTTTAAGCCTAATGTAAGTAACGCTTAATGAAGGTTAATTAGATCTAACTAGGTTTAGACTTAATTGAAGTTTAGGTTGATTAAGCCTAATGTACGTGAGGGTTTATGGGGTTAATTATGTATAACTAACCTAATTGAGCTTTTAATTTAATTAAGCCTAATGTAAGTTAGGCTTAATGAAGGTTAATTATGTCTAATTAGGTTTAGACCTAATTGAAGTTAAGGTTGATTGAGCCTAATGTAAGTAAGGCTTAATGGGGTTAATTAAGTCTAATATGGGTTAAACCTAATTAAAGTTTATGTTTGGTTAAGCCTAATGTTAGTAAGTCTTAAAGAGGTTAATTTGGTCTAATTAGGGTTAAACTTAATTGAGGTTTTAATTTAATTTAGCCTAATGTAAGTAAGGCTAACTAGTTAGATCGAATAGAGGTTTAAGTTTGATTAAGCCTAACATAAGTAAGGCTTAACAAAAGTTAATTAGGTCTAATTAGGTTTAGACATAATTTAAGTTTAAGGTGATAGATTAAAACACAAGTTTCATATATAAAAATAAGTTTAGGTTTTGAATTAGTGTTTTATGATATCCTTCTTATGAAGGTTTAGATGCAAATAAATATGGAAATATACTTTTGTTGGATGCAGAATTGAAGATTTTAAGGTGACAAATTAAAACCCCCAATTTGGTTCAATTGATTGGAAACTAATGCGAGATTTTTAGCTTTCAAAGGAGGGAATAGTGGGAGCTCTGGAGTGGCAGCTGGTATCCTCCCAGCCTAACCACAAAATTAGGGACCAAACTCTGGATTAGTCAATGTTCTTTATAGCACTCAAAAGAGGGTAAAGAATATGATTGCTCTTATTTGTCAAAAAATAAGTTTTTATATATTTTCAAATAATTTAAATTTAATCACAAACTATATAATCATTGTAAAGGGAAGGATGCTTTCTTAAATTTGAACTTTCCATCACAACAAAAACTTTATTTAATTTTCATAATTTTACTTCTGAAAGAAATAAAAATACAACTTATCTCACAATTCTTCCCAAGCAAATCCCTAGAAATTCTCTCCAAGTCTTTGTCTCTTTACAATCACTCCTAATTCTCTCTTAGAAATGTAATGAAGAAGAAATCTCTCACCTTCCCTCTCCACTTACAACCCTAGAAGAAAATCTCCTCTTCTCTCTCTCTCTAACTCACGCCACACACACACTCTCTCTCTCACGTCACACACACACACTCTCATTCTTCTCTATGAAGTATTCTCTTTAATTTGGGTTGCCTCCTCTTGAAATAATTCTTTCCAAAAGTTCCTTCCAAAGTCAACTCTTTTAAATTCAAATGATGTGTCGTTTGATCGAAGAGTCATATAACTTCATAATAGAACCTTCCAAAGTATCTAGATGCATTGAATTACTTCAAGAGGTGTGTAAAATAAGTGTCCCTTTGAAATTTGTGCAAAAATTCTTCTCAAACCCCCTTTTTTTGAAAAATTCATCTCTAGCGCATTATGCACCAGCTCTATGGATTTTAGCACTTTTTGCTTCAGATTTCGTCCTTTTTGTCATTTTTTCTCCAAATGCCTGAAAATGATATACTTGGAATAAAAACACAAAAATAACCATCTTTAACGTGCAATATCATAAAAAATAAGCATAAAATAGGTACTTAAAACAATATATTATTTTTGTGTATCAAAATCCTCCAAACTTAAATGTTACTTGTCATTAAGTGACACTGTCGACACTAAAAAGTTGAGGAATTGCCCGTTGGAAGCTGTCAGCCACAAGAATCAAAATCCTGTGACCCACTTCGGAAAGTCATTTAATTTATATATGTATATACAATTTAGAAAAATATGAAATCAAACCTACCCAATATTTCTCATAGTTTAAATGAAAGAGCACTGTACCTCAAACCCTATATCTATCCCAAAGGATAAAAACACAATTTGAGGATGAGGCTCAATCAAATAAACTAAGAAATATATGTTATCCATTTGGTCTGTAAAATAATTTAGTTGCTAACAAGTTCCTCTATTTCATACAAATAATTAAATAGGGTTTATATTAAGCTAGGTTCGCACAAGTTTCCTATAAGGGTAAGCCCCTATTGTTAATTATATCTTAGATAACCGAAGCCACCTAAGAAAACTCTTGATAAAAATTAGGAAATTTTATCTTCAAGGAGGTCAAAGGATAGGAAATTTCAACAATATCAAACAAATAGGTGTGAAAAGGGATTGGCTCAAATTTAGAATATTTATTGTAGAATCCAAAGGAGGAAGAACTAGAGGATGTGATAGTTCTGGAGGAGAACCTCGGTGACTTCCCAGTCTATCCTATTGTTTGGCTTCAATTTTGAGGAGAAATTTATTAAATGTTTCATCCTACCAGTTTTATTTATTTAGGGCTTATATTTGTGTGAAACAATCACATAAATAGCCTGGAAGATGTGAGGATTTGGATCGTGACGAACAACAACCTCAGAATCCTAAGATGAGTTAGGGCTTATATTGTACATTAGAGTTATACAAAAGCCTAAAGATAAGGTGAGTATTTACCTCAAAGTCCTATGGATTTGTTGTATAATTATAAGGAAAGAAATTAGTTTAGCTGGGGAAGACATGTTCTGCTGTTGAAGATGGTCGTGTTGTCCACGTGCTAGCTCTAAGTTCCTCGCCATGACAAGTTTAAGTTTTCTAATGTGTCAGGTCATGATGTTGAATCAGATGGCCCTATGGTTAAAGTTCTTTAATGTTATGGGGCATATAAAAATTGATTAGAGTGACATCGGTTAGGATCCTACGGTTCCATCGTTCTGGTACACTATTTCTATTGGATTCACTTAGTCCAAATGAATTTACTAAACATAACTTAATGAGTTCCGTACTTTCATTTAGACCATAGAAAGCCTCCTTAGAAATCGTAGGTTTCCTCCTCCGAGTGATTCCTGATCATCGGATAGAAACCTCTTAATTTAGTTACAATTGTTGTTTTGTGATGTTCGAGATTAACATTTGAGTTGTCTTATATTTTGACTATTGTGGCAGTGAATTTTATCTTGTTTGATTTCAGTTTTGGTTTATGACTATCCTAGTAGTTTTGGTTTTCATGCAGACATCGTTGTTTAGCATGCAAGTTTGTGTTTTTATTCACACATGCAGGTGAGTAAGTATAGTAACATACTGAAAATTAAAGTACGGGAGACTAGAAATGCAGGTAAGAAAAATTACAATAAAAACATACCTTGATGGTCTTCCCGTCATCTTCAACTGAAACTCAAAATGCATGTGAGAGCATTTTATGTAAAGCGGGAAAATAAGGTTTTGGTGATCTACCAAATCCTAAATCATATCTTGGTGAGCCCCTATTAATTTATTTAAGGATGGTTTCATCAAGTAAAACATACTAAGTTTAGTAGATCTCTAAGGTATCCAAAAGGTTGGGAGGAAGAAGCAGGTCCATGCTTCCATCTCTTTGCCTTGTGAAAAGCCTCGAGCTCATTTAAACTTATTATGCTGCTTAATAATTCATCTTGTAAATACCTCCAGTGTTTAGTGAACATCAATGTTTTAATTATCTCCAAGAGCAGGGGAATTATCATTTGTCATTTAATTTGAGAATTATATGGGTGAAGACCCTCAAATAGGGCAAGTTGATGCTATTAAGATATCTAGCCAATTTCAGCTTTAACTTAGGCTTGTAGTTTTTTAAAGGTGTTCAATTTCTAGTTACATTCACTTTTCTAATTCTCATTTAACCAAATTTGATTTAGTCTAGGTCACTACTAAGCCTTTAAGATCCCGGTGGATGCGTCAATAATTTTTGAAAGAAATTGAATTTTAAGTGATAGTAATTCATCATCAAAATGTTTTAATGTCATTTTAACACCATATATGTGTATTAAATTTGTGAGTTATTAATATCCAAAATCATACCCTCAAGTCTAGGATCATTTAACTTACTTAATAGATCTCCCAAATTTTAATGATTTAAGAAATTGCAAATTTATCCTTTAGTTAAGAAAAGTGAAATTGGTTTCTACCAATTAATTCCTTATGTTTCAATCATCTCAACATGTTAATTAAGATAATAGATTGCCCATTTCCCTTTCTTGAATTAAGCCTAAATGTTAACTAAGACCAAATTTCCAAAATTATACCTTTGCCCCTAAAGCTCTATCTCTTCATAATTCATCAAATTTAGTTCAAATGACTTATCCTATCATACTAAATATCTTCAACTTTAGAATTGATCTTAACTATTAAAAAAAAATTTACATAAATTTACCATAATATTTATGAACATAAGTATAGTCATTTAAAGTTTAATCTTAATATCCCATGCCATGTCGAATAAATTTTAAAAATTTAATTACTTAAGGACAAATAAAATTTAGTTTACTTCTTTTCAAAATAAATTTTTCTTTCCCCAAAACTTAAGTTTTTAAGTGATTTTAAAAATTTTTTTAATATAAAAGTTTAGTAGGTGAAAGAAAACAGTAATTATATGAAAAATAAAATCTGACATGTAGAGCATTTCTGACTATGAAACTGGGCTCTAGTATACTACATCTACTAGTTGTAAAACTACATACAGACTTTCATGCATTAAATAAAACATAATATATTCTAGAGAACTTACTGAGAATTAAAAAAATAAATAAAACAACTAAAAAACTAAACTGAATATACTAAAAATGCAGAAAAAAATAAAAGTCTACAATTACTATTACAAATTGCAAGTCCACAACTCAACATAAAATGTCTTTTGCTACAATAAGACTTCCAAATAAAAGTACATCGCAATACAAACATAAACAACAAACATAAATTAAGACAACTAAACTAGACTCATAAAACTTCAATCTTCATCTCCTTCCTCTTCATCATCTGATTCTTCTTCTTCTACTTCTTCTTCTTTTTCTTCTTCATCTTCTTCTTCTTCATCATCATCACCATCATCATGATTGGCAGTATAAGGAGGGCATGTAGGAATGTCCACATTAGGTTCACCCCTAAGGTGTCTTACCAAGGCATTTTCAAACTCAATATCATGTTAAAATCCTCTCTATTGATATTCATCATTATATGCATTCCTTGCTCCTATCTCTCCCAACTGAGTTTGAATATTTACTATATCCATCTGTTGAATCACCTGTTGGTTGATAATACCTTCAATTGATACAGATCTAGAATTAAATGCCCCTACAACAGATGTAGAGGGTCTATCCCTCCGTCCACTTCTAGACTCAACAAATGATTCTACTCTATGAATCATATGTCTCCCAATCGAATTTTGTGGCTGCTATCTCTCTTCATTTCTATGGGATTCTACTCTTGATTGTTCACTGTTAGTGATTATTTTGGGGATGGTTTGTTTGTGGGGTTGCCCGTAAGAAGCTGTCTGTCACCAGAATCGAGATCCCGTC
>NEWO01000609.1:291398-315922 GCA_003013225.1 Phalaenopsis aphrodite | reverse complement strand
GGGACCATCTACATGAGTATCCCAAAAGATCAAGGGATCTAGGCTAGAAGTTTGAGTTCAGGGATGTGAGTGATTCTGAGTGTAGATGAGTGTAGATGAGTACCTTAGCTCCAGACCAACACCCAAGGTCAACCCTAAGGTCCAGCAATCCTAAGGGTGACTCATCCTGAGTTCCCCCCACAGTGACCCCACCTACTAAGTATTTAGAGGTTGAGACCAACATGTGAAACTTCAAGTTGAGTAAAGAAGAGGGTATAATTTCTAATGGTGAGGGTTCCAAGTCTAGTCTTCTAGGAATATTCAACAGGAAATGTCCTATGGCTAGACCCTAGGCTATTAAAGAGGAGAGACTAAACCTCAACTAAAATTGAGGTCAACATTCACATAGAGTAAAAATCAAGGCAGGCTATCCCAATCTTCCAGCTGTTGAATTACCAGCTATACTTCGAGCATGCTGAACTATAAGTGCACCAACATTTATTGTAAACATGTTATGAGTGAAATAATTTACTACATCTCTATCTTTCGTAACATCAGACAAGTGATTTTTTGGCAACAGTCTGGCATAAATGAATTGGTGCCATATTTTTGACTGAATAGTTAGCATGGAAGCACGAAGTTAACTATCTTGTTATTCTTATTCTTCCATTCCCCTCCTCCATTAGTATAAAATGCAATTACTTCCTCCGGTGATGAATCGGTCATCAGAAATGCATCATATTCATCATGATATACGTTTCTAAGCCCATAAAAAAGTATTGTTCCTTTCAATAGAAAACTCAACTAGCTCACCTCTCACCAAAATGTGATCTTCAGTAGTGAATCTCAGGTTGACATAGAATTCCTAGACCATTGGGACAATTGACACGACAATTAAGTAGCAGAACCTTTCCCAATTTCAAAAAAGAATCAGTCTTTCAACCTCGCCACTGGGGTTTGCAAACGCCCGTCTTGGATCATTCTTTTGGTCTTAATTTGAGTGTTGTAACTAGATTGAACTTTAAAACTAATGAGTTGTTGTGCATCAAAGTCTTCAGTCGGTCTTCCTCGCTTAACTCAGGGAGTCATTTGAAAATTCTACGAAAATCCAAATATATTCCAAATCAATCACTAAATAAAAAATCTAACTCCTCAAGCAAGGTTAATTGT
This sequence comes from Phalaenopsis aphrodite, assembly GCA_003013225.1. Classification (NCBI taxonomy): domain Eukaryota; kingdom Viridiplantae; phylum Streptophyta; class Magnoliopsida; order Asparagales; family Orchidaceae; genus Phalaenopsis; species Phalaenopsis aphrodite. The sequence continues at coordinate 314,773 of NEWO01000609.1, read as the reverse complement.
AAAAAACTTTTCATCATGAGTTTTCTTAAAGTATTTTCATCAAAAATCCTAATTTTTGAATCTTCCAAAATCCATGGGGAAAATAAAAATATTCTAAGTTAAAGTGTATCTTTTACCAAGAGAAGATGAAATATATAGTTTTTAACCTCCAAACCCTTTTGTTTCTCTTATAATGTGATGCCCTAGACCAAGGTCTTGAGGTAGAAGATGACTCAAGTAGCAAAAATGGAGTTTGCACATGCAATTTCATAGTTTTCTAGGCGTTATAACATGTTTGGACCTATGACACATCATGCACTAGAGCTTAAATTTTACATATTTTGATTATTGTGGAAATCTGCTCCGTACCGCTTTACATCAACCTCTATTTCACTCAAATATACCTTTCTAAGCATATATAAACATCACACTAACACAAAACTTTCAAAATTAACACAAAACTCACATATATATATAAAATTGGTGCTTTTACAAACTAACATTTTTCAAGCCAACAAACTTTAAATTCAGTGTTCTAAAGCAAACCAACATCTTAACACTGATATTTAAACATAAAAAACTCAAAGCATAAACATATATTGTGTTCATTAGAAGGGAAATACAATCCAACACAACAAACTAAAACAAACAGTACTGCATAAAACATTTCTTGCATAAATTAAGATCAAATATCATGTTCACTATCGTCCTCCTGGATATCTCCTATCGATTGGTAATGCACATACAAATTGTAGAAGGGTTGAAATGGAATTCATCCGTTGAATTTTACTCCTCAAACCAAGCATGTTTCTTGAAAATATGCACCAATACATCTTCAATACGCCCTGTACGTTGAAAATGTTCATCAGTCTCCAATCCAGATGTTCTAACATTTCAGTAATATTCCCAATCACGTGCATGAGATTCTGCACATCTTTTTCTAACTTATTGTTCCTCTTTGAATGTGCATTCAAGTTGAAGTAGGGCTGAATAGGTGTTGAATTCTAAGTACCTTTATTCATCAGTACATTCATATCATTTTTATCTCCCATTCCAATACAGTTGCAGTAGACTTCTGGATCCATCGACTTCTAAGGAAGTAGCACTTTTTCCCAACTTTCATAATGTACTTGCGATTAACTGCAATGTAGGAAAATACTGGATGGATGTCCTAGTCTAGTTTTAGAGCCATTCACAATAAAACCCAAAACAAATTTCACAACAATAGCTCCAACATCAATAGGTTTTCAGGTTTAAATACAGTAATTCAGAATAACACTCTCCGTAGTGACCATACTAATTTTTATGGTAGGAAATAATTTTGATGCAATAAAGAAGTGCCAGTCTTTTGAAACTAGATTTGAAAATGATGAAGGAAAACTTACATTTCCATCATCTCTGGTCTCCCAATTAGCATCTTTATCTGTAAGGTAGCGGCAGAGTTCATTCATATTCTCTCTTATGGGGCTAAAGTTTTCATAATGGCAGATAAACAAATTTTCAATCATAAACAACTTGTTTATTCTTGAATGAGTGAATTGAACAAACCTACTACGCACTTAAATCATTCCTTGGTTGATCCCATAAATATTTGCATAAAAGTTTTTTTCTACAGGAACAATAACAATGACAGTAGTGTAGCAAAGCACTTTCAAACTCCTCTGTGCAATAGTTTCTTCTAATCGAGTATTCGATGGTTTGAATCCTTGATTCACAAATCCCCATTCTTTGATAAGCCTCTTCTTCACTAGAACTTGATCATGTAACTTTTGTGCATCAAAACTGATGAACTTTCTCCGCTTGAAAATTCTAAATCTGGCTGGGTTTTTAGAGTGGGAAGCCATAAGAATTAAAAAATAGTGACTCTTCCCTTATTTTCCTCCCTAAAATATGGTTTGGAGTCAATGTTTAGGAATTATATGGAGAAGAAACCACAAAAAACTGCCATTTGACACGTTTTAAACATTTTCAAACTGTGCTAGCTATCTGAAAAGTGGCGCAACATGCACCAGTTCCATATTTTTTGCCATTTCAATTTCGATCCAATAAATTCTCAATTTTTCCATAAAAGTAGGCAAATAAAGATGTTTCTAAATATTTTATCAAGTACACAGACTACATAAGGACATAAACATAAATATGCGTGAAATATGTCAAATAAAACAAACTAAAAAACAAATTAAACAACGATATAATTTGGTTGCCTCCCACAAAGCACTTGATTTAATTTTGTTAGTCAGAAATTCCTAGTCTTATTCTGGGTCATCCAACATTACTGTTTATTTAAAAGCTGGTCTTTGACCATAAAAATATGATTTCAATCTATACCGATTCACTTTAAAAATTCTTGTAGTGTGGGGGTCTTCAATATTAACTAGCCCATAGGGATAGACTTTTACAACTTTGAATGGCCTTTTCCACCTAGACTTCAATTTTCCAGTTATAAAACTTCCCATCCACGTTCAAATTCTCTTTTTATTATCTTCCGATCATGCCATTCTTTCATCTTTTTCTTAAAAATTCTCACATTATCGTAAGCTTCATTTCTGATTTCCTTAAGCTCATTCAATTGTAATAATCGTCTCTCACAAGCTTCTTTCAAATTGAAATTGAATTCTTATATAGCCCTATAAGCTTTAAGCTCGAATTCAACTACAAATGACAAATTTTCCCAAAGATTAATCTATAAGGGGACATTCGTATAGGTGTCTTATAGGCTGTCTTATATGCCCATAATGCAGTATCTAATATAATAAACCAATACATTTTACTAGGATTAACACTCTTTTCCAAAATTCTCTTAATTTCATGATTAGATACTTCTGCTAAACCACTAGTCTAGGGATGATAAACAATTACAATTTTATGCACTATATTATATTTTTCCACCAATCTTGCAACTGTTGTATTTCTAAAATGAGATCCTCCATCGGTAATAATTACTCTTGAAATTCCATATCTTGTAAAAATATTTTTAATTAGAAATTTTGAAACACTCTTAGCATCACATTGAGGTAAAGTGATTGCTTTAATCCATTTTTAAACGTAATCCACTGCAATCAATATGTATATATTTCTGAATGATGGTATAAATGGTCCCATAAAATCCAATCCCCATGCATAAAAAATTTCAATTTCCGAAATAAAATTTTGGGGTATTTCGTTTCTTCTTGAAATATTACCTACTCTCTGACACTGATCACATGTTTTGATATATATATCAACATCTCTAAATAGAGCAGGCTAATAAAATCTAGATTATATAATTTTATGAGCAGTTCTATCATTTCCAAAATGTCCTCCAAATTTAGAATCATGGAAATTTTAAATAATCTCTTGAATATCTTAATAAGGCACACATTGTTTCATGATTAAATCTTTGCATTGCTCATATAAATAAGGATGATCCCAACAATATGATTTTGCATCATGAATGGATTTCTTTTCCTGCTTCTTTGTTAATATATATGATAAAATACCACTAACAATAGAATTTAATATATCAAAATACCAAGGTATTTCCCATCCTTTTACAACATAAAGTTGTTCATCAAGAAAAGCTTCATTAATGTCTTTTTAATATCTAGTATTTCTTCTTATTCTAGCCTTGATGGATGATTAGCAATTTGATTATCAATCCCTTTCCTATTGACTACTACGAAATCAAACTCTTGCATAAGAAGTAGCCATTTAATTAATCTTGCTTTAACATCCTTCTTTTGCATCAAATATTAAATATCACAGATTAATTCAAAAGTTTTTTCGTATTCGGTTAAATTATTTTTGGGGTTGTTGTTCAGTTTTTCTTTTATTTTTTCAGGGCTTTTAGGGCATTTTTCTTTAAGTTCAATTTTTTTGTTTTTTTTGGAGTTTGGCTTAAGGTTTTGTTATTTTTTGAAAATTTTTTTTTTTTTTTCTTTTAAATTCCGCCTTTTCTTAAATTGTTTTTACTTCTTTTTCTTTTGTTGGTGGAGCTAGGTTTGATATAACCTGTATTTTTGCAAGATCTACTTTCATTCTATTTTCTGAAATTTTATGTTCAAGCACAATTCCTCTTGTAACCATAAATTGTCATTTTTCCTAGTTCAATTCACAACGTTCCAAAATTTTCTCTAAATGATGTAGGCATATTTCAAATGAAGTTAAAGACTTCAATCCCTTTTTCAACCAAATCACTGAAAATTGAAATCATACATCTTTGAAATGCTGTAGGTTCATTTCATAATCCAAAAGGCATTCACTGAGAAGAAAAAGTTCCATAAGGACTAGTAAATGTTGTTTTCTCTTGATCCTTTGGAGTAATAGGTATTTGATGATAACCATTATATCAATCTATAAAACAATATCTATAATCTATGCAGATACACCAACTAGTGACTTGTCTTGTTGATATCAATTCATTCTGCTCATTTGTCACTACAGTCACACCTCCTTTCTATGGAACACAATGAATTGGACTAACCTAAGCACTATCTAAAATATGATATATTATTCCAACATCTAACCATTTTAAATTATCTTTTTTTACTAATTTTTTCATCATAGGATTTAATCTCCTTTGAGGGTCAACTCTTGGTTCATGTTGATCTTCTAATAAGATTCTATGCATATAAATTGAAGGACTGATTCCTTTAATGTCAGCTAATGTCCATCCAAAGGCTTTCTTATATTTTTCAAAATTTCCAACAACTGTTGTTCTTTCATATTAGTTAATTATGAGGATACTAAAATAGATAATGCCGATAAATTTCCTAAAAAGGCAAACTTCAAATGTGTAGGAAGCATTTTCAATTCTAGTTCAGGGTTTCTATATAGATGAAATAAAATTCTTATTAATTTTCTATAGGATCTAATAGTTCAAATCTTTCCTGAACATAATCTATATCTTCTTTATTCACTTCCATAGATTCATCTTGAATTCTATCCTCATCTTGATATTCCATATATTCCTTTTTAAATTCCCTTTCAAAAGTTTTCTTGAAATTATCATGCCTTAAGTATTCATTAATATCCATTACGAAGCATTCAATCTCTTGCTCTTTTGTAGGGTATCTCATTAATTTTACAATAATAAACGTAACTTCTTGATCACTAACTCTCATAGTTAGTTCTCCTTTCTGCAGATCTATCGAAGCTCTTCCAGTGCTTAGGAATGGTCATCCTAAAATAATAAGAATTTCTTTATCTTCCTCCATATCTAATACAAGAAAATTCACAGGAAAGAAAAACTTATTGAATTTTACTAAAACATCTTCTATAACTCCTTTAGAATAGGTAATTGAATGATCAACTCACTGCAGAGTTACAGTTGTAGGTAAAATATCTCCTAATCCCAACCATTTAAAGATTAATATTGGCTCCTAAATCACATAAAGCTTTTCCATAAAATTGTTCGCCAATAGCACAAGGAATTGTAAAACTTTCAGGATCTTTAAGTTTTTTAGGAAGCTTTTTCTGAATTATAGCGCTACACTCTTCGTTGAATGCAACAGTCTCATTATCTACAAAATTCCTTTTCTTTTTAAGTGTATCCTTCATGAACTTCATATAGATTGACATTTGTTCCAAAGCCTCAACAAATGGAATATTTATCGTTAATTTTCTTAAAATTTTAAAAAATTTTGAAAATTAATTATCTCTATGTTTTTGCTTCAATATTTGAGGATTTCCTCAAAATGGAAGTAGTGGTCTTTCAATAGTTATTTCATCAGCTCAATATGATTTTCTAACTCAAAATAAAAATCTTCACCATATTTTTCATTTTCCACCTCATCTATTTCAAGTTCAACTTCATGTTAAACACTGTTTTGTATTTCTTATCCACTTCTTAATTGAATAGCTTTATTTTTCTCTTTGTTATGATCATTAGCATTTACCTCAACATTACTAGGCAATGTTCCTGGAGGTCTATTACTAAGTGCAGTAGAAATACATCTTAATTGATTTTCCATTTTTTTGATAGCAGCACCTTACAATTATAATTGACTACCCATCTATAATATCAATTCTTCCATTGATAGCTTTTTCTGCTTACTCTGCAAATTATTAAAACCTGTGGGGTAATAAGGTTTATAAGCTTGTTTCCCTTGAATGTTGGAGTTTTTGAATGGGTTCACAGTGTTGTTTCCTCATTGTAGAATAGAAACATTAGAATTATTGTTACTCCAACTAAAATTTGGATGATTCTTCCAACAAGGATAATAAAATTTGGCATATGAATTATTAAAATGATTGTTTATTGCATTTAAAGTCTCATAAAAAGATTGAGATTATATTATTTGTCCCAATGAGTTTTCCTCAAATACAGATGTTGTCTAAGAATAATTCATTCCATATTGACCTATCTTCTTTCATATAGCAGCTATTTGGGCAGCTAAAATAGACATAGCATCAGAATCATGTATACTAGCTACTCTTTTTGGATTTACCCTTTGAGAGAGCCATTGAAAATTATTTGTAGCCATCTCTTCAATTAATGAATATGCTTCATTGAATGGTTTTAACATTAATGATCCACCGATAGAAGCGTCAATTATCGATCTAAGAGATCCAACCAACCCATTATAAAAAAGTTTCAATTATTAACCAATCTGGTAACACATGGTGTCGACATTTTCTAAGGAGATCCTTAAATCTTTCCCAGGCTTCATAAATTGATTTCCCTTCAAACTGACAAAAAAATGTGATATCATTTCTAAGCTTATCAGTTTTTAAAGGTGGGAACTATTTAGATAAGAATTTTTGTGATAAATCTCCCCATGTTCTAATAGATCGAGATGCTAATGAGTTTAACAACATCTTAAGTTTATCCCTTAGTGAAAAAGGTAAAAGTCTAAGCATGGCGACATCATTTGACACTCCATCATATTTAAATGTAGCACATAATTTAAAAAAAAATAGCAAGGTGTAATTTAGGATCTTCAGTAGGTGTTCCTCCAAACTGATTGTTTTGTAACATTTGGATTATAACAGGTTTAAGTTCAAATGAATTAGCAGCTATAGCAGGATTTTAGATACTCAATGAATTTCATCTATCGTACGATTTGTATAATCTCTTAAAGGTCTCTGATGATATTCATTTTCATTTTGAACATTGTTTAACTTGCAAGCCATTTTGCTAAACTGATCTTTCTCTTTTTATTGTTTTCAAACTTTTCTAACAATTCTTTCTAACTCAGAATCGTATGATACTAAATTTTCAGATCTTACAGTACACATAAATAGAGTAAAACAAGTGATTAAAAAAAAGCAAACACACTAAAAAAAGAAAATGTTCAAATTAAAGTACAAACACTTTTTTTAATATTTATAAAATAAAATAAAATAAGATACTAATATTTTCTGTCACTTCCCCGGCAACGACACCAAAAACTTGATGCAGAGATTTGTATATGCAAATATTTATGAAGTTGAGACCACTTAATGATGCCAAAAACTTGATGCAGGCAGACTTAGAATAAAGATGCAATTTGATCCTAACAAAAATATTTTTTTATTAATATAATTTTACTTTTAAAACTCCTTTTAAACTACCAAATCTCTCTTAAATATCAACGCAAGTATACATGTCGCTCTGGTAATAAAGCGTTCTAATGAAGTCATAGATATCGATCCCATAGGGAAGTTGGAAAATCCCTAAAGTAAATTATAAAGATTATTTTATAATAAAAACAAAAATAAAAATGACGTGCAAAATTTAAAAATTAAATACTCAGATGCATGCTAATTAAAGTGAAGATATAAGACTACGAAAATTAAACCAAACTAAATTCTAAACTCTTAGAAGTAAAATTGCAAAAAATAAATAAAGTTTTTGTTATGACGAAAAGTTTAAACTTAAGAAGCATCATTCCCCTTTACAATGAATATATGGTTTGTGAAGAAATTGAAATCATTTGAAAATATATAAAAAATAATTTATTCCAAGTAGGAGCAATTCTATTCTTTACCCTCTTCCGAATGATATAAAGAACATTGACTAATCCAGAGTATGGTCCCTAATTCTATGGTTAGGCTGGGAGGATACCGGCTGCCACTCCAGAGCTCCCACTACTCCCTACCCCGAGGGCTAACAATCTCGCAATAGTTTCCAATCAACAGAAACCAAAATGGGGATTTTAATTTGTCACTTTAAAAGCTCCAATTCTGCATCCAAAAAAAGTAAAGTTCTCTCTTTATTTACACCCACTCCCATGGATGACATACTCTCTCATGAAATCAAATGTTTTTCGCCCTATGTTGTAAAAATCATAACTCATTTAAGAGCATATAACTCTCAACAAGTTTTAACATTTCAATTGGCGAAATCAAAAAGTAAGTGAAGATCGGAGTTCAAATCATCACAAATTATTATCATTTAAAAACGTAGAAAATGAAATCTACTCTTCACAAAATCATATCTTCAAAGTAGGGAGAAGGATAAAGAAGACTACTTATAGTTCATGATAAGGATACGATAAAAGATGAATTCATATATAAAAACAAGTTTACAAAAAAAAAAGAAAAAAAAATACAACTTATCTCACAATCCTTCCTAATCAAATCCTTAGAAGTTCTCTCCAAGCCTTTCTCTGTTATAAATGTAATGAAGAAGAAATCTCTCACCTTCCCTCTCTTCTTACAACCTTAGAAGAAAATCTCCTCTTCTCTCTTTCTATCTCAGGCCATTCTCTCTCTCCCTCTCACGTCACACACACACACCCTCCTTTCTTCTCTATGAAGTCTTCTTTTTAATTTGGGATGCCTCCTCTTGAAAGAATTCCCTCTAAAAGTTCCCTCTAAAAGTCAACTCTTTTGAATTTAAATGATGTGTCATTTGATCCAAGAGTCATATCCCTTCATAAAAAAACCTTCCAAAGTGTCTAGATGCATTTAATTACTCCAAGAGGTGTGTAGAACAAGAGTCCTTTTGAAATTTAAGCAAAAATTTGTCTCGAACTGCCGTAATTTTAAAAAGTTGTCCCTGATGCATTATGCGCCAGCTCTCTGGATTTTGACACTTTTTCCTCAAAATTTCATTTTTTTTGCCATTTTTCTCCAAATTCCAAAAAATAATATACCTGTAACAAGAAAAAAAAACCCTTCTTTAAAGGGTAATATCACAAAAAATAAGCATAAAATAAGTATTTAAAATATTATATTATTTTTGTACATCAGACGCTAACTCGAACGTCTGACTCATCAAATTTCCTTGTGGTGTGGTTCCTTCAAATGCACTTTAAATGTGGATGACCATGTGGCCCGCAGTTTAATATGTTTTGTATGAACGGATGAGAGATTTGATTAGATCCTAGCCGTTCATTTCCAATACACAGAAATGAATGCATGGGTTAATCATCTCTGCGGGCTATTAACCGAAAATTGTCCGACTTAAAACGCTAAGATATCGCTCATTTCTCCATTAATTTGGATAAATTTCTTCCAACAACATCATCTCAATGAGATGAATCGATACATATGGTTAATCCGCTATGAATTGATTGTTCTCTTCATAGTGTCTGAAATCCAAGCAAAATTTAGGGTTTTAGGCTGTACCTGGCTTTGATGAGGTGAGGCCTCAATAAAATTTGATGGGAGCAATCGTTATGTCCTCATGTGGCTTCTTGTGTGCCCAATTTGAAGTGAAATTGGGTTGGGATATATCCAAGCCGAAACAACTCCACGGGTTGGTCTTTTAATAGGTTAGAGCTTTCAGCAAGGCTCAATTTTGATTGAGAACTTCTTCGTAAGGATCAGGAATAGTGTTGGAATGTTAAATTTTAGGTTTTGAAGAGTTTTGTGTCAAACCTAAAATATGTCCTAGATTTGGGGAGTGAAATTGGAGCAAATTAGTGGAGGTTAGGGGTTGGAACAATGAGGATTCATCTCCATAGGTCAAAGGCAAAAATTTCTCTCTTAGGTGTTTCAGGAATTAGGGGCTATATGTTCATCCTCTCCCTTGGTAGCTCACATTTTGTCCCATTTTATAGCCATTCATGGTGGGTATGGAGCTTAGGTTAACTTGGGGAAGGAGATGGGGCTGTACTTAGTCTTTGAATAAGTCTTTTGGCCAGGAATAATTAGGGATGTAGCTTCCAATGCATTATCCCCATGGGTTCTCACTTAGATTAATATTTGAGCTCATTTTTTGGCTCCTATTTACTGGCTAAGTGGGTAGTGAATAAGGCAACTCAAATGGTCTGAATCAACCTTCACCATATAAGCTCTATTGGTCATTTAATGAATTTGAGGATGGGGTGACTCATATCCCCCTTCCTCTTCATTTTTAATGTCCTACTCACGATGGCCTTAATCATGAGAGGGATAAGGTTTATAGAGGTCTTTCTTCCATTAGAGAAGGATGGAGGAGAGTGATGACCTCTCTTCATCTTTATTAAGAATTTCATTTGGGAATAACCCCTCAGTAATCCCTTCATGATAGCTCTTTGTCTTGAGCCAAAAGGGATGACTCATAAGTCATTCATGAGGATTAATCATGTCATGTAGTGATCTATGAGTCATGGGTGACCCATTAATCATTTTTTATATTATGGAGTTAGGGTTTAAGTGTAAAATAAGATTTTTTAGTTGGGCATATATTTGTCTTACCATGGGCTTACACCAATATTTTAAACTGAAATTCTAGTTTTAAGTGTAAACTTAAATTCTTTCAATTTTGTGGTATGACTTAGGTTTGACCAAGCTTGACCAGGGTAGACAAGGATGGTCAAATTGACCTTATGGTGATCATTTAGGTCTATGTATGACCAAATAGTCATTGTGGTGACAATAAGGTTCAAACTATGAGCATTTTGACGAATATTTGGTTAATGGGGTCTATGGTTGATTAAATGGTCTAGTTTGACCAATCTGGTGTTTTGGATTCACCAAGTGGTCCAATTTGACCAAAGTTAACCAGATTAGGGTCTGTCATTACTAATACAAAATTTAATTTTCCCCTTTAAAATATTTTATATCTAATAAATACCCGAGAAATTAAAATAATTCTTAAAATTCAAATAAAATTAAAAAAAACATTAAATTGGGTCCAAAGACTTCTCTGGTCTAAGTATATCTCTATTAAAAATTTCAATGGATTAGGAGTCACCTTAGCCAAGTTAGGAATTTTTCTTTGGAAAACCCTATTTTTGCATCAAAATAATTATATAAATAAATTAAATTTTGAAAAATCACATTTCTTCTTTGATGTCTTAATTGACCCATGAATGAGGTAGGATAAAAATTTCAAAGTCATTTGAATTGAATTTGACAAATTATGAAGTGTTAGAGCCTTAGGGGCAAATGTGTAGTTTTGGAAAATTAGCCTTAATTAACATTTAGGTTTAATTTAGAGAGGGAAATGGGTAACCTCTGATCTTAATCAGTTTATTTGATGTTTGAAACACAAGGGGATAATTGGTAGAAACAGTTCTCACTTTCTTAATTAAGTTAATAAATTTCTAAATTATTAAAATTTGGAAGTTTATTAAAATAAAATGATCCTAGATTTAGGGGTATGATTTTGGGCGTTAATAAATAATCAATTTAATATCCCTAATTTGATTTTCAAATAAAATTCAAATCATGAATCATGATCACCTAAAGAATAACTAATTAAGACACTCACCTAGGTCTTAAGGGCATAGTAATGACTTAGGCTAAATCAAGTTTCATTTAAACGAGGATTATAAAAGTAAACATCACTTAGAATTAAAACATCTTTCAAACACCACAAGCCCAATTAGGAAAAAAATTTGGCTAAGTGTTCCAATAATACTAACTTGCCTCTTTAAGAGTCTTCACCCACCTAATTCTTAAATTAAATCACAAGTGATAATTACCCTATTCTTAGGGATAATTGAGACATCAATGTTCTTTGAGCATTATGGTGTTTTACAAGATGAATTATTAAGCAACATAATAAGTTTAAAAGAACTCAGGAATTTCTACTGGGCAGCGAGAGAGTAGCACGGACCTGCTTCTTTCTCTAGATCTGTTGGATACCTTGGAGATCTACTACACAAATCTTCATAATAGGTTTAATAAAGGAGCAGCTCGTGGCTCCCTACGTGTTAAATAAAACAGGAGGTTACAAAAAAAGGGAGGGAGAGAGGTTCTCTACTAAGAAACAAAAGAACCATGAAATCCTAAGGTATCCAATCTCCACATTACAACTCCACGCAAAAAAAAGTGAAAAAAGAGATTATAAAAGATAAAGTAACTCCAAATACATGTATCCCAACCAAAGTGTATACCAATGAATAAAAGTATACGCCATATTGACATGTAATGAAAAGAAAATAAAAAACTGCTATGAGAGTTGTGTAGCAAAAAATCCTCGTCCAAAATAATTATGGACTGAAACCGAAAGAAAACCAACAAAGTAGTGCAACCAAATAGTAAGGGTCCGTAACACATGATAGCTGCTGCTCCAAAATAATGAAATAGATCTGTGAAAGCATCAAAAGAGTAGCAGGGAACAACCTCTGAAAACCTGTGAGAAATTTGCAAATGAAAAAGACATAGAGAGGCAGAAGATCATGCTCTAATATATAGGGAATCCAATTTATCCCCAAGGACAAGTTTCCTTAACATATATGGGGGGTGAAGGGCCCATTTTAGCCAATTAATCAGATGAGGCATTACCTCTCCTATGGATGAAGGAAAATTGAACTTGTAGATGGTGAGAAGATAGCAGATGCTAGATTTCATTAAATAGGTAAAGTAAATACCAAAGGGGTGCAGTGGTCCTAGTAAACATATTATAAATCAACATTAAATCAATTTCAATGATCAAGTATGTGAAATTTGAAATCGCAGTGATCTGAATAGCAAACAAAACATCCCACCCTTCAGCCTCAATGGGGCTTTCAACATAAACAAGAGAGTCAAAGTAACAAATTAAGTTCCTAAAAGAATTTATGAAAACACCACCTGCACCAGCAGAATTAGGAGTCCAGCTCCCATCAATATTAAACTTTACCCAATCGTGTGTACGACGTTGTCATCTAAGAAGTAGAGGCTTTCTACCCATACCCTTATTCATGGCAGAATAAGTTAAGGGACTTCCAAAACTATGCAAAGCCTTAAAGTAATAAGAAAGAATGCAAGAGATAGTAAGGGAAGGATCTGAGGGGGAATTTGCATGTTTATGCCCATTTCAGGCTAACCATAAGAACCATAAAACCACTAAAGGAAATGAGACAAGATTCTTATTAAATTTGTGTGAAGTATTCCAAGCAGCCAATATGACTTCTAGAAAACAAGTTTGTGGCCATTTAACTTTAAAGAAATTCCCCACCATCTGCCCGACAATTTGGGAAAAGAAGCATTCAAAGAAAAGATGTTTGATAGTATTTTCACTACAAGTGCATAAATAACACCTTGAAGCGAATCTCAACCCCTTTAATTTAATGATATCATCAAGAGGAAGAAAATAGAAGAAAAATCTCCACAGGAAGAAGGATATAGAGGGGGACATATAACAATGCCATAATAGATGACCCCATCTCCAATTATGCAGACAATATTAAAGTATTTTAGAAATCAAAGCATTATAAGAGAATTTCTAGATATGCTTCTCGGGCCTATCAAGGCGTAAAGGAATTTTAGCAATAGGAACAGTATTTTCACCCAAGAGCTCCCTTAGTTTGGTCACGTCCCAGTGACCATTAATCCAGTAATCAGAGACCAACATGTCACTTAACAAATTAGAAGTTCCATCATGAAGATTATAAATCCCCCATTGTTCATGCCAAGAGGATACCTTTCCCTCACCAATGTCCCAGAAAATAAAATGTTTAGCCACGGTTCTAGCCTTTAAAACGGCTTTCGAATTTTTAGAATCCACAACTTTCCAATTAACCGAGGATGGGGGTTGGTGAGAGTAGTACTTACAATACAAAAATTGAGCCCATAAGAATAAGGCAAGTGTAAATTTAAACTACAACTTACACATATTAATATCAAGAATGTGTTGTAAATTTTTGAAAACCAAACCTCCAGAGAGACGAGGCTTGTACAACATATGCTAATTTGTCTTGATTTTAGAGGCGCCCTCACCAGACTAAAGATGTTTATTGAAAATATGCTCCAAATCTCTTTGTTTGCTCTTTTTCATAGCAAAAACTTGCATAGCATATAGAGGAATTATTTGAAGAACACTTTGTAACAGAGTTAGTCCCCCTCCAAAGGAGATAAAAATATTTCTCCAATCATGGATTCTAGATTTAATTTTATCCACAATAACATCAAATTATGTTTGTTTCCTATGACGATAAAGGAGGTTACCACCAAGATACATTAAAGGAAGAGAAGCTTTAGAAAATTCAGTGTAAGAAGTGGCCCAAGTGGTAATAATATAACAAATATAATTTCTAAAGTAAAGATGGCATTTAGCATTGTTAAAAAGAAGACTAGAGTTTTGTTAAAAGGCATTATAGTTGTTTAACAAAATTTTGAGTGAAGCCTTGGAAGCATTAGAAAAAATGATAGCATCATCAACATAAGCAAAATGACTAACCAACACCATTGATTTATGCTTGTATTGCTCAGGAGGATGTTTTTCATGCATGCTTATAAAGCGAGAGAAATAATCAAATGCCATGATGAAAATCATAGGGGAGAGGGGGTCTCCTTGTTTGATGCCTCTCTGAGCAGAAAAAAATTTATATGACTTTCCATTAACTAAAACACTATAATAATTTTTTTCCAACCAACATTTAATCAAAGTGCAAAATTTTGTGTCAAAACCTCTAGCTTTGACAATGCTGAGAATAAACTCCTAATAATTGTACCAAAAACTTTTTTTAGATCAACCTTAAGAATTAATTAAATACCTCTAAACTTCCTATTAACATTTTCCACCAATTCTTGAGCAAGAAGGTTGTTATCACAAATCTCTCTACCATGAATAAAAGCTATTTGTTGGGGAGAGATAATATCAACTTTCTAATAACTTTAGAAATGACTGAAGTAAGTGATATAGGTCTAAGGTTATCCTAGCTTGTTTTCACATTAGATTTTGGGATCAACCCAATTAAAGAAGAAGAAAAAAACTTCTCTGGAGTAATCCCCATAAAATAACTTTGAATAGCAGCAACGACCTCTCTATGAATTACATCCCAGTAGTGAGTATAAAAGGAGGAAGTAAAACCATCAGGACCTGGAGCTTTATTAGCATTAATATCCTTAAAAGCAGTGAAGATCTCTTGTTCAGTAGGAATGACAGCAAGGGATAAACCAGTGAAATAATCCCTATCTTTGTCAAAAAATTCACAATTTATAGGTTTGATCTGTTAGTTAGAAGCAAACAAATCAGTTAAATACTACGCAACAATATTATCAATCTCCCTGTCATCAGTAATGATGTCACCATTAAGATTTTTGATCTTCAAGATGGAATTGATATTCTTTCTACATTTAATGGAAGCATGAAAGTACTTGGTATTATGATTGTCACTCTTGAAGTGAATATCATTTGCTTTTTGTTGTATGAAATGCTCCCCTAAAGTAATTTCATCAAGTAATATGGAATGTTTATGAGCCACGTCATTAACAAACTGAGGATCAGTGATAACCATAGATTCAAGGGCATGAACTTTAGCTTGAGCTTCAATTAATTTTATATGAACATTGTCTAATACTTGGGAATTCCAACTTCTCATAGCTAAAGGAACTTTCTTATGAAGTTGCCAAAGGATATACCATGGATCTCCCACTCCCTCAAAACTCCAAGCCTATTGAATAGTGCTCCAAAAAGTGTTATGAGTGATCCAAACAATAAAAAATTTGAAATGTTAATGCTGGTTTTTATTTTTAAAGCCAAAGTGAGCAAAATAGGATTATGATCAAAAGAAGAGTAATTCAAATTTTGCACCCTGTTAATAGGAAATTAATTAGAGAAGTGATGGTTACTACCATCAAGACAAAGTTACTATTCTCCAAGAATATAGAGTGCCAGTAAAACCCAGATCAAAAAGCCCTCCATCAGAAATTCTGTCACAGAAACGACTGATAAGTTGAGTATCACATTAACCTCCTTCCCTCCTTTCAGCCGGTTTCATGATCATATTAAAATCACCGCAAACCAACCAATTGTCTTTAATAGTGTCTCCCATGTGAATAAGTTGATCCCAAAGCATAAAGTTATCCTAAAGTGTAGAGCTAGCATAAACAAAAGTTGCCCAACCATGATACTCCTCCAAATGATAATTGAGAAGAATGAATTGATTATCATCTTGAATGATATTGGTGTTGACCATGGGTTTCCAGAAAAGCCATATCTTGTTATTTTTATTGTAGAAAGTATTGTAATTTTTAAATTGCTTGAGAATTCTGTCCCTGATATTAGTAGCCATAGGCTTAAAAAATAGCAAAAAAGTAATGTTTATGCACCCTACAGAGATGTTTTAATCTATTAAGGGAGGAAGAGTCTGCCACTCCCTTAATATTTCAGCACATAACATAAGAGGAAATTATTGTTCGTCAACATAGGAAAGTGATATTTGATTTAATATATATATATATATATATATATATATATATATATATATATATATATATATATATATATATATATATATANTCTCGGGATAGATGCATTACTTGCGGTGTTGTGCTCGATTATTTAAACTATCGTCTATATAAGATCAGTTCAGTCTCGTATTTTCAAAATTAAACAATTACATTTCAAAACTATATATATATATATATATATATATATATTAAATCAAATACCCCTTTCCTACATTGATGACCAATAATTTTGGGTGACTCCATCAGGGTCTAGTTTGTCTTTCCATTGTAATCAGAAAGTCTTATCTTCATATATTGAAGGAGGAAGAGTCCGCCACTCCCTTAATATTTCAGCACTTCACATAAGAGGAAATTATTGTTCGTCAACATAGGAAAGTGATATTTGATTTTATATATATATATATATATATATATATATATATATATATATATATATATATATATATATATATATTAAATCAAATATCACTTTCCTACATTGATGACCAATAATTTTGGGTGACTCCATCAGGGTCTAGTTTGTCTTTCCATTGTAATCAGAAAGTCTTATCTTCATATATTGATAATGTGATCATGTTCCTTGTGGACAAGATTACCCTTCTTCCATTGGCATGCCTTGCCCATTTCTTCCTTGGGTAAGTATGGTCAACTCTTTTGGATTACATGACCATTTGTTTAACCATCCTTTAATAGAGAGGTTCAAGAGTCAATTATGATTTTTCTTTTTATATGGGGTCGGACCCCTGATAGGTGTGTTGTGAACAACTTTCACTTGGGCGATGTGCATTTCAAAGTTGGTCCCAAACTGGGTCTTAAACTTCGCATTTTCTTCTAGTTCAGTTTGTTGTTACACCTACCACCGCTAGATTTACTGTCACAATGCCAACAACATTGTCTATCAAGGGAAAAGAAGTTCTGATTGATGAAATTTCAGTTGATGCGTTTACTGCCCCATCATTAGTTTTTGAGATTGGTTCTAGTTCAAAAGTTGCACTGCTGACCAAGTTGCAAAAGAGAAACCATGGCTATAAGATTAGAAGGTCATCACGGTTAAGACTACAAAATTAGTTTTGGTTGAGAAGATTCCTAAGCATGAGGAACTCAGAGTACTTGAGACCTCTCCTCTCCTTTGAGGGAGTAGTTTTCACTCATTGATAGAAAATACTAGAGTTGAAAGCCTCCACAGGATTGTTACTGCCCTTCCACCACCTCATGGTCATGGTAAGGAGAGGGAGAAACCCATTTCTATCACCAAAGTTTGTACGATGTTTGAGAGACTAGCCGCCAAGGATGGGCATTCCATTTTCGAAATGCTTAAGCTAGTATGTTGCACAATATCTCCCGAGATGAAGAATGAGATTTTAAGGAAAGTCAAATTTGTTTGTCAACTATAGAGATCAGCAGAAGTACCCTCAATTCATATTCCAGTTAGATTCCTTCTTGGGAACCTTGTCGAGACTATTGTTATCATCAGAGATGATACTACCGTCATTCTGAGACCTGTAGGATTTAGATCAGTTAAGTCACGTTTGGGTCCGAGAGTACCACCTACGGTCTTGAATGAGAAATTCTCAAAGAGGGGTCATGAAAAGAGATCTTTTACCGATGTACTTAGTAGCAAAATAGGGAGCACAACCCTCTTTGACATATCAGTGCCTCCGCTAAGACACTCTGTCTCAAGGCATCAACGTCTAAGAGGAAGGTGTGGGTACCTAAGTTTTCCACACCAATACATTTAGATAAACCTATGGGGCAATTTTGTGAAATGGATCGTGAGTCTTATATTCAAGTTGTTGTTACCGTCATTGCTACTGAGTATGTTGCAGAGCGAAATGATGTTCAAGAAAGACCTTCAAAGTTTAAGTTGGTTAAAGAGAAAGTAATTGATGTACAGTAAAGACGATCAGAGCTTAGATTTTTAAGTTGGCAAAGGAGCAAGGAATGATTGTCAACAATGAAGTTTATGACATGATAGATTACATTGATGCAAAATTCATAGAGATCAATGTTGTCAATACCAGCACCGCTGAATCTACTCATGATGCTCCAATTTATGTTGAGGAGAACACCACAGATGACTTGTAAAGGGCCATTCAGCTAAGAAACAAACAAATCAGTTCGATGGAGAAGAGGATGGAGGAGATGGCTTCCATTATGGCTGCCATGGCTATGATACACGGACGGTCACAATCACAGCAGATGGTGTCTCCAAAGGTCAACCAGCCTGAGATCGTACATATTATTGATAGAAGGAAAGAGGTTGCTTCTACCAACCAAGATGAACCGAAAAAGAAATAATCAAACTAGAGTTTGGTACCAAAAAGGGACATCAAGTAGTTGGCTAAGCAACAAATAAGGGAGGCCTTAGCTTAATATAAAGGAGGAGCATCAATTTCAAAGGGTAGACCTTAGCCAGAGGAGTTTAATGTCATACCATACCCCAAGGGCTTTGCGCCGCTGAGCTTTAAAACTTTTGATGTAACAAGTAATCCTCGCCAATATATAGCACATTTTCGAGCGAGTTGTTGCGACGTTGAGGGTAATGAAGCACTTTTGTTCCACCAGTTCATCAACAGTTTGTCAGGAATCACTTTCAATTTGTATGCAGAGCTACCCAATGGATCAGTGAAGATGTTTGCCTAGATGGAGCATTTTTTTGTGAAGAGATTAATCAGAGTGTAACATCATGTCATTATAAAAGTTCTCATAGTGGAAAGATAAAAATGTAATGAGACCTTGGTTGACTACATTTTGAGATGGAGGAACTTGAGCATGAAATGTGAACCTCAGCTGTAGGAACAACATGCGGTTGAGATTCTACTCAAGAGCATTCATGGTTTGGTAGCCCTCATGCTCAAGAGGCTTATGATCAAATCATTGGAGATGTTACTCAGTAAGGCTAGCAGTCTGCAAGAAGATGTTAAGCATATGGAGCCCTGGGAAAAAGTTGAGAAGTTCAGGTTAGCTATAGTATTTGAAAAGAAATTTGAGACCGTGGTAAAGCTTGATAAGAGCAAGCAGTTGTTAAGGATTCAAGCTAAGCAGTTTTGTCAAGGTTCCCAACAGTCATCACAACATGGTTAGCCTCGGTAGCAGCATACTCAGTAGTACAACCATTCTGACCAGCATTCAATTTAGAGGAGACCGTGTAGAGCAGATTACACGTAGGGTTCATCAATTGCAGATCGGTTAAAAAGGGTATATTCCTTCAAAGATGAATCTATGCCAAATATGTTTATAAGTTTGATGAAAAAGCTTGATCTCTAATTATCTGAGCTAAGGAAGCCAGATGATGTGGTATCGTCCGTTAAAAATTCAAGAATGTGGTTTTTATTTAATTTACTATACATATAAACTTGATTTTTATAAAAATAATATTTTAACTTTGAAAAGTAATGTTTTAATTTCAAAAATATGAGACCGAGCCAATCCCATATATACAATATTTTAAATAAAAGAGCACAACACTACAAGTGACATATCTATCTCGAGGAATAGACAAATCACTTATCCGTGAGGCTCGATTAAATAAACTACATAATTTATTCCAACAGTCTGGTCTTGGAACCATTTTTGTATAAGCCGACAAGTTCCCCTATCTAATATGAAAGATTAGATAGGTTTTATATTACCTGGGTTCTTAAAGCTCCTTATAGAGGCAATCCCCTAAAGTTAATTACATTTCAAATGACCGAGGTTACTTAAGAAAACTCTCAATTTAGATAAAAAAATATTATCTCTAAGAATTCCAAATGATAGGACATTTCAAATATCAAACTAAGAAGTGTTAAATGGGAGAGACTCAAATTTGGAACATTATTATCGAATATAAAGGAAGAGAACCTAAAGTTGTCATAGATCCCAAGTACAATGTCAATGACTTCCCAAGCTATCCTTTGGTTTGGCTTCAATTTTGAGAAGAAAATTATTGAATGTTTAATCCTGTCATTTATTATTACTTAGGGCTTACATTTTTGTGAGAAAATCACAAAAATAGCCTGAAAGATAGGAGGATTTATGTCGTAATGAATGACAATCTCAGAATTCTAAAACGAGTTAGGGCTAAAAAAACACAACATGATTGTGCAAAGGCCTAAAATTAGAGTGAGGAATTATGTTGCACTATGTGGACAACCTCAAAGTCCTATGGCTTGTTGTTTAATTCTAAGGGAAGTTGCTATTGAAGATCCACTTACTATAGTAGAAGGCTACCCAAAGAGTTAGCTCTAAGCTCCTCGGTGAAGTAGCATTCCTAAAGTCTAAAGTTTCAAAGGTTTAAATGACAAATTTAGTTCAATTATTATGGAGGGGTTAATGTTTATAGAGCAACATCGGTTAGGATCTCATGGTTCCCTCGTTCCGGTACCGCTAATTTCTTTTGAATTTACTTAATATAATGAGTTTTAAAGCTCATTTAAACTAAGGAGATCTCATTAGCAACCATGGGTTACGTCATCCGAGGGACTCTCGTAAATTCAAAAGGACGTGTTATGAAATGGTATTTCAAAGGAATTATGGTTACCTTTGAAAGGGTTTAATTTAGTTTTGAAAATTATTTTAATTTTGAAAAGATTTCACTTTATCAACAAAACATGCATGATATGTAGAAACAATAGTAGATTGCAATAAATGAAATGATAAAAAGTAAATAAAACTGTAAGGAGTACTTATCATATTCACGCTACTCCCGCTGAAATGTTAGAACTTTAAAAATACATTATTTTATAGGATATTGAAATAAATTTCAATAATAAAACACAAGAAGACTTGTTGAAGGTGTAGCTATCAATCCCTAGATCACAACTTGGTGGGTTCTTAAAGGTTCTAATGGATGATTTTTTATACCGAAAATATAGTTGTGTAAACTTATAAAGTTGACTCTGTTTTACAACGATGCAAAAAACTTGATGTGTTATTTTATGAAAAATAAAGTTAAGCAATTTATGTTAGGATTCTACACAAGTATAAGTATCGTTATCAAGTAATATAAGACTTTCTATTTAAGCCTCAAATATCGATCCCACAAGGAAGGTTAAAATTTGAAATGATAAATTAACTAAGAAATTCACAAAATTAAAACAAAATTGCTGCTACTAATTTTAAATTAATTGAGATACTATCAGAGCTAAATTATTAACTACTAGCAAAATTAAAATGCAAAGTTTAAATATTAACTACTAAACTATGTTTTTATGTGATGAGGTTTTCTAATATGAATAAGCAACTTTCCCACTACAACGTGTTTTTAGTAAAATGAGATGAGATACATGGTTTAAATGTATTATGCCAAATAAAAAAAAATTTAATTCTCTAACCTGATTCATTGTTAAAGAAAATCATTGGCTAATCTCAGGTTTAATCCCTAAATCTGTGGTTAGGCTAGAGGATATTGCCTCTCACTCCAAAGCTCCCACTTCCCTTCCCCTAAAGGTTAACTCTCACTTTAGTTCTTAAACACAAATACCAAATTGGGGATTTTAGTTTGTCACCCTAAAATCTCCAAATCTACACCCAATAAAGTATATTTCCCTATTTATTTGCATGAACGAAATACTCCTTCATGGAATTAAATGTGATTGTCGATCTTGTTATAGAACTCATACTCCATTTCCTGGATAATATGTTTCACAACATATTTTAAAAATTCAATTGGCCAAATAAAACAGTAAATTAAGAATGAAGTTGACAAACCATCATAATTTGTTTTATATTTTAAAATTGGCACATCCAAATTATCTCTTCATTTTACAAATCTCAGAGTAGAGAGAAAGATAAAGGAAACTACTCAGACTTCATGAGAAAGATACAACAAAACACAAATTTCATATATAAAGAAAGTTTATACAACAATAATAAATAAACAACACTTATCTAAAACTCTTTCTTAAAGCAAATCCCTTATATTCTCTCATAGAAGATGTAGGAAGAAGAAATCTCTCACTTCTCTCCCTCTCTAACACTCATAAAGAATAATTCATACATAAACTCACCATAAAAACTCAAAACTCTAAAGAAATAAATGACCAATGGACTCTAAGTGACCGTGAGGAATGTGTAATATCTTGGAAGAGATTAGAAAGAGATCGAAGGGGGTTAATCAATCTCCTCTCTAAATAGAGCCTAATGTCGGTTTTCCAATAGGTGCATCCAAAAACCCTTCAAAAGGAGTCCAAATTCGTCGAATCTTCTAGAAACAGGTCTTCACCAAAATTGGCGCCGTCGCCGCCCATTCTGGAGCTGTTGACGTCAGTGACCCATGAATTAATTCAATGCTCTCTGTTAAGTGGCACTGTTGGCACTGAGGATAGTTAGACCTCCGTTCTATAGGTCTGCACCATGGGCATCCATCCTGGGGCCATCGACACTGATTATTTCATCAAAAATGCCATTTTGACTCCAAATTCCATCTTTTTTGCTTCCTTTTTTCTTCAAGTCCTAAAATCAAAAACCTACAATGAAACATGAAAAATACCTTCCTTTAAAGTGCAATATCACTAAAAATAAGTATAAAATATAGGTCTAAATATGCATGTATTTTTAGTGCATCATATTCCCCCAAACTTAAATGTTACTTGTCCTCAAGTAACTCCTTTACTTCATAAAAATATGACTCATGACAAAGAATTTAACTTCTAAATATTCATATTTTAGTCCACTAAATATAATAGCTTAAATTAAGAAAATATAAAATAACTCCAGTTAATACTAAAGGTATAAGAATATTAAGCAGTCAAGTCTACGATTTCTTATTTTCTATTCTTTTCAAAGAAAATTGCAAATTTTCATATTAGATCTACTTAGAATATCCATTTGAAAAAGAACTTCATGAAAGTTTACTAGTAAATATGCTAATACTTAAATTTAAGTTTAGAAAATGTAGC
>NEWO01000609.1:271042-290827 GCA_003013225.1 Phalaenopsis aphrodite | reverse complement strand
AAAAAGGAATTTTTCATCTCCACCCCCCCACCTCCTCCCAAACTTAAATTTTTAAAAGATTTGGCATGAAAAAAATAATAATAAATAAAGGGTGAAAGAAAACATTTAATATATAAAGAATAGACTTACCTGTTGAAGGTTCTGATATTGAAACTTAACTTTGAAATATTGTAGGTGCTAATATGAAAAACTACAAGACTTAAAACATTAAATAACACATAATACGTATAAAAATTTGCTGAGAAAGAGTTAACTATAAATACATTCAACAAAGTACTAAAAACTAACAATAGTACTAAAATAAAATGCAAAAACAGTTTTACAATCCTACTATTCACAATATAACATAAAATCTAAAATAAAACAAAGTATCTCACTCTAAAAATAAACAATAATAACAATAAAGTACAACCAACTATAAACTGAATAAAAGGTCAAACTATGAATAAGTAAAGATCACCAGTCATCTTCAACATCTTCTTCTACATCAAGGTGTTGCTGTTGATGTGGGGTAGAACCAAAGTGAGTAGGAAACTGAACTGAGTGGTCACTTCTCATGTATCTGGCCATCGCATCATCATAAGCAACATTATACTCAAACTTTTACCTTGTCAAATCATCATTATGTGCATTTCTAGCCTTTATATTTGCCATTCTCAAGATATCTCTCTGTTGGATCATCAGTTACTCCATAAGTCCGTGGAGAGTAAGGGTAGTAGAAGTAGAAGGAATATCCCTACTCCTACTTCCAGATCTCCATCCAACATGAGATCCATAAGTCTTAATATTTACTGGCCCAATAAGTCTTAGAGATTTAATCCTCTCCTCATCCATTCTAAAATCAACTCCTGCCTGTTCACATAGTGTGAAGATCAGGCCAGGGTGTGCTAAACCACCAGTAGTCTCTCCTAAAGAAATAGAACAAGTGTTTTTATAAACAGTAGAGTCTACATCAATCCTTCTCATCTATTGGATACATAAGTTCAAGATGGATCTATCCTTTGTAACCTCTCTATGATGATTTCTTGGTGTCATTCTAACAGATATAAAATAATTTTAGACCTTAAATACTACATTTAACATACAGAGAGGGAAGTTTACCTTAACATTATTCTTCACCTTCTAAGCTCCTCTTCCATCAGTAAGAAATAAAATAACTTTATCTAAGGCCTCATTTATAACAAAAAATGATTTGTACTGATAGCTTTACACATCCTCTAACTAGTAAAATTCATTAATTCTTTTTGTAGTAAATTCTACCATTTTCCCACGAACAAAAACATAGCCTTCAGAAGCTTCCATAAAGTTGGCATAGAACTCCATCACTATACCAATAATAGCTTTGGTAGTAAAGTAACAAAAATTCTCCCACTGCCGAGCATAAATTAATCATTCGACTTCTCCTCTCAGGTTTTAAAATCCTTGATCCAGAATTACTTTCTTAGTTGCAAGCAAACTATTGAAACAAATGTTAGCCTTGTAGTTGACAAACTTCTGATCATCATAATCCACATTTCTCTTTCCCTTGCTAACTCTCGGTGCCATGGTAATCTAAGACAATTTGATAAAATCTAAATAAATTCCAAAAATCATAAGGTAGAATGCTTTAAACTTAAATATACTAAGTAAGAGTTCTTCACCAAAGGATTTTCTTAAAATCTTCTAAAAAAATTTCAAAATTTTGGATCTTGGCAATGTAAGATAAATCCTTGGTGAAAATAAAAAATTTTGGTTTCAAAGTGTCGCACTTACAAGCAATAACAAACCCTAGGTGTGCAAACCGGAGGTTGAAGGTAACTGAAAGGGTAAAAATTGTGTTTTAACTGTTCAAATTGCAAATTTTAAGGGATTTGGGTACTTGCAGGTTGAGGGGGCTGTCGGCGCCCATTCTGGCGCTGTCGGCGCCAGTGGCCAAAAATCTAATTTTTTAATTGTCACAATTTTCAACTTTCTTTCAATTTACTCCAAAGTCTAATTAGTCTTTTTGAACACTAATTTTAATCTTAAGACAATTCAAAAACAAGAATTTTCACAAACAACACCAAACTAACTTTTATATATGAAAATCCAATTCTTTTAAATACACTTTTCTAATCACACTTTCACATATATAAAGCAAACTAAATTATAATTCATCGTCAAAATCAAGCCACGACACTATAACGCTGACACAAGACTATATGCATAATCAAAGTTTATAGAGTTCTAAAGCAAAGTAAAGTAAAGTAAAGTAAATCCAACACAATCATATTAAAAACATAATTACTTTAAAATAGTAGAGAGTCCAACCTTTTTGATTATTCTGCTTCATTTTCAGTACTTTCTCCTCCTCTAATATCTCCCATAGACTGGTAATGGACGTACAAATTGTAGAAAGGTTGGTACGGGAATTGATCAGTCAAATTTTCATCGATCCATCCATTTTTGTTGAACATCTGCACCAAGCCTGTTTCAATTGTTCCAGTATGATCAAAGTTCTCCTTATCCTCCAATCTAAGTGATCAAAAGGTAGTTAAGATTTCCCATTGCATTCATAATACTCTAAATTTCTCTTTCGATTTTCTTCATTTTCTTCTCCAAAATTATTGAATTTCCAACTGTTTATGGCATTAATGGTGTTGAAGCATGTGACAAATGATTAAAAGTAATATCCAATGCATCATTTCCATTTTGAATAAAATTATCATCAATGGGAATTATGGGCTCCCAGAGTAATAATACTTTCTCCCAACTTTCATATGACACTTGAGATTGAGTGCAAAGTAAGAAAATTGTAGAATGATGCCCCAGTCCATATATAGGCCCATTCATAGAAATACCCATAATAGATTTGAAAATAATCGATCCCACAAAAATGGGATTTTCCATTTAAATGCAATAGTTTAAAATTGCATTTTCTTTTGTAACTCTACTAATCTTCATGACAGAGAGTAATTTTGTAGAGATGAAGAAATGTCATTTTTTTTATAATGGATTAAGTAGTGAAGTGGAGAAACTAACGTATCTCGCATCTCTGATTTCCCAATTATCATTTTCATCTGTCAGAAAATGATATACATCTTGCATTATATCTCTCATTGGGATAAAATTCGTATAATGACAGATTGACACATTTTCTACCATATACAAATCATTAATTCGAGGCAGAGTAAATGGTACAGCCTTACCTCAAACGAAGATGACTCATTAGGTAATTCCATGTAAGTTGTCATAGAATTCCTTTACCACTAGTACAACAACTATAACGTTAGTGTAGCATAGAACTTGCCAACATCTCTGTACAATGATTTTCTCAATCTGTGAACTTGGTTTACTCAATCCATGATTGACAAAGCCTCTCTCCTTGTTAAGTCTCTTTTTCGTATAATCTCTGCGTGTCAAAATTAATAAACTTTTTTCTATTGAAAACTCCAAACCTAGAAGTTTTTCTAGAACCGAAATCCATGGATTTTGAAATTTGGAAGTTTATAGTCGTCCAAGGTAGTTTTTAGGTCTTTAAAACACCTCCCGGTGGTTATTTCAATGTATAATCCCGCCAAAGTTTGCTAAATTCATCGTGAACGTATGAAACTGCATGGGACTCTGTCGGTACTCCCGGTGGCACTGTCGGCACCATGGCTCATGTAGACGGGCACTATCGACACCCATTTGGGCACAGTCGGTGCTAGAGGCCAAAATTACATCTCTAATTTTTTTGGTTCAATTCGATTCCAAATTTTCCTCCAATACCAATATTTGTCTTAATTTATGATACATAAAATTGTGTAGGATTCAAAAATATTATTGTTTCCTAATATATAAAATACTTATTAAACAAAATAGTAAAATATAGATATACATAGATATATGTAGATTTATATATGGGTTGCCTCCCACAAAGCGCTTGGTTAATGTCGTCAGCCCGACATACCATTGTTTAATCAGGATGACTTAACATCAAAATTTCTTCAGGATTTACATGCCCTTCATAATAATGTTTCAATTGATGTCCATTAACTTTTAATATCTTTCCAGTTTTAAGATCTTTAATAACAGTAGTTCCATAATGATTAACTTTAGTCACTTTAAATGGTCCTAACCATCTGGATTTCAATTTTTTTGGAAATAATCTCAATCTTGTATTATATAACAGAACTTCTTGTCCAGGTTCAAACTTATTTTTAATAATCTTTCAATCATACCATATTTTCATTTTCTCTTTATAGATTCTTACATCATCATATGCTTCATTTCTAATCTCCTCAAGTTCATTAAGTTGGAACAATCTTTTCTCACCAGCATCTTTTAAATTAAAATTAAATTCTTTAATAACCCAAAATGTTTTATCCTCAAATTCTACTGGTATGTGGCATATTTTTCAAAAAATAAGTCTATATGGTGACATTCCAATAGGAGTCTTATAAGTAGTTTTGTATCCCGTAATGTAGTATCTAATCTAGCAGACCAATCCAATTTTAAGGGATTTAAAAATTTTTCTAAAATTCATTTTATTTCATGATTTGATATCTCTGCTAGACTTGTAGTCTGAGAATGATAAGCATAAGAGAATTTATGCATAATATCATATTTTTTAATTAATTTCTCGATTCTCTTATTCCTAAAATGGGATCCTCAATCTGTCATAATTACTCTCGGCATTTCATATCTTGTAAAATAATTTTTTATTTAAAAATTTATAAACACTCCGAGCATTACATCTATGTACAACAATAGCTTCAATCTATTTGGACATATAATCAACAATAAGTAATTTACATAAATTTCCAAATAAAGGCATAAATGGTCCCATAAAATTTAATCCCCACACATCAAAAATTTCAACTTCCAATGTGTAATTTAGAGGCATTTCGATTCTTCTAGCCTACTCGCTGACATTGATTGCATGTTTTAATATATTCATTAACATCTCTAAAAAGAGCAGGCCAATAAAATCAAGCTTGAAAAATTGTATTTGTAGTTTTATTTGTTCGAAAATGTCCTCCAAATTTGGAATCAAGACATCTTTCAATTATTGAGTTTCTTCATAAGGCACACACCTCCTAATAATTAGATCTTTACATTATTTATACAAACAAATATGGGTCATAAAAAAAGTAGAATTTTTATTCATAAATAAATTTCTTTAATTTTTGATTCTTAACATCTGGTGGTAGAATATCACTTACAGTCTAATTTACTATATTGGCTTACCACAATATATTTATTAGATCAATATTATATAATTGTTCATCAGAGAAATTTTTTAAAATTTCATTTGCAAGATTTGTTAATATTTCTTCTTCTAGTCTAGATAAATAATCAGATATTTGACTATCATTTACCTTTCTATCAATTACCATAAAATCAAACTCTTGCAAAAGAAGTGTCCATCTAATTAACCTTTGTTTTGGCATCCTTCTTTTGCATCAAGTATTTGATAGCAGAATGATCTGTATACATTATATATTTGGTTCCAATCAAGTAAGGTATAAACTTATCAAAGACAAAGACAATAGCTAATAACTCTCTTTCAGTAGTAGTGTAATTAATTTGAGCATCATTTAGAGTTTTAGTAGCATAATATACTACTTTAAAAACATTGTTGTGCCTTTGTCTTAAAACAACTCCAATAGCATAATCACTAACATCGCACATTATTTCAAATGGTTTCTTCCAGTTAGGTTGAACTTTTATAGGTGCAGTGATTAATTTTTCTTTCAATAATTTAAATGCTTTTATGCATTCCTTATTAAAATCAAATTTTCTATCTTTTTCTAAAAGTTGTCATAATGGCTTAGTTATTTTTGAAATTTTTTTTATGTAACGCCTGTTGAAACCAACATGTCCTAGAAAGCTTCTTACCCCTCTAACCATAGTAGGAGGTGGTAATTTCTCAATAACTTAAATTTTTTGCAAGATCTACTTCCATACCATTTTTAAAAATTTTATGCCCAAGTACAATTCTTCCAGCAACGATAAATTGACAATTTTCCTGATTTAATAATAGGTTGAATCGTTAACATAATTCCAAAACTTTTTTCTAAAAATTGACCTCATACATCTTTGAAATGTCGCAAGTGCATTGCATAGTCCAAAAGACATTCTACGAAAAGTAAATGTTCCATAAGGGCGTGTATATGTTATTTTCTCTTGATCCTCATGAGCAATTAGAATTTGATGATACCCAGTATATCCATCTAAAAAGCAGTAATATTTTTTTCCAGCCAATCTATCCAACATTTGGTGTAGAAAGGGTAAAGGAAAGTGATTTTTCCTAGCGGTCATGTTTAATTTTTTATATTTTATACAAATTCGCTAACCAGTAACTTATTTTAATGGAATTAATTTATTTTTCTCATTTACTTCAACAGCCACTCCTCCTTTCTTTGGAACACAGTGAATTGGACTTAC
This sequence comes from Phalaenopsis aphrodite, assembly GCA_003013225.1. Classification (NCBI taxonomy): domain Eukaryota; kingdom Viridiplantae; phylum Streptophyta; class Magnoliopsida; order Asparagales; family Orchidaceae; genus Phalaenopsis; species Phalaenopsis aphrodite. The sequence continues at coordinate 284,437 of NEWO01000609.1, read as the reverse complement.
CTAAGCACTATCTAAAATAGGATATATAATTCCAGAATCTAATAATATTAGGATTTCTTTTTTAATAACTTCTTTCATTATTGGATTAATCTCCTCTGAGGATCAACTTTAGGTTAGTATTATTTATCTAATAGAATTTTATGCATACAAATTCAAGGACTAATTCCTTTAAGATCTGCTAAAGTCCATCCAAATACCTTTTTATATCCTTTTAACATTTATATTAATTTTTGTTCTTGAATTTTAGTTAAATCAGAAGATACAATAACAGGCAATGTAGATGAATCTCCTAAAAACACATATTTTAAATGGGCAGGTAATACTTTCAGTTCAAGTTTAGGTGGTTTAATACTTGAAGGAATTAAATTTTTATTATCATTTTCCAATAAATCTAAAGTTTCAAATTTGTCTTGAATATAATCTAAATTCTATTCTTTTGTTTCATTCTCATAATATTCTTCTTGCCTTTAATTTTCTTCAAACACTTCCTTAAATTGCTCATTATTCAGATAATCAGAAAACTTCCATTCTAAACATTCATTATCTTTTTCTATTGCGTGATATTTCATAACTTTTGCAATATTAAATGTTACTTCTTGATCATTAACTCTCATTATTAGTCCTTCCTTTTGAACATCTATCATAGCTCCCTCTGTTGCAAGAAATGGTGTCCCAAAAGTAATAAGAATCTCTTTATCTTCCTCCAGGTCTAATACTATTAAGTCTACAGGAAAAAAAATTTCTCCACTTTTACTAATACATCTCCTATAACTCCTTTAGGATAAGTTATTGATCGATCAGCTAACTAAAGAGTTACAATAGTAAGGGAAATCTCTCCTAAATCTAGATATTTAAAAATTGATAGAGACATAAGATTGATACTCGCTTCTAAATCACATAAGACTTTTTCAAAGAAAAATTTCACTAATAGCACAAGGTATAGTAAAACTACCAGTATCCTCTAACTCTTTAGGAAGCTTTTTCTATATAATAGCGCTGCACTCTTAACTTAGTGCAACGGTCTCATGATCTACAAACTTCCTTTCTTGTTTAGTATATCTTTCTTAAATTTTACATAACTTGGCATTTGTTCCAAAGCCTTAATGAAAAGAATGTTTATCGTTAATTTTTTAAGGATTTCAAAAAATTTGTAAATTATTTATCTTTATTCTTCTGCTTCGATATTTGAGGAAACGGAGGTAGTGATTTTTCTAAAGGAACTTGTATTGGTTCATTTTCTTTGTGGTCACTTTCAATCTCTTCCTTGTCCTCCTCAACATCAACTTCTCTTTCAATTCTTGTTTTTACTTCTTTTCCACTTTGCAATTGAATATCTTTAATTTTATCCTTATTTTAATCTTTTGAATTAACTTCCACAGTACTCAGAAGAATTCCTGAAGGTCTGTTACTATGTAAAGTAACAGTATGTCCTAATTGATTTTTGATATTTCTAATAGTAGTCCCTTAAATTTTAATTTGATTTACCATATTCAACATTACTTCTTCCATCGCCAACTTCTTTTCCTTAACTTGTGGGTTAGGGTTAGAGTTAAATCTAGGAGGATAATAAGGTTAACAATTAGGATTTCCTTGGTTGTTTAAATTTTCTAAGCGGTTCAACATATTGTTATAATTATTCTAACTAAAATTAGGGTGATTTTTCCATCCAGGGTTACAATAATTAGAATATGGATTATTATTTTTATTATTTATAGCGTTCGAAGTTTGATAAAATGATTGAGTATTAATTATTTGCCCTAGTGAATTTTCTTTTAATAATGGTGGTATTTGAGAATAGTTCACTCTAATATGATAAATCTTTTTTAATATAGTAGTAATTTGAGATGCTAAAATAGACATTGCATCCAAGTCATGAATACTATCTACTCTCTTAGGATTTACCCATTTAGAGGGCCATTCAAAATTGTTAGTATCCATTTTTTCTATTAAAGAGTATGTTTCTTCAAAAGGTTTTGACATTAGTGTTCCACCTGCAGCAGCATCTATAATAGATCTAAGTGATCCTACTAATCAATTGCAAAAAAAAAAAATGAATTATTAACTAATCTGGTGTAACATGGTGTGGACATTTCTTAAGGAGATCTTTAAATCTTTTCCAGGCTTCATATATTGATTCCCATTCAAACTGACAAAAAAATGTAATATTGTTTCTAAGCTTTGCAGTTTTCAAGGGTGGAAAATATTTAGCCAAAACTTTTTGTGATAGTTCTCCCCAAGTTTTGATAGATCTAGGTGCTGACAAATTTAACCAAGATTTAGCTTTATCCCTTAATGAAAAAGGAAAAATTCTAAGCCTAACAACATCATTAGACACTCCATCATTTTTAAAAGTAGCACATATTTCAAGAAAACTAGCTAGATGTATGTTAGGATCTTCAGTAGATGTTCCTCCAAACTGATTATTTTTCACCATATGGATAAAAACAGGTTTAAGCTCAAATGAATTAGCAGCAACATCAGAATTTTAAATAGTCAAGTTAAGTTCATCTGCTGTCGGATTAGCATATTCTTTTAAAGGTCTTTCTTGATTTTCATTTATTTGATTATCTATGTTATTCATCATTTTTTTCAAATTTTTATTTTCTTTTTATTATTTTAAAATTTTTCTAATAGTACATTCTAATTCTGAATCGTAAGGTACTAAACCTTCAGATCCAATATTTTGCATAAACAAATATAATAAAAAAAGAAAATATTTCTTAAAAATACTCTTATATATCTATATATTTTTTTATATTTTTTGATTTTTTTAATAATAATCTTTTTTATATTTCATCTCTAAATTTCTTAATTTATCAAATCTATTTAAATTATCATTACATTCACTGGAAACATCACTAAAAACTTAATCCCAAAAATATAGTTGTGTAAAAATTATAAAGTTGACTCTGCTTTGCAACGATGCCAAAAACTTGATGTGTTATTTTATGAATAAGAAATTTAAGCAATTTATGTTGGGATTCTACAAAAGTATACGTACCGTTATCAAGTAATATAAGACTTTCTATTTAAGTCCCAAATATCAATCTCACAAGGAAGGTTTAAATTTGAAATTATAAATTAACTAGGAAATTCACAGAAATATGTATTGTGTCAAATAGGAGCAATTTTAAATCTCTACCCTGATTCAGTGTTATAGAAAATCATTAGCTAATCTCAAGTTTAGCCTCTAAATCCGTGGTTAGGCTAGAATGATACTCGCTCTCACTCCAAAGCTCCCATTTCGCTTCCCCTGAAGGCTAATGCTCGCTTCAGTTCTTAAACATTAGGAACGAGTTGAGGATTTTATTTTGTCACCCTAAAATCTCCAATTCTAAACCCAACAAAGTATATTTCCCATTTTATTTGCACTTAATTCCATTAACACAATACTCCTTCATGGAATTAATGTGATTCTCACTATTTTTATAGAACTCATACTCCATTTCGTGGATCATATGTTTCACAACATATTTTAATAATTCAATTGGCTAGATTGGAACGTAAAATTAAGAATGAAGTTGAAAAACCATCACAATTTATTTTATTTTTTAAAGTTGGCACATCCAAATTATCTCTTCATTTCACCATATCTCAGAGTTAGGAGAAATATAAAGGAAACTACCCAGACTTCATGAGAAAGATACAACAAAACTCAAATTTCATATATAAAAGAAACTTCATACAACAATAATAAACAAACAACACTTATCTGAAACTCTTTCTCAAAGTAAATCCCTTGTAGCCTCTGTTAGAAGATGCCGGAAGAAGAAATCTCTCACTTCTTTCCCTCTTTAATACTCTTAGAGAAGAAGTCACAATTAAACTCACCACAAATACTCAAAACTCTATAGAAATAAATGACTAATAGACTCTAAGTGGTTGTGGGGAATGTGGAATAGCATGGAAGAGAGTGGAAAAAGATTGAAGAGGGTCTTTTCTAATCAATTTCCACTGTAAATAGAGCCTAATGCTGGTTTTTTAATAGGTGCATCCAAAAACTCTTAAAAAATCATCCAAATTTGTCGAATCTTCTAGAAAGAGGTCTTGCACCGACATTGGCACCAACGGCGCCCATTCTGGCACAGTTAGAGCTAGTAGCCCGTGAATTAATTCAACGCTCTCTATTAAATGGCGTCGTCGGCGCTGCTAATGGCGTCGTCGGCGCTGCTCTTGCTCCTGACACCGTTTTTTAGAATTTCTTCAAAAATGTCATTTTGACTCCAAATTCCATACTTTTTCATCCTTTTTGCTTCAAGTCCTAAAAATCAAAAACCTACAATAAAACATGAAAAATACATTCCTTTAAAGTGCAATATCACTAATAATAAGAATACAATATAGGTATAAATATGCATGTATTTATGGTGCATCAATTTTCTTGAGCAAAAACAATATGTTCAATTTTCCTTCAAAAATATTCAAATGGTCTTGAAAGGGTTTCGGGAAGAAATCCCTAACAACCTTTAAATCCTTTTGAAGTGTTTTGAGTTCATATGAATTTATTGTTCAATTAATCATCCCAAATTTTAAACTTAATTACAATGAATTACTACACCATATGCTCTGTGAACCTAATGTTTTAATTATCCCAAGAGTAGGGTAATCAAATATTCAATTAATGTTCTACTTAAAAGTTAGGTGAATGCGTACCCTTAAGGCAAACTCAAGTCATTGAAGACTTTGTACCCACCCCTAAAACTGGGCTTGTAATGTTTAGAGGTGTTAATCAGTCATGTTTTTCTTTTCTAAATCACATTTAAACAATTTCAAATATTAAGACTAGCTCACTACTAAGCCCTTAACAATTCCATGCGTGAACTTGCAATTATCAAAATATTAATTTAAGTGAGACATATTCTTATAAATAGATCATGTTATCATCTAATCAACAATTAAGGGCTTCAAATAAGTGAATTATTATCTTCCTAACTTAAGCCTATTACTTTAGGATCATCAAACTAAATTAATCTCAAATTCATAACAATTTGAGAAATTACATTTCTACCTATATCATGAAAAGCTAGCTAATTGGTTTCTACGTCTTAGCACATTATATTTCAAACATTCAAAAGTGTTTATTACGATCAAAATTACCCATTTACCCTGTGGTTAATTGTAAATTTTAATTAAGGCATCAAAATATAAAATTACCATTTTCCTCCTAGGGCTCTCCACTTCATAACTCATCAACTATAAGTCAAATGAATTTGAAGTTTTTTTGGTACCCCACTCATGGTCAATTAAAATATCAGAGGAGAAAATGGAATTTTTCTAATTTTTTTTATTTATAGAATTATTTTTAACTCAAAAATAGGATTTTCAATATTAATTTATTTAACTAATCAAAGTAAAGTTTTTTGTCTTGAGAAACTTATTGGAGGTTTACCTAGGTTGAAGGACCACTTGGACAAAGTTTCATAATCTTAAAAATATATTTTAGTTATTATAATTATTTATTGTTTTTAGTTATTTAATTAAATATAAAATATTTTTTAATTACAAAAATTACTTTTTACATTTTTATAAAATTTTTTAAAGTCCAAAGAGCTCAAATAAATATTATTTTCATTTTTTAAATTTTTAATTTATTTTCGATAATTATTTTAATGGAAAATTAGAGAAAATACATTTTTAGCCTTTAGAAATTTGTAATTAACTTAGAAAAATATTATAACGAGTCCCAAGTAATCAAAAAGCAATTAGGAATATATTGGACCTTTTTTATAATTTTGCAATTTTTAGTTATTTTTAATTATTTTTAATTCAAAAATATGCTAAAAAATAAAGTATTTACTTTAACTTAAATTTTATTTTTCCTAAGTAGTCGTGATAATAAGGAATCCAAAAAACTACTTTTCATGATTTTCCTAATTATATTTAATTTAACATAATTATTTTAATACAAAAAATCCATTTTACATAGAAAATCAATTCTAGTGATAAATGTACATCAAATTGTTTCGAAAATTTTTATGTGAGTTAATATGGTTAATCTTTACAATGTGGATTTGATTTTGTTAAAATTTGAGTATTTTTTATTTAATTAATTTATTATTATTTTTATACATTTAATTAAGTTTAAAAATACACAAAATTTCTTAAAACAATTTTATATTTTTCCTAGGATTCTTTGACTAGGGGAAATAAACCAAAATTAATCCCATAATTTTTTGATTTATATTTTTGTTTATAAAATTTTTTCAAGCAAAAAATAACCATCTAGGCTAGAAAATTAGGGTTTCGAAGACAGAGATGCTTTGTGACCTTGGAAAAATCAAAGAACATCCTTATTAACATGAGAAATCAACACGTAAAATTTCAAGTCATGGTGATTATTATTTTGCTGATTAAAATTAAAACATTAAAGAGAGTATTTAATAAATTAAAAATCAGAGACACATCAAATAATTTTTATTTTTATTCCACATTATTTTACTTTGTTCATTGAACAACAAGATTTTTTTATTTTATTTTCATTATTTCTTTACACAAAGATATGGATTTTTGAAGTTATCTGAATTAAATAAATTATTTGATACCTATTTTTTTACTTATCTGCCTCAACGCTGCTTCATCCAAGGCAGCAGCTAAAGCCCACATGTCATCGCTCCATTGGTTGTTGCCATCTGTGTCAGCCCGTGCTTTATGTTTCATCTATTCGTCCGACTTGATCTAAAACGTCCATCCATTACGCGCGAGAACGAACGGTCCTGGTTCATCGTCCCCAATTGGCCTAACCGGTAAAGTGTCCACACTAAAACCTTAATATCTCAACCTAGACTCAATCAAATTACTTTAGTTCTTTTCTTACACCTTTATTTGGTTCAGACAAACAAATTCATACAGTTTATTAACTATAAAGTTAAACTTTTCTTCATAAAATATCAAACAAAGCTCAATTTGGAGAGAAGAATTCAATACCTTTTTTTGAGAGGTGTGGCCTCAATCAAGTGCGTCCAGAAACTTCGTTTGGACCTCATAAACCTCATAGAAGTGTTGTTGGGCTCTGGTGAATTGTTTGTGTCAGAGTTCTTCCAACAGGTGGGAAGGTTGAGGAGAAAGTCTCATGTAGAGGTGCAAGGAGATAGGAATTTTAGTAGAATACTTTCTCTCTAGCTCTGATGAAGCTTAGGCAATGATCTATTTGAGGTCTTGTGGAGTGTGGTGAGGTGTACTATTTTTAGCCTGATTTTAATCTCTAAAATTGAGCTGAAACAATGGTGGAGGTGGCTGAAATTGGTTGGCTAGAGCTTAAGAAGGCTAGGAGAGTCTCTGAATTCAATTTGACAGTGTTTCCCTTAGGTTTTGTGTTTTCTCCTTAATTGGTCATGGAGGGGTGATGCTTAAATAGAGGGGTTTAGGGTTGCTGGTTGAGCTTCAATTCAGGGGCAATTAGCTGCTTATTTGGAGGGCTGAGCGGCGCCAATGACCAATTAGAGCTAGCACATTGGATGGATGTAATGGGTTTGGTTTAAGATGGGGTGGCTGTTAATTTTGGGGTTCTTTGCTGACTAGGACTGTTGACCAGGCTTGAGCTGGTGGCTAGCAGGGTCAGGTGAGTGAGAAGACGATTAATGGTGAACAAGATGGCTTGGGGATGGCAGGTGGCAAAGATATCTTTGGCTTATCCCAAAATGGGATGAATCTCTTAATTTATGGGACCCTTGGTCCATAGCTCAACTTGGTTAGGCTAGTTGGGTCTAGGTTGGTTCCTAGGATCCAAATGTTTGTAGTTGTGGGCTTGGGTTGGTAAATTTGGGTTAATTTGGTTGAATTTGGTGCTTATGTCCAAAGTTTGGGTTTTGGTTCAACTTGGGTTTAGTTTGGGTTTAGGCTGGGATTTGGGTCAAGTGATTGTTCAGTTTGGCTTGGATTATTATCATAAGAAATTTGGAACAAGAACTCAGTGTTTTTGAGTTGGTTTGGGGGTTCAATTTGGTGAAATTTGGTTCATGGTCAATTTTGGGGCATATGGGCTAGTCTTGAGTTTGGAATGGGCTGAGGTTTGGGTTAGGCTCAATTGATGGTTCAAGTTAGTCCAAGGGTTTGTAATTAAGAGTTTTGGATATCGATTGGGTTGAAATTTTTGGAGTTATGGGGTTCAATTTGGGACATTTGGATTTAGGTGCAAATTTGGGGATTTTAGGATTGGGAATGAAATTGGCTTGATCTGAGTTTAATTAGACTTGGTTTTGGTATCAATTGGAATTTATTATGATTTATTTGTGTTTATAATTGAAATTGGGTGAGATTGAAGTCAATTTGGTTGAAATTATGAGTGAATTGGGCAATTTAGACATTTAGGGGCAATTTGGGGATTTTGGTCAAAATGGTTCAATTTGGTGAAATTGGGCTCAATGGAGTGGTTCAAATTGATGTTTAGACATTTGGAGTGATTTTGGAGATTTTGAGAATTTTTGGTATTTTTGGGGGTATGAAGGGCATTTTGGTAATTTTGGAGATTTTTTTTTGGGTATTTTGGAAAATTTGAGGTTTTTTGGTCTTTTTGAGTGATTTGGAATGTTTGTAATGATTTTTGAAGATTTTTTATTTATTTGGATAATTTTGGGAAATTTTGGAAAATCTAGGTTTTAGGGGCAATTTGGTAATTTGGTGAAGTTTGAGGCCAAGAAGGTTCAAAATTGGGAATTTGGCAAAATTGGGAATTTGGGAAAATTTGCATTGATTGAGGATGTTAATCATGAGGTCACCCTATTGAGTCATAGGACCAAGGGAACTCCCATTATGGATCATCCATGTGTTGGTCTTAGCTAAACCCTAGCTTAGTGATAATGGTTTAAGGGACCATCCACAAGAGTTTTTAATAGAGTAAGGGATCAAGCTAGGCATGTTTGGGTTATAGATTAGGTTGTGACTGTAGGTGCAAGTGTGTGTGTGTAAGAGTGACCAAGACCACACAACTCAAAGCTAACATTAAGGCCAAATAGTCCTATGGGGACTCCTCTTGAGCTCCCCATATTGGTCCCACCTATTAGGTGCTAGAGTTCAAAACCAAAACATGAAACTTCAAGATGAGCAATGCAAGTTTTTTTGAAATTCTAAATTTTAGGGTGCAATCACTTTTCCTCTAGGATAATAAATGCATAAGTCCTATGGATAGATCCTAGGCTTCTAAGGAAGAAACACTTGACCTCAACCAAAAGTGAGGTCAACATATGGACCCCTAATAGGTTTGATGTGTTGGACGAGCACACCGCATGTATTCACGTTGACCGATGAGATCAAAAAACCAACAAAACTGCTTAAACCGATAAGCTCAGAGCAGACAAGAGAGAAAATATGGAGAAGATTTCTGCTGAGGAGTATACAGGGACTTTCGATGGGAATTAGAAAGTAGATCTCAGGAGATGAAAGTCAAGGATACAGATGGTCGTGACATAGATTCGATTTGATTTTGATGGTTTAATTTTAATTTCAATTTTTATCTTTATTTTCATTTTAATTTTGATTTTGGCTTAGTGAAAATTTAATTTCATAAGGCAAAAATATGTGAAGAGATTGAATTGAGATGGATTGTACAGGGACTCACATCCAACTCAAAAGACCAATCGAAGGAAAGAAGTGCTATATTGAGAAGGAAAGCACAAGGATTCACATCCAACCCAAGAGGTAATAAAATTTTAGAGAAATTAGAATAGGATGCCTTACTCAACTTAAAGTGGCCTTATACCTATGATGAAGATTTGTGTAGAGAATTAGATGTCTTACTTCATTTAAGGTGGCCTTATACTGATCTCATAAGATGAGAATAGGATGATGTACTCAATTTGAGGTTGTCATATGTCTATCTTGAAGTGGCCTTATGCTTATATCAAAGATTTGTGCTATAATTGGATGCCTTAATTCATTTAAGGTGGCCTTAGAACAATCTCGAAGATGAGAACATGAAGCCTTGCTCCGTTTAAGGTGGCCTTATACCTATCTCAAAGGTTTGTGTAGAGAATCAGATGCCTTATTCTATTTAAGGTAGTCCTAAAAAAATCTCAAAAGATGAGAATAGGATTCATTACTCTATTTAAGGTGGCCTTATACCTATCACAAAGATTTGTGTAAAGAATCAGATGCATTGCGCCATTTAAGGTGGCCATAGAACGATCTAAAAGACTAAGAATAGGATGCCTTGCTCCATTTTAGGTGGTCTTATATCTATCTCAAATATTTATATAGAGACTTAGATGCCTACCCCATTCAAACTAACCTTCTAAGCCACTCTTAAAGGTACAAGTATTTCACAGCTCATACGACCATAGTTCTTCCAGTTCTGGATCAGGTTGAAATCCAAATGGTATCCTACTGTCATCCATTCTTCTTAGTGTAACAGAAACTAATGCACCCCTAGTGTGTTTTGTTTTTCTACGTGTTTTATGTCAATTAAATTCCCTTGAGACTGTGCCAAAAACTTGACCGACCCGTAATTACGCAGTAATTTAGCTTTCAAAAGATGACCAAAACTTGTCCCAATTTATATTTAGCAGCTAATAGACAAAATTAAAATATTATGAAATATAGCAAATATTTCACACACTATGTGTTATACGCAAGTGCACGTATCGCTTTAAGTAATATAAGGTTTTCTTTAAAAACTCTAGTATCGATCCCACGGAGAAGCGAGGTAACAGGTCTTTAGTCAAATTCTAGTCTACTACTATTAGTCATATGTTTGGAAGATCGATTTAAGTGATTTTTCTAACAAGTACTCCTAAATGTAAGTCTTAAGTTTAAAACAACTAATAACTATTTTTAAATGAAAATATTAATTCTAAAGATAACCTTTATTGGATGAGTTGGTTTAGAGAATTTGAAGATGTTAAAACTACTCTTCTTATGTAGCGAATTGGATAATGTAAAGGAATGAAATACATTAAATATTGTATATGCCAAATAGGAGCAATTTTAATTCTCTACCATGATTCAGTGTTATGGAAAATCATTGGCTAATCTCAGGTTTAGTCCCTAAATCCGTGGTTATGCTGGGAGGATACTAGCTCTCACTCTAAAGCTCCCACTTCCTTTCCCACGAAGGCTAACGCTAGCTTTAGTTCTTAAACTCTAAGACTAAATTGGGGATTTTAGTGTGTCAACCTAAAATCTATAATTCTACGACGAACAATATATATATTTCCCTATTTATTTTCACTCAACCCCCAGCTTCATCATCCATGAAATTTAAATGTGGTTCCACTTTGTTGAGAATTACACCGCCCACTCGGGTCTTAATGCAATTATAACAAATTTTAACACTACAACGGGTCCTTATTTTAATGTAAAAGAAGTGCAATTAAAAACAATCACATTTATAATTAAAACTTCTTCAAGCATGCATCTCAATATCCTAAACATGAATCCTACTCATTGCAAAAGAAAAGTAAAAGGAAAATAACTTTATAATCTCCTCATGTCACTATTTCCAAAAAAAGAAGAAAGAGCGAGAGAAACACATCACAAAGCATGAAGAAAATAAAACGAAAAACTTCATTGAAAGAGTAGTTTTATTCAAAAATGTGTGAGAAGTGTAAAAGAGATTAAGCATAGAAAGACATATCAAAACTTGTCAGGACATAATTTTCTTTCTTGCTCTTTTTTGCTCTAAATTGCACCGTTTTTGCTTCATTTTATCCAAAACTCCATTTCTTGTCCCTGAAACTAAAAATATAAAAAATACCTTCCTTTTTGATTAGACATTAAAGTATATGAAAAATTGAACCTTTTTTAGGTGTATCAAAATCTCCTAAACTTAATTGTTACTTGTCCTCAAGTAACACTTTTAGTACATATTAGTTATGAATAATGGTAGAGATTTTAACTTCTAAATTTTTATAATTTGGTATACTAAATTTAATAGCACAACTTAAGAAAATTTTTTAACAACTTAAGTCAAAACTAAAAGTATAAGAACATCTAGTAGTCTACTCTAAGATTTCTGATTCTCTATTCATTTCAAGAAGAAATGCAATTTGTCATATTAAAGTCACATAGAATGTTCATATTAAAACGAACTTCATGAGAACTCTATTATTAAGGATACTAATATTCAAATGAAAGTTTTGAAAATGTAATAAAGCCTTTATCCTCAAGTTTATTCAAGTGAAGCCAACTATTGATTAGGCATCTTCTCAAGCTTCTCCTCACATACTTTTCTTTTCTTTTTCCTTCTTTTCCTTTTAGGGTCATTTTTTAATCCTTTTTTTTTTCTTTTTCATATGAAGATTACTATATCTGGATAGCCTTTAATAATTTTGAACTTCACTATTCTCATCTTAAAGTTAAAAACCTTTCACATTCCTTCACTTTATAAATTCTTATTTACTTTGAAGATTTTCAATAAAGCATCATTCTTTTCTTCTTACATTAAAATTTAAGATTCTTAATACTTCAAAAATATAATTTCCTTTACTTTATATAGAAAAAGCCTAGTCTTATTATTTCATACCAAATATTATAACTCTAGAATCAACTTTCATTATTGAAAACTTTTACTTAAGTCTAATATATTCTTAGAAACACAAATATAGTTATCAAAAGTTAGCCCATAATACCAAAGGCCTTGTTAAACTAAACTTTTAAAATATAACTAATTGAGGACAAATAAAATTTAGTTTCATTCTTTTAAAGAAAATTTTCTTCCCCCGAAACTTAAATTTTTAAATATTTTGCATTCAATTCTAGAAAATGTAGCAGGAAGAAAAAGTAAAAGTTGAATCTATTAACTACTACAACATCCTATCAATCCCATATACATTCATAATTAGGATAGAATGATTGTATGAGAAAGTAAATCTAGTCTAAAACATCCATGCAATAATACTAAACTAAAAGTAAGTATACTTAGCTTTAAAATATACTTTTTTGTACCCCTAAACTTGATTTTTATCATGTATAGGATTTAGTGCATGAAATAAAAGAAGGAAGAAAAATAGTATAGAAATTTTTTCTACCACAAATCTCCATCAAAAACATCTGCAATTATTTATCAGGATAGAAAACATGTAGTAGAAAGTAAATCTAAAATAAACATGCCAGAATGAAATTAACTAGACAAAAGTCTAACTAGCATAACTGGTATAAGCATAGTAATATAAAAATGTTCTTGAAGTTCTATGTATTATTTTAACACAAACATAAACACACATGATAAATAGGTCAATTCCTCCTTTAACTCATCACATCTCACTAAATTACTTCCAATTTCTAACAGAATTATTACATAAATATATTGGGTATTTACAAATGATTTTATAGATTGTAATACCAAAGATAAGATTATCCCTGATACATTGGGTCGCGAACACCAACCTCAAGTGTTACCATATCCCTTTAATTAAGCACCTCTAGTAGGTATAAGGATAGTGTAAAATCATCCATGTTAATCAT
>NEWO01000609.1:252946-270742 GCA_003013225.1 Phalaenopsis aphrodite | reverse complement strand
TACAAGTCTAACTATAATAAGAAGTTAAAAAATCACTTCCCCCATGACACACAAAAAATCAAATCAAACCACTAACAATCCAAACAACAATCAAACTAATCAATGCACACTAAAGCAAACACAATACAACAGTAACAATCATAACTCTCAAGCATACTAAATCAAACCACACTGATAGCTATGATTTACCTCCCATAAAGCAATTTTTTAACGTCGTTAACCCGATAATGATTCCACCTGGATCACAATTCCATTTAAGTAATCCTTGATCAATCACCCAACCTTTTTCAGATCTAAGGATTCCTACAAAGTCCTTGAATTTAAATTTTTCTTTCACCTCTTCCTTTTTAGATTGATTCATGGCATTATTCCTAATATTTCCTTCTAAATCCAATATTCTTCTATTAGTTTTCTCAATTTTCATATTAATATTATCCTTAAATTTTATAAGAAATGGATCTTTGTAAGATACTTCATGATCTCCCAAATTTTGGATCGGATTACCTCTAGATAATTTAGATTCTTGATCAAATTTTTCTAGGTTACTCTGTATTTCAATTCTTCCCCTTGGAACTGAGTAAATGGTAGAGGTTGTCTTTTTATATTTATCTTAGTTGAGGAAATAGGTTTTTTTCTAATTCCGTAAGATTTTTTTCCATTGGTCTTTCAATATCCTTATCCTCATCTCTTAACTCAAAGTTCTTTTGAAACATATCCTAAAATTCTCTTCTAAAAATCAACTTAGTAATTTAAATTGCTCATCATTCATCTCCTTAGGGTTTATCTTAGGATCACTAGGTAAAATCTCTGAGGGGTAACTGTTAATTGCATTAATAATATGACCTAGTTGGTTTTCTATATTCTTTAGTGTGACCTCCTGATTTTCCAACTGTCTCTTCATTTGAATCACAACCACTTCTAACATTAATTCCTTCTCCTCATCCTGTGGATTGGTGTTAAATTAAGGATGATTTTTAATTGAGTTAATAATTTGCTCTAGCTGGTTTTCTATATTCTCTATTGTGGTCCCTTGATTTTCAACTCACTTGTCTTTTGAATCACAACCTCTTCTAACATTAATTACTTCTCCTCATCCTATGGGCTGGAAAAAAATTGAGGCTGGATTATTCTAAATTGGTCCAACTTCCAAAATATTACAACAACTTGAGATGCAAGAATTACAATCACATATGTATCATGAACACTGGCTACTTTTTTAGGATTTACCCTTTAAGAGGGCCATTGAAATTCATTTTAAACCTTTTATTAAATTAACGCTTATGCTTTATTAAATGGTTTTGACATTAATGATCCTCCAGTGGTAGCCAATTGTAAACCTAAGGGATTCTACTAACCCATTGGAAAAAGTTTGAATGATAAACCAATCAGGCAGAGCATGGTGTGGACACTTTCTTAGAAGTTCCTTAAATCTTACCCAAGCTTCGTATATTGATTCCCCTTCATACTAAAAAATGGAGATAATATCATTTCTATGTTTAGTAGTCCTTGAAGGTGGAAAATACTTAGCTAGGAATTTCTGAGTTAACTCCTCCCAATTCTTAATAAAGCTAGGAGCTAATGAGTATAACCACATTTTAGCCTTATCCTTTAGTGAGAAAGGAAAAAGCCTTAGTCTAACAACATCATCTAACATGCCATTATAACAAAATGTAGTACATAGTTCTAAAAAATTGGATAAGTGTAATTAGGGATCCTCCAAAGAAGTTCCCCCAAGCTGGTTGTTCTGTGCCAGTTGGATAATATCTAGATTTATTTCAAATGAGTTAGCTTCTACAAAAGGGGTTTGTATACTTGAATGAATTTTTAATCGGTCATAGGATTTATATAATCCCTTAAAGATTTATGATGATTTTCCAATTTATTACTTTGAATGCTTTTCATTTCCATTTCTAGTTCTTCAAGTACTTTCTATTTTTTGATTTTTTTCTTCTTTTTCAACTCAGCATCATAAGATAAAATTCCTGTGGATTTTTATTTTGCATACGCAACACAACAAACAATACATTAGCAATTATACAAATAAAATAAAAGATATATTCCACAGTAAAACTTTTTTACAAACACCTTATTTTTGACACAAACAATTTTTTCACAACACTTTTAATACAAAAAAAACTTTACACACAAAAATAGTTTTTTCGACACTACATTTTTTCAAGTCAAAGCCTAATTACTTCAACTAAAATTCTCCTAAAGTTCTTACCCAAGCTTCTCCGACAACGACGCCAAAAACTTGATGCGACCCTAGTGTGTGTTGTTTTTGTGTGTGTTTTATGTCAATTCAATTTCCTTGAGACGGTGCCAAAAACATGACCCGACTCGTAATTACGCAGTAATTTAACACTCAAAAGACAACAAAAAACCTGCCCCAATTTATATTTAGCAGCTAATATACAAAATTAAAATATTATGAAATATACAAAATATTTCACGCACTATGGGTTCTACACAAGTGTACGTATCGCTTCAAGTAATATAAGACTTTCTTTAAAAACCTCAATATCGATCTCATGAAGAAGCAAGGTAAGAGGTCCTTAGTCAAATTCTTGTATACTACTATTAGTCCTTAGTTTGGAAGATTGTTTTAAGTAGTTTTTTGAACAAGTACTCATAAATTTAAATCTTAAGTTTTAAGCAACTAATAACTATTCATAAATGAAATTATAATTCTAAAGATAACCCTTTTTTTGACGAGTTGGTTTGGAAATTTTAAAATGTTAAAAATTACTCTTCTTATGTAGCAAATTGGATAATGTAAAGGAATGAGATACGTTAAATATTGTATGTCCTAAATAGGAGCAATTTTAGTTCTCTACCCTGATTCAGTGTTATAGAAAATGATTGGCTAATCTCATGTTTAGTCCTTAAATCTATGGTTAGGCTAGGAGGATACTGACTTTCACTCCGGAGCTCCTAATTCCCTTCCTTGGAAGACTAACACTCGCTTTAGTACTTAAACTCTTAGACCAAATTGGGAATTTTAGTCTGTCACCCTAAAATCTCCAATTCAATGCCCAACAACATATATATTTCCTTATTTATTTGCACTTAATCCTCATGAACTTCACCATCCATGGAATTTGAATGTGATTCCACTTTGTTGAGAATTACATTGCCCTCTTGGGTCTTAATGCAATTATAACGAATTTTAACACTACAACGGGCACTTATTGTAATGTAAATAAAGTGCAAGTAAAAACCATCACATTTATAATAAAAATTCTTCAAGCATGCATCCCAATATCCTAAACATAAATCCTACTCATTGCAAAAAAAAAGTAAAAGGAAAATAAGGGCAAAATCTTCTCATGCCATTATTTCCGATAAAAGAAGAATGGGTAAGAGAAACACAGCACAAAGCACGAAGAAAACACAACATAAAACTTCATTAAATTAAAGAAAATCCATGAGATAAGTGTTTACAAAATTATAAGATAATGAAGAACACAATACTTAGTTTTTTCCCCTTAGAAGAAAGATGATAATCTCTCCCACAAAGTCTCCTGCGGATCCATGGATTGCTAGAACATTCCCTTATAGATTCTCTCAAAATCCCTTCACCAATCTCTCCAAAAAAGGTAAAAATCTACATTTCTACTCCCATTCTAAGATCTCTAAACATTCTCCTCTTTTTTTCACTCACACACACCACTTTTTCTGATATAAAAGCACTCTATTATAATGTAGGGACAAATTTCCCAAGAGATGCCTCAACCTTCCAAAAAGCATATAAATACATTGAATATTCTAGAAATTTGCTCAACATTGCGTCCAAACATTTTCGGGCACTGTCGGTGCCATTTTGGGTGCCATCGGTGCCATTTTCATGTTATTTTCTGAACTCTGGCATTATCTGTGTTAGTTCTAGCACCGTCAGCACCCACCCTACGCGTCTCCACCATTTTGTTTCATTTAGCTCCGTTTTAGCTCTGTTTCACTCCATTTCAATTGTATTACATTCCTAACAGATAGACCTATAAAATAATCTTAAGAAAACCTTCCTTTAAAGTATAATTTAATTTAAAAATATGTGAGAAGTGTAAAAGAGATTAAGCATAGAAAGACATATTGAATTGTGTCAGGACAGAATTTTCTTTCTTGCTCGTTTTTGCTCCAAATTGCACGGTTTTTGCTTTTCTTTCTCCAAAACTCCATTTTTTATCCCTGAAACAAAAAATATTTAAAATACCTTCCTTTAAAGTGCAATATCATTGAAAATCACCAAATATAGGAATTAAAAACATATAAAAAATTGAACCTTTTTTAGGCATATCAGAAACCTTGCATCGCGACACTCCAGGAATACACTGCTTTGCTAAATCTACAAATTTCCTTTCAGGATTAACACTGAGCCAATCAACAGTAGAATTTGGATGGATTCTCCGAACTCTCTGGGGCAGACAATGTCAATTTCTTTTTTGAATAGATGTTTCTTTTTCTCAAGAAAGATACTGTACAAAAAGGTCTGAAAAAAACACGGTGATCGATGTGGGCAGGTATGCAGTCCCCTTCTTCATAAATTTTGATGGTGTATCTATTTGAAATGTAATCCACTGGAAATATGCTCTGTTTTACCATTCTCTCGATCATGCACTTTATTACGGATGTCAGAGGATCCACCTCTTCGTACCTTAAGATTCCCGGGGGGTGGGGTTCCCTTGTTTGTCCTTAACAAAGTTGTAACAGCAGTCACACTGGATGGTGACCCTACCTTTCCCCCGCATCTATCTCTGCAGCTCAACATATGTCTTTGCCTTCAGTAATCTAGCTCGGCCTCTATCTCTAAGATAAAAAACACACCCCATAATCTTTTTATCGTCACTCTCTAAGAATACAACTGTGTGCAACTCCAGTCCTTTCAGAATATTGACGTATTTCCCCTGGATTTCTTCATAGTATTCAAACTATTGCTTTTAAACCAGGCATATATTCTCAAGCTCATATTTGGGTGTCATCTGCAACTGTTGGGGCTGCACCTCTGAATGAATTTTTGAAGGAATCCAAGACGGTCCCTACTCTGCAAATTTTGTAATGTAGTTTAACATCTGAGTGCTCAACATACTACGCTGCCTTCTATTTGTCAAGTGCAAAATTTACGCCATCTTTAAAGACAAAGAACTGCTTCTAACCTTACATTCTTTTGCAAATGATAGGAAAACATCAGCGCACTGAAATTCAAGAAACGAACAAGAATAATAACGAACCATTATTAAGAGGATTTTAAATTTTACATATGTATGTATTTTATTTAATTTAATTAAGCAAAATTCAAAATTAAGGGGAAAATTTCATAAGCTCAACTTCATATTTTATTTTATTTAAATTGATCTTATTACAAAATTTTAGACCCAGTCACAGATGCTGGCCAAATAACCATCTCCAGAACGAGTATCACTTTCAAAATTTCATGTTGTAGAACATTAAGTTGTATAATATTTCTTCAAATACCACCCATTTACCGGTAGCTTGGACCTTTCACCTTGAGAATCCATTAACTGGTAAGATTCTCTTGAAAAGATCTTCTCCACGATAAATGGTCCCTCCCAAGTTGGTTCAAATTTTATTCCTATTCTGCAAAGTGCAAGGATAGGTCTCCTGAGGATGAGTACGAGTTCATCAACATTGAACGTCCTTGGGCGGACCAACTTATCGTGGGCTTGGATCATCTTTTCTTGATGTAGCTCTAGATTTTGCTGCGCTTCTAACCATTTTCCTTTAAGGCTTTCCAATTCTGCAAATCTCAGCTTGAGGTTGTCTTCAACTATAATCTGATTAGTGACAGTGACTCTGAGAAATGGTAGCCAATTTCCAGTAGGAGTATGGCTTCAAACCCGTACAAGAGCGCATACGGTGTAAATTGAGTAAGAGTTCTAAATGTTGTTTTGTAGGCCCACAAAGCTTTTAATAACTTCTCATGCCATCCTTTATTATTTTTTTCCAATGCTTTCTTCAGAATTTGAATGAGTGTCACATTGAAGGATTCGGCTAGGCCATTCACTTTGGGGTAATAAATCATAGAGTATCTCTAATCTATCCCATTTCACTTGACAAAATTGTTAATCTTTGTACTATTAAAGGCTGACCCATTATCTGAAATCACTTTATGTGAAACACCAAAATAATAGACAACTGACACTTGAAGAATCAAAGAACGCAGAGTGTTGTAACCTCTCACAACGGCTCTATCTCTACCCACTTGGAAAAGTAATCAGTAGGTATGAGAATAAATCACAGTCTCTTAGAAGATGGAGGTTCTATCGGATTCACTATATCTGTGCCCCAACACTCGAATGACCACGAGTCAACGGTTGGATGTAGCACATTTAGAGGTTGGTGTAAGACCACTCACACCTCACACAGGTGACACTTTCTGGCTGTATCCTTGCTATCTATTATCATGGCTGGTCAATAATATTTGAGTCTCTTAATTTTCATCTTCATCTTCGGCTCTGAATGGTAAGCACCACAAAACCCACCAAGTACATCTTTGGCAATATCATGTGCTTCAGTTCTGCTCATACACCTCTACCACATCTGATCAAATGAACTTCTGTAAAGAACATCACCTACCAAAGCATATGACATGGATCTTCTTATGATATGATATGTTGTTGATTTGTCTTCTAGTAGTTTTCCTCTTAGCAAGTATTTTATTAACAACCTATGCTAATCTTTAGTAATGTTAGCTACTACAACTACCATCTCTTCTTCTTTTCAAAACTTGTGTAGACTATCAAAGTCAAGCTTTGATTGAACTTGGCCTTCTTGTACTGTAATATCATTGGAATCCTTTGGTGATCATGTCAATTCCTTAGCGAGCTTGGCTAAAGAGTCGGTATTAGACATTACAAAAGCTTAGACATTACATTTTTAAAGATAATCCTAGTATTTCTTCATAGCTCTTGGTGAAGAAAATTTTTAAATTCTGATAATAACTTGATTAACTCCGTAGACTCTTCCTCCTTGAGTGACAATGACTTTATATATGCTTAAAAATACAAGAATTTGATACTACAGCTAGAAGATTTAAATCCCCAGCAACGACACCAAAAACTTGACAGCGACTTTATATATGCTTAAAAATACAAGAATTTGATACTACTACTAGAAGATTTAAATACCCGACAACTGTGCCAAAAACTTGACAACGACTTTATATATGCTTAAAAATACAAGAATTTTATATCGCGGCTAAAAGATTTAAATCCTCGACAACGACATCAAAAACTTGATAATGGTTATAGATTTGATAAAGACGTGTATAAAATATTCAATAATTGCAAAGTCACACTTATCAACACAAGCATACGTATCGCTCAAGCAATACAGGGCTCTAATGGAGTCTTGGATATCGATCCCACAGGGAGTAATATCATATGCTATGAACAAAAATTTTAAAAATCTATACTTAGTCGCAACAATATAGTTCAAATTGCATATTTTTCGGTAATAGGCAAATGAAATAAAAATGTAATTTTAATAAACTCTTAATTAACTAATTCTACTAATAAAGTTTCTAATGTGAAGTTCCATATATAAGAAAACATCCTTCTCCTTGTCAAGAAATTTAAGTGAATTGATAAATTAAATCAATTCAAACTGTATTGTGCTAAATAAAAGCATACTTATTCTTTACCCTTTGGACCAAGCATAAAGAACTTTGACAAGTCTTATGCTTGGTTACTAAATCTGTGGCTAGGCTGGGAGGATACCGGCTCTCACTTTGGAGCTTCCACATTCCCCTCACCTAAGGGCTAACATCTACACTTCAGCACCCAAACGATAGGACCGAATTGAGGATTTTAGTCTGTCACTCTAAAATCTCCAATTTTATGCCCGATAATTTTTATTTCCCTATTTATTTGCACCCAACTTTCAAGGGCTTTAACCTCCTTAAATCTTGGATGTAATCTTCACTTTAGTTGTAAAACTTAACATATTTTAACAAATCAATTGGCCGAATTGAAAGTAAATTAAGATTGATGTGAAAAGATCATCACAACTTCTTTAACATTCTCATGGCACAACCAATTCAAATCATCATTTCACAAAATCTCAAGACAAGGAGATAGACAGAGAAAAATACTTAGAACTCATGGAGAAGATACGACAAAACTTGGAATTTATATATAAAAGTAAAGTCATACAAACTTCAATAAGTAAATACAACTTATCTCTAATTCCTCCCCAACTAAACTCCTCGAAGTTCCCTAATTCTCTTCCTTTCTTTACAGCACACAAAATTCTCCTTCGAAGCGGCAAGAAGAAATCTCTCACTTTCCTTCCACTCTTACGATCTCTCGAAGAATTCTTCACAATACTAACCACTCTCTACACTCTAATGAGAACCACAAACAACAAAGACTCAGCGGACACCACTAGACACCCGTGGACACCAAATTTTTTGGCCTCTAAATGTTTATTTTAAAGTTGTAGAAGAGTTTTAAAGAGTTGTCAAACATACCTTCAAAAATCGTCAACATTCAATGCATCTGTTGAGAGAACCAATGTGCTCTCCGTCAGCGGCCTTATAGAATATTTAATTCTGGACTCTTGGGAAAAACCCGTCGTCAGCGGCGTCAAGCCCGCCGTTGGCGCCCAAGATCAAGTCTTCATATTTTGGTCCTTTTTGCTCCAAATTTACTCCTTTTTGCATCTTTTTGCTCCAATGGCCATAATTTAACATACCTCCAACAAAACATCAAAAATACCTTTCTTTAAAGTGCAATATCATCAAAATCAGTGTAAAATAGGTATAAAAATCTCAACATATTTTCTTTTGGTCACTGAGTGAACTTATAAATGTAGGACGGGGCTACTCCTCAGTCCCAAGGTAAACTTCCTTCAATTCATCAACACTTGATTTAATTTCTTCTTTAAATTCTAGCAGAGCATCATCTATCGACTGATCTTCAGAGTCATCATCCACATCAAGGAAATCTTCTTCTAACTCAATAGTAACAACCATAGAAAATTCCAAGTCATCGATTGGTCCTATAGTTCCAAATTTGAGACCTTCCTTTGAATTAAGAGTTTGACCTTTAACATTCCATAATTTATTAAAAAGTTGTAGTTTATTTTTTGGCATTTTCTTTAGCACATATCCCTATTTAATTAATTTTTTAACATAAGAAGAAAAGTAACTAAATGGTAATTCCATTAATTCATTAGAATTCTCTTCAAAATTTACATGATTTTCAGAACTAGCAGTGAGAATAGAATGGTAAACTTGATCGGCTTAAAACTAACACCTTGAACTTCCTTGACCTCTGAACTCTCGACCTTTTGAGGGTGGATCAGAGTAAGGGTCATGGCATGTCCGAAGTGGTTTATCTAATCATACATTCACTAGTATCCATTTTTCTCGACATCGTTCAAGGAAATCTCGAACGGTGGTTTCTTCTATTTTATCATCCTTATCTCCTCATTAGAACTTTCTTCCACATCAATGCTGATGGTCAGCCTTGTCCATTCCATAATCGTGTTTGTTCTTTCTTGTCCACATCCTCGACCTTGATCTCGAATGTGTGGGCTAAAAGAAACTCTATCAACTTGTTCCAAGAAGTGGTACTAGATTTTTTGAAGCAAAGAAGTAGATTTTTGGATGAGTCCACTTCCGTTTACTCCAACATAAATTAATGATTTGTATATGATAGAAAACGTTCCAATCTTTCATTATGAAAATTTTATCCTAACGAGAGATATGATGCAAGATGTATATAATTTTCTGACGGATGAAAATGATAATTAGGAAGTTAGAGAGGAAGGATACGTTAGTTTCTCTTCTTCACTACTTAATACAATATCAAAACAATGACATTTCTTCATATCTGCAAAATTACTCCCTATCATGAAGACTAGTAGAGTTGCAAGAGAAAGTGTCATTTTAAACTGTTGCATTCAAATGGAAAAACCCATTGATGTGGGATCAATTATTTTCAAATATGTTATGGGTATTATTATGAATGGGCTGATATATGGACCGGGGCATCCTTCTACAATTTTCCTACTTTGCAGTCAATCTCAAGTTCCATATGAAAGTTAAGAGAAGGTTTATTACCTTGGAAGCCCATGATTCCTATTGATGAAAATTATATTGGGAATGGAAATGAAGCATTAGATATTATTTTAGATCATTCATCACATGCTTCAACACCAATGATGCCACAAACAGTNAAGTTAGAGAGGAAGGATACGTTAGTTTCTCTTCTTCACTACTTAATACAATATCAAAACAATGACAGTTCTTCATATCTGCAAAATTACTCCCTATCATGAAGACTAGTAGAGTTGCAAGAGAAAGTGTCATTTTCAACTATTGCATTCAAATGGAAAAACCCATTGATGTGGGATCAATTATTTTCAAATCTGTTATGGGTATTATTATGAATGGGCTGATATATGGACTGGGGCATCCTTCTACAATTTTCCTACTTTGCAGTCAATCTCAAGTTCCATATGAAAGTTAAGAGAAGGTTTATTACCTTGGAAGCCCATGATTCCAATTGATGAAAATTATATTGGGAATGGAAATGAAGCATTAGATATTATTTTAGATCATTCATCACATGCTTCAACACCAATGATGCCACAAACAGTTGGAAGTTCAATAGCTTTGGAGAAGAAAACAAAGAAAATAGAAAGAGAACTTCAGAATATTATGAATGCAATAGGAAATCTTAACTACCTTTTTTATTACCTAGATTGGAGGATGAAGGAGAACTTTGATCATACTGGAACAATTGAAGCAGGATTGGTGCAGATGTTCAAGAATAATGGATGGACAGCTGAAAATTTGACTGATCAATTCCCGTACAGACTCTTCTACAATTTGTATGTCCATTTTCAGTCCATGGGAGATATTATAGGAGGAGAAAGTAGTGAAGATGAGGTAGAATAATTGAAGAAGTTGGACTCTCTACTATTTTAAAAAACTTATCTATTTAATGTGATTGTGTGGATTTGATTTACTTTACTTTCCTTTATAAGTCTATTGACTTTGATTTTGTGTATAGTTTTGTGTCAGTGTTATGGTTTTGTAGTTTGATTTTGACACTGAATTATAATTTAGTTTGCTTTAAGGATGCAAAAGTGTGATTAGAAAACTATTTTTGTAAAAAAATGTATTTTCATATATAAAAGTTAGTTTGGTGTTGTTTGTGAAAATATTTATTTGTGAATTATTTTAAGATGAAAATTAATGTTGAAAAAGACTAAATCAACTTTGGTGTAAATTGAAAAAAAATTGGAATTTGCAAAAATAGAAAAATGGATTTTTGTCCACTGCCCTCGACCCAAAAACTGTCCAAACCCATTAAAATTCATGATTTGCACAATAAAACACCATTTCTACCCTTTGAATCATCTTCAACCTCTGATTTTTGCACCTAAGGCTTGCTATTGCTCGGATTTGAGACAATTTTAAGGTAAGCAAAGTTCAGATTTCATCTTCTCAAGGTAAGAGCTACACTTTGAACTTAACATTTTTTATTTTCAGTAAGGATTTATCTTACATTGCCGAGATCCAAAATTTTGAAAATTTTTGGATGATTCTGAGAAAATCCTTTGGTGAAGACTCTTACTTAGTAGATTTAAGCTTAAAATGCTTCACATTGTGATTTTTGGAATTTTTGGGAATTTATTTGGATTTTATAAAATTTTCTTAGATTTAACATGGCACCATGAATGAGCAAAGGAAAGAGAAAAGTGTATTTTGATGATAAGTTTGTCAATTACAAGGCTAACATTTGCTTTAGTATTCTACTTACAACTAAAAAAGTAATTTCGGGTCGAGGATTTAAAAATCCAAGTGGAGAATTTGAAAGATTGATCAATGCTTGACAATGGGAGAATTTTTGTTACTTTACTTCCGAGGCTATTATTGGAGTGGTGATGGAGTTCTATGCAAATTTTAAGGAGACTTCTGAAGATCATGTTTGTTCGTGAGAAAATGGTGGAGTTTACTCCAAGGAAGGTTAATGAATTTTATCAATTAGAAAATGTATATAGCTACTAGTACAAATATTTTTCTGCTACCAATGAGGACTTCGATGAACTTATTTCTTTTCTTACTGATGGAAGAAGAGCTTAGAAAAGTGAAGAATTGTGTTAAGGTAAACTTTCCTCTTTCTATGTTAAAAATCTAAGGCCTAGCACTACTTTATTTCTGGAAGAATGATACCAACAAATCATCATAGTGAAGTTAAAAAGGATTGAGCCAGCTTGAACTTCTATATCAATCAGGTGATGAGAATAGATGTAGGCTCAATTATTTATAGGAAACACTCGATCTATTGCTTTTGGAGAGACTATTGGTGGTATAGCTCACCCTGTATTGATCTTCACACTATGTGAATGACAGGATTTGATTATAGAATGGATGAGGAGAGGATTGAACCTTTAAAACCTATTGGGCCTGCCATCATAAAGAATTATGAAACTCATGTTGGATGGAGATCTGGAAGTAGGAATAGGGATATTCCTTCTACTTCGAGTACAACTTATATTGGCCCTATTATCTAGGAACTTATGGAGCAGATGATGATCCAACAGGGAGATATCTTGAGAATGGGAAATAGAATAGAAAATTTGGAGGCCAGGAATTCACACAATGATGATTTGACAAGACAGAAGTTTGAATATGATGGTGCTTATGATGATGCAATGGTCAGATACATGAGGGGTGGTCACTTAGTTTGCTTTCCTACATTCCTTTTTCTTACCTCATATCAGCAGCAGAATTTGGATGTGGAAGAAGAAGAGGAAGAAGACGATGATTGGAGATGTGTTAGTTAGATTTTTGTTTAGTTTATGTTTAGTTGTACATTATTGCTGAGAGTCTTTGTTTGTGGATTGTGACACTTTAATTTAATTTTTATGTTGTGTTCGGAACAATAGATTTGTGAAACTACTGGAATTTATTATTTTTTAGTACTTTGTTGGATGTATTTGTAGTTAACTCTTTCTTAGCAAATTTTTATATGTATTTTGTTTTATCTAATGTTTTAAGTCTTGTAGTTTTTCATATTAGCACCTGCAATATTTCAGAGTTAAGTTTCAAATCAGAACCTTTAACAGGTATGTCTTTTCTTTATTTATTAATTTTTTTCATTCACCCTTTTTTCAGTTATTCATGCAAAATCTTTTAACAATCTAAGTTTGGGTGGGGGGGAGGGGGAAAGAAAAATTTCTTTTTAAAGGAAAGAGATATAATTTTATTTGTCCTCAATTAGCTATATTTTTAAAATATTTAAAATTAAACATGACCTTTGGTATTAGAGGGTAACCTTAGATAATTATACTTGTGTTTCTAAATATATAGTTAACTTAAGTAAAAATTTTCATTAATAAAGGTTAATTTCATAGATTAAGATATTTGGTATGATAGATTATCAGTATATTTTTATATTTTAAGTAAAGGAATTTATATTTTAGAAATATTAAAAAGCCTAGAAATTCATGTAAGAAGAAAAGAATAAAACTTTATGAAAAAATCTTTAAAGCTGATATTAATTTATAAGTGAAGGAATGTGAAAATTTTTTAAATTTAAGAAGAGAATAGTAATTTTAAAATCATTAAAGGCTATCCAAATATAGTAATCCTCACATAAAAAAAAAAGAAAAGAAAAGAAAAAGGATTGAAAATGATCCTAAAAAGAAAAGAAAAGAAAAGAAAAGAAAAAAGAAAGATGTGAGGAGAAGCATGAGGAGGCCTAAATAAAAATTGACTTCACTTGAATCAACTTAAAGGAGGCTTGGCCACATTTTCTAAACTTATATTTTTGTATTAGCATATTTACTAGTAAAGTTTAATGAAGTTCCTTTTTATATGGATATTCTAAGTGGTTTTAATAAGAATAATTTTCAATCTTCCTTGAAAAGAATATATAATCAGAAATCTTAGGCTTAATTGCCAGATATTCTTATACCTTTAGTATTAACTGGAGTTATTTTACATTTTTCTTATGTTATGCTATTGTATTTAGTGGACTTAAAATATAGAAATTTAGAAGTTAAAATGTTTGTCATGAGTCATATTTTTTATGTAGTAAAAGAGTTACTTGAAAACAAGTAACATTTGAGTTTGTGAACTTTAACACACCAAAAATATATGCATTTTTAGACCCATTTTATACTCATTTTTGGTGATATTGCACTTCAATGGAAGGTAATTTTTATGTTTTATTGCAGGTTATTACTTTTTAGGACTTGGAGCAAAAAGGAAGCAAAAAAGTAGAAATTTGGAGTCAAAATAAAGATTTTAAAAAATTGTTCAGCACTGACGCCGCCGTTTGACAGAGAAGATAGATTTAATTAAATGACTTCTGGCACTAACGACTCCAGAATGGGCGCCGACGGAGCCAATGTCGATGCAGGCCCTATTTCTAGAAGATTCAACCAATTTGACGCTTTTTGAAGAGTTGTTGGATGCACCTATTGAAGATTCAACCCTAGGCTCTATTTAGAGCCGAAATTGATCATAAAACTTTTCCTCCTTCATCCGCATTTGCACATCTTCGCTCTCCTCCTTGTCACTTTACATCATTCCACACCATTCCACATCATTAGTCATTTATTTTCCTTATAGTTTTGAGTTTTTGTGGTGAGTTTAAGTGTGAATTCTTCTTTAAGAAGTGTTGGAGAAGGAGAGAAGTGAGAGATTTCTTTATCCTACATTTCCTAAGAGAGGCTATAAAGGATTTTCTTTGAGAAAGAGTTTCAGATAAGTGTTGTTTGTTTATTATTGTTGTATGAACTTCCATTTATATATGAAATTTATGTTTTGTTGTATCTTTCTCATGAATTATGAGTAGTTCCCTTTATCTTTATCTCTACTTTGAATATGGTGACATGAAGAGATAGTTTAGATGTGCCAATGTTAAAATATAAAATAAATTATGATGGTTTTTCAACTCCACTCTTATTTTACGTTTTGATCTGACCAATTGAATTGTTAAAATATGTTGTGAAACATATGATCCGAGAAATGGAGTATGAATTCTACAATAGAGTGAGAATCACATTTAAGACCATGAAGGAGTATTCTATTCATGAAATTAAGTACAAATAAGTAGAGAAATATACTTTGTTGGGTGTAGAATTAAAGATTTTTAGGGTGACAGACTAAAATCCACAATTCAATCTTAGTGTTTAGAAAACTAAAGTGAAAGTTAGCCTTTAGGGGAAGGGAAGTGGGAGCACTAGAGTGGGAGGCAGTATCCTCCTAGCCTAGCCACAAATTTAAGGACTAAACCTAAAATTAGCTAATGATTTTTTGTAACATAGAATTAGGGTAGAGAATTAAAATTGCTCCTATTTGGCACAATACAAATTTAATCCATTTATCTCATCACATTTCACCAAAAACTCATTATAATGGGAAATATGTTTTTTCATATAAGAAACCTTCATCAAATAAACATAGTTTAGTAGTTATTGTTTAAAACTTTTCTTTTAAATTTTGTTAGTTGTTATTAATTTAGTTTTGAATGTATCTAAAACATTCAAAATTAGGTACAGTAATTTCATTTTATTTCTATGAATTTCTTAGTTAATTTATCATTTCAAGTTTAAACCTTCCTCATGGGATCGATATTTAGGACTTAAATAATAATTCTTATATTACTTGATAACATTACATATACTTGCGTAGAATCCCAACATTATGTGCTTAACATTATTATACATAAAATACAACATCAAATTTTTGGCACCATTGTAAAGTGGAGTCAACTTTTTAAATTTTACAAAACTATATTTCCAGGATCAAATTTTAAAGGATAGGAATTTTCAAAGATCAAACCAAGAAGTGTCAAATGGGAGAGGCTCAAATTTGGAACATTATTATTGAAACTAAAGGAAGAAAATCTAGGGGTTTTCATAGAACCTAAAATCTCAATAAATTTCCAAGCTATCCTATTGTTTTTCTTCAATTTTGAGAAGAAAATAATTGAATGTTTCATCTTGCCATTTATTATTATATAGATCTTACATTTCTATGAGGCGATCACACAAATAACCTTAAGGATATGAGGATTTATATCGTAACGAACAACAACCTCAGAATTCTAAAATGAGTTCAGGCTTAAATTGCATAACACGATTTTGTAAAGGCCTAAAGATAGAGTGAGGAATTATGTTGCACTAGGCAACCTCAAAGTTCTATGGCAAGTTGTTTAATTATAAGGGAATTTGCTATTGTAGATTGACTTACTATAGTAAAAGGCTACCCAAAGAGTTAGCTCCAAGCTCCTCAGTGAAGTAACAGTCATAAAGTTTAAAGTTTCAAAGGTTTAAATGATAAATTCAGCTAAATCATTATGGGGGTTAAAGTGTATTAGAGTTACACGGGTTAGGATCCCACCGTTCCCTTGTTCTGGTATCACTATTTTCTTTTGAATTTACTTAGCATAAACGAGTTGTTAAGCTCATTTAAATCAGGGAGATCTCGTTAGTAACCATGGGTTACGCATTCGTGGGACTCCCATAAATTCAAAAGCACATTTTATGAAATTTTATTTCAAAGGATTTATGGTTACCTATGAAAGGGTTTAATTTAATTTCGAAAATTATTTTAATTTTGAAAATTGTTTTAATTTTGAAAAGGTTCACTTTATCAATTAAACATTCATGTTATGTAGAAACAGTAGTAGATTAAAGTAAATGAAATTACAGAGAGTAACGCTACTCCCACTGTAATGTTAGAACTTTCAACATATATAATTTTACAGAACATTTAAATAAATTGCAAGAACAAAAAATAAGAAGACCAGTCGAAGGTGTAGCAACCAAACCCTAAATCATAAGTTGGTGGGTCCTTAAAGGTTTTAATAGATAATTTTCTTGAGAAAAGAATAATAAGTTTGATTGTTCTTCAAAAATATTTAAATGGTCTTAAAATTGTTTTGGGGAGGAATCCCTAACAACCATTAAATGCATTTGAAGTGTTTTGAGTTCATTTGAACATATTATGTTGTTCAATTAATCATCCCAAATTTAAAAAATAATTTTAAATAATTAATACACTCTATGCTCTATAAACCTGATGTTTTAATTATCCCAAGTGTAGGGTAATCAAATTTTCAATTAATGTTCTACTTAAAAGTTTGGTGAATGGGTACCCTTAAGGCAAACTCAAGTCATTGAAGACTTTGTACCCACCACAAAAACTTGGCTTGTAATGTTTAGAGGTGTTAATTAGTCATGTTTTTCTTTTCTAAATCTCATTTAAACAATTTCAAATATTAAGACTAGCTCACTACTAAGCCCTTACAATTCCATGGGAGAACTTGCATTTATCAAAATATTAATTTAAGTGAGACATATACTTATTAATAGATCATGTTATCATCTAATCAACAATTAAGGGCTTCAAATAAGTGAAATAATATCTTCCTAACTTAAGCCCACTACTTTAGCTAAATTAACCTCAAATTCATAATAATTTAAGAAATTACAATTCTACCTTCATCATGAAAAGGTGGCAAATTGGTTTCTACCTCTTAACCCATTATATTTCAAACATTCAAAAATGTTTATTACGATCAAAATTACGCACTTACCCTATGGTTAATCCTAAATTTTAATCAAGGCATCAAAATATAAAATTACCATTTTGCCTCTATGGGTCTTCACTTCATAACTCATCAAATATAACTCAAATGAATTTGAAGTTTTTATGGTACCTCGCTCATGGTCAATTAAAATATTAGAGGAGAAAATGTAATTTTTCTAATTTTTTTTTAAATTTATAGATTTATTTTTAACTCAAAAATA
>NEWO01000609.1:232800-245028 GCA_003013225.1 Phalaenopsis aphrodite | reverse complement strand
AAGGCCTCATTTATAGCAGAAAATGATTTATACTAGCAACTGTACACATCTTTTAACTGATAAAATTCATTCATCTTACTTGGAGTAAACTCCACCATTTTCCCACAAACAAAAACAAAATCATCAGAAGCCTCTGTAAAATTGGTGTAGAACTCCATCACTACACCAATAATAGCCTCAGCACTGAAATAATAGAAATTTTTCCACTGTCAAGCATTGATCAATCGTTCGACTTCTCTACTTGAATTTTTAAAACCACGATTCGGAATAAATTTTTTATTTTCAAGTAGATTATTAAATCGAGCACTAGCCCTGAAGTTGACAAATTTTTGTTCATCATAATCTACTTTTCTTTTTTCCTTTACTCGTTCTCAGGGCCATGGTAACTCTAAGAAAATTTGATAAAAATCTGAAAAAATTCCCAAGATTCCAAAAATCACAATGTAAATTACTTTAAACTTAAATCTACTAAGTAAGAGTTCTTCACCAAAGGATTTTCTCAAAATCTCATAAGAAATTTCAAAACTTTTGGATCCCAGCAATGTGAGATAAATCCTTGGTGAAAATCTAAAATTTTTAGTTTAAAGTGTTGCTCTTACCTAGAGAAGATGAAATCTGAAGTTCCTTTGCCTTGAAATCGCCCCAAATTCGAGCAAATGTGAGCCCTAGGTGCTAAAAACCAGAGGTTGAAGGTGAGTCAAAGGGTAAAAATGGTGTCTTACCAGTGCAAATCACAAATTTAAAGGGGTTTAGGCTGTTCTCGAGTAGAGGGCACCGTCGGTGCCCATGCCAGCGCCGTCGGCGCTGAAGGCCTAAAAATTCTATATTTTAATTTTTTTCAATTTTCAATTTCATTTCAATTTTTTCCAAAGTCTTTTTAGTATTTTTAAATACAAATTTTTATCTAACAATAATTCCTTAACAAACATTTTCACAAACAATCATTTTCACAAACAACAACAAACTAACTTATATATATGAAAATATACTTTTTACAAGTACATTTTTCTAATCACACATTTACACTCATATAGAAAACTAAGTTATAAATCAACATTGAAATCAAGTCATAACACTAAACGCTGACACAAAACTATACACTCAATCAAAGTTCATAACTCTAAAGCAAAGCAAACTAAATCAAATCCACACAATTACATTAAATACATAAATATTTTAAACTAGTAGAGAGATTAAATTCTTCAATTTGCCTCATCTTCAGTGCTTTCTCCTCCTCTGATTTCTCCCATAGACTGGTAATAAATGTACAGATTGTAGAAGAGTCGATACGGGAATTGATCAGTCGAATTTCTTTGATCCATCCTTTTTCCTTGAACATCCAAATGAATCCTGCTTTAATTGTTCCAATATTATCAAAATTCTTCTTCATCCTCCAATCTAGGTGATCAAAAGGTACTTAAGATCTCCTATTGCATTCGTAATACTCTGAAGTTCTCTTTAAATTTTCTTCAGTTTTAATTTTCAAAGCAAGTGAAATTCCAATTGTTGGTGGCATAGATGGAGTTGAAGCAAGTGATTAATGATCCAAGATACAATCTAATGCTTTATTTCCATTCCTAACATAATTATCATCAATAAAAATCATGGGCTTCTAAGGTAACAAAACTTGTTCCCATCATTCATATGGAATTGAGATTGACTGCAAAGTAGGAAAATTTTGGAAGAATGTTCAAGTCCATAAATTAGCCCATTCATAATATTACCCAAAACAGATTTAAAAATGATAGATCCTACATCAATGGGTTTTTCCATTTGAATGAAATAATTTAAAATAGCACTTTCTTTGGTGACTCTACTAATCTTCATAGAAATTAGTAATTTGCAGAAATGAAGAAATGCCACTGCTTTGATATTGGATTAAGTGATGAAGCAGAGAAAATAACATATCCCTCATCTCGCATTTCCCAAATATCACTTCATCTGTCAGAAAATTATAGTCATCTTGCATCAGATCTCTTGTTGAGTTAAAATTTACATAATGACAGATTGAAATGTTTTCTATCAAATACAACTCATTAATTCACACTATAGTAAATGGTACAGCCTTACCTCGTACGTAAACTACTCCTTTAGTAATTCCATGTAAGTTGGCATAGAATTCCTTCACCACTGGTACAACAACTACAGCGGTAGTGTAGCACAAAACTTCTTATTGTCTTTGTACAATGATTTTATCAATCAGAAAACTTGGATTAATCAATCCATGATTGCCAAAGCCTCTTTCCTTGATCAATCTCTTCTTAGTAAAACTTGATCCCGATAAAATATAGTTGTGTAAAATCTATATAAATTTAACCCATCTATGTAACGATGCCAAAATCTTGATGCAAGATTTATTATTAATAAATTTAATCAATTAATGTTGAGATTCTACGCAAGTATATGTATCATTATCAAGCAATAAAGGACTTTCTATTTAAGCCCTGAATATTGATCCCACGGAGAAGGATTAAGTTTGAAATGATAAATTAACTAGAAAATTCACAAAAATCAAATGAAATTATTGTTACTAATTTTGAATGTGTAAGATGCAATCAAAACTAAATTATTTAACTACTAGCAAAACTAAAATGCAAAGTTTAAACACCAACAATTAAACTATCTTTATGTGATGAAGATTTCTTATGTCAAAAAACATCTTTCCCACTACAATGAGATTTTGGTAAAATTAGATGAGATAAATGGTTTTAATATGTATTGTGCCAAATAGGAGCAGTTTTAATTCTCTAACTTGATATAATGTTATAGAAAATTATTGGTTAATCCTGGGTTTAGTCCCTAAATCTGTGGCTAGGCTAGGAGAATATCAGCTCCCACTCCAGAGCTCCCACTTCCCATCACCTGAAGACTAACTCTCACTTTAGTTCTTAACACTAAGATTGAACTGGGATTTTAGTCTGTCACCCTAAAATTTTGAATTCTACACACAATCAATGTATATTTCTCTATTTATTTGCACTTAATTCCATGAACGAAATACTCCTTCATGGAATTATATGTGATCCTCACTCTGTTGTAGAACTCATACTCCATTTACAGGATCATATGTTTCACAACACATTTTAATAATTCAATTGGCGAGATTGAAAAGTAAATTAAGTTTGGAGTTGAAAAATCATCACAATTTATTTTATATTTTAATATTGGCATACCCATATTATCTATTCCTTTTATCATATCACATAGTAGGGAGAAAAATAAAGAAAACTACTCAGACTTCATGAGAAAGATACGACAAAACACAAATTTCATATATAAAAGAAAGTTCATATAACACTAATAAACAAACAATTCTTATCTGAAACTTTTTCTCAAAGCAAATCCCTTGTAGCCTCTCCTAGGAAATGTAGGAAAAAGAAATCTCTCACTTTTGTCCTTCTCTAACACTTTTAGAGAAGAATTCACACTTAATCTCACCATAAAACTCTGAACTCTTACATATAAATCACTAATAGACTCCTGAATGGTGGTGGAATGAAGATGGAAAAAGTTTATGGAGGCGAGGTGTGGTGAAAATGAGCAAGTCAAAATTAAGAGGAGCGCATTTTCTGATCAATTTTGGCCCCAAATAGATTCTAGAGTCGGTTCTCCAATAGGTGCATCCAAAAATGCTTTAATAAGTGTCCAAATTCTTCGAATCTTCTAGAAACATGGTTTGAACCGACATTGGTGCTGTCGGCACCAGTGTCCCATATTTAATTTCGCTGCTCTCTATTAAATTGTGTCATTGGCACTGCTTCTGGCGCCGTCAATGCTGAGTAAGATCCATCAGTCGTTCTGTAAGTCCTAAATTCTTCAAAAACGTCATTTTTACTCAAAATTCCATCCTTTTTGCTTCAAGTCCTAAAAATTAACAACATGCAAGAAAACATAAAAATATCTTCCATTAAAGCACAATATCACCAAAAAATGAGTATAATATATGGGTCTAAAAATACATATATTTTTGGAGTATCAATAGCCCGACGGGTAGGATTGGGGCTACCTCCATTCGATTGGTTGTTTCAGATTTGGGGGAGAATTTCCTCAAACCGCTAAATCTGTATTATTTTCTCTACGCTCCTCCATGGTCTTATGAATATAAGAATTTTTATTTTGACTGTCTCTAGTGATAACGTAACTCAGTATGACTAGTCTAACCTTGATTTTGATTTCCATAAGGATCCTCAAAATCGTACTTAATCCTGATGGACATGTTAACAAAAATGAAGGAGATGTTGACAACACTGGTTGTGATAGTTTTGAAAGTGAAGAGCGAGTCTTCAAATTCCAAGGAACATCAATTGCAACCAACTTGAACTTTTCAGATTCAAAAGCAACACCTGAAGAGTTTGTTGCAAAGTCAAAAAAGAAGAGATCACGGAAGTGAACTTGAGGAGTGGGAAGGTATTACCCCTAAGAATTGCTCGAATGGAAAAATGAAAACAAGTAGTCACACGAGAAGAGCCGCCTTTGCCAGTGGAAGGGACACATAATCAATTAAAAATTAAAGGTTTTAATAAAGTAGATTATAAAGTACTAGCTCATCTTTGGAGGTAATCAACCAAACCAAACATATATGATGCTTTGATCCAGTCAAAAGAGATGAGGAAATCTTTGATCAAGGCTTTACTTGATTAAGAAATTTGCTTGTCTCAGTTGGCCAACACATACTCGGATGAAGTTTTTTTATTAAAGGAATAGTATGTGGTAACCTTCAGTGATAATGACTTGCTATTTGGTACCATAATTGACTGCTCCACATTTCTGTCAACATCAGTAGATTTGTGCTTTTAATAGTTTTGGTAAATCCAAAGGTGTTTCTCAACTTCATGAGTCTATGGATGTTAGCATATTTGGATATTGACGCACAAGTACTTACCATAAATAAGATGATGTTAATAAAATTTAATTAGAAAGGAGAAAGAGCGCATGGGTCAATTATGCTACTCATGAAGGTTGGAGAGCTAGTAACAACCGCTAAGTTTCAAATCATCTATGCAAAAACTTCTTTCAACTATTCTTGGTCAATCGTCGATTCACTAGAATAATATGATTTTATCATCGTTACATCAGTGCATCAAGTTTCACAAGGAAGTACAAGAGCTTTGCATCAAGGGAGATCTGTAACCATTCTCAATCAATGAAGTAGGCATCCATGAAGACGCCGCCTAATACGCTCCTCCAGAGAAGATTGTCTTCTCCCGAGATGTTGTGCGAAATAAGATTGAAGATTCAAAGGAATCACAAGGGCAAGACCATTCAAATCTGCCTCAACAATCTTGCACCTCTCTTTTGCAATGAGTTGATAGAGGTTCTCTTAACCCACCCATCTGAGAAAAAGGTCGGGGGTGTGGGCGAGGAAGAACCAACACGATTGTTGAACGAATGAAGCCAACTATCAACATCAATGTATAAGGAAGTTTTGAGGAAGATAAGCCTGATGAAGATACAATGAAGATAAACCAAAAGATGTTGTATTTTGAGATCTCCTAGGAGGATATGGAGAAAAGTGAATATGAGTGAACGTGTGATCGGATCAACCACTACATGCAAGCCATGAACTTAATTCTGATTCACTCACATAAATTTAAGAGACTAGAGGTGAAGGAAGTCTGAGGTGTTGGTTTGAAGTCAATTAAGTTTTACCGGGCTTATTCTTCTCCAAATTTAGAAACTCATGTAAATTTGGAAAAAGATTATTCTAATGATTTAATGGAATTACCGTTTGGTTCATTTTCTCCATGGGTACAAAAAATAATTCAACAGGGTTATAGTTCGATACAAATGCCAAAATATAAACTACAGCTATTTTAGAAGTTATGGAATGTTAAAGGTCAAACTCTCAACTTGAAAAATGGTCTTGGATTTGGTACGATAGGACCATTTGATAATTCAAAATTTTACATGGTTGTTACTAGCAGATTGGAAGAAGATTGCCCTGATGTGGAAGATGATTTTGAAGACTCTCTGATAGACGATGCTCCATCAGAGTTCAAAAAAGAAATTAATTCAATACTCGATGAGTTAAAGGAAGTTAATCTCGAAACTAAGGGTCATCGTTGACCAACCTTCATAAATTCTCTACTCAGGGAAGAAGAGTTTGTGTGTTAGATTAAATTGCTGTCAGAATTTAAGGATTGCTTTGCTTGTAGCTATGATGAAATCAGTTTAGAGACTGAGAGTGGACAGGAATACGAACCCAATGAAACATGCTCCCTAAAGAATGTGCCTCGAAATAGAACATCAAGTCATCATTGAGGTGAAGAAATTAATAGACACTAACTTTGTGTAGGAAGAACATTACCCTACATGATTTGACAATGTTGTGCTAGTTAAGAATAAAAAAAGTACAAATTTCAGTACGTGTTGACATTAGAGATTTAAACAAAGTGTGTCCAAAGGATGAGTTCCCGCTACGATACCCGAGTTAAGCGTGGACATCACGTCAACAGACGAGATATTCTCCTTTATGGATGGATTTTCAGGATACAATCAGATTAAAATGGCTCCAAAATATGCAACACTTATGGCCTTCATAATGTCGATCAAAATCTTTTGCTATACAATGATGTCGTTTAAGTTGAAGAATGTCGAAGCAACTTACCAGCGAGCTATAACAATATTTTTTTATGACCTCATCCACAACCAAGTGGAGTGCTATGTGAATGACTTGGTCATCAAAAGCAAGTAGCGAGTAGATTATTTGTATGATTTGAGGATTGTACACAAAAGATCACAACAATATAATCTTAAGATGAATCCCTTAAAGTGTGCTTTCAGCGTTACCTCCAAGAAATTTCTAGTATTCATTGTTCATCATCAGGGAATAAAGATTGATCAAGATAAGATTATAACCATCTTATAAATGCCGCCTCCCAGGGCCTTGAAGCAGCTACGATCCTTTCAAGTTAAACTGGCATACCTGAGAAGCTTTATATCTAATCTGTCAGGTATGTATCAACCCTTCTCACCATTGATTAAAAAAGATGATAAGTTTATTTAGGATGAGAAATGTGAATGAGCCTTTTAGGATATTAAACAATATTTAACGACACTAACTATATTGGCAACCCATATTATGGGAAAACTTTGATACTCTATATCACAAACTTAGAAGATTCTCTTGGTGCCCTATTAGATCACGTCATTAACGAGGGTAAAGAAAACGCACTCTATAACTTGAGTTAATGTCTAATAATGATGGAGGTAATGTATCCTTCTATTGAGAAGCAATGTTTAGTTTTGATTTTTATCACCCAAAAGCTTGAACATTAAATGCTTTTTCATATTGGTCGATGATTTTAATGCGATTCAATATAACCTTTGTGCTATCAAAGGATAGATTTTAGCAAGCTTTCTTGCAGTGTACTCTCATCCTGCTGGGTCCCCTCCCAATGCTGACTTACCTGATGAACAGATATTACAAGTGGAACTGTACAGTGCTTTACATTGTGATATGTACTTTGTTGGAGCTTTGTCAGCCAGAAAAGATAAAAGATCATAAACATTTATATCAGGCAAAGTAGAGATTGGTCTAATTTTTATTACAACGGATCAGGCAATTTGAGATTTTCTTACTACTTGACAGAGCTGTTTACCAAAAATGAGGCAGAATATTAAGCTTTGATCACCGAATTAAAGTTGGCAATATCAATGGACATAACAAACATTATCATCTGTGGTGATTCACAACTCGTAATTCAACAATTTGTCAGATAGTATAAAATTCTAAAGCCAAGATTAGCAAAATATCATTAGTACACAATGAAGTTGTTAGAAAAGATTCCTAGTGTGAAACTGTAAATGATTCCTAGGAGAGACAACAGTCTTGTTGACGCTTTAGCCATACTTGCTAAGGAATTGGAGTGTTCACCAAAGGATTCCATTAAAATTACGGTACAGGGATGTCAAGCTTTGTCATAGAGCTTGGAAAGGAAGAGATAGTAGCTATAGTGACTGATGATACCAAAGATTGACACAAGCCATTAATAGAATATATGCAAAGAGGAAGGCTACCAGATGACAAGTCAGCAGCACGTCACATCTCAAGAAGAGCTCTGTCATATGCTTAAGTAAGCAATGAACTCTAGAGAAGATATTTCGATTAGATGCATCTAAGATGTCTGAGTAGAGCAGAAGCATAGAACATTGTCAAGGAGGTGCATGCCAGATTGTGTGGTGCTCACCAGTCAAGGCCAAAGATTAAGATAAACATTAAAAGGCTCGGGTACTACTAGTTAGCAATGTCAGTTGATTGTATGGACATTGCTAGGAAATGTCATCAGTGTCAGGTACAAGGAGTAGTCTTACACCAACCTTCAAATTTCCTACATCCAACGGTCACGTAGTGGCCATTTGAGTGTTCGGGTGCAGACATAGTAGGGCCTATAAACCATCCATCCTTGAAAGGACACAAATTTATTCTCGTAGCCAAGACTACTTCTCCAAATGTACCGAGGCAGTACCGTTACGAGAAGTCACATCAAAACATGTTCTTCAGTTTTTCAGAAATTAGATCATCTACCACTTTGGTGTGCCGCACAGAGTTATTTTAGACAACTGGTCAGCTTTTAAGTCACCAAGATCAATAGCTTCGTCAAATGGCACATAATAGATTGGAGAATTTCTACAATCTACTTCCCCAGGGCGAACAACCTAGCCAAAGATTTCAAAAAGATGCTCATGCAAATTTTAAAGAAAGCAATGAATGATAACAAAAGAGGATGACCCAAGAATTTGTTAGAAGCTTCATGGGCCTATTGGACAACGTTCAGGTCTCTCACTCACCATATGCGCTCATGTATGGGTCTGAGGCAGTACTTCTGTTGGAGTTCAAATACCTTCTCTTAGAGTCACCACTAGATTGCAATAGAAGATAACACCAAGCTTAGACTTGCAGAATTGAAGAATCTTGAAGGGAAGCGATTATTGGTGCAGCATAATTTGGAACTATACTAAGCATAGATGATTTAGGCCCACAACAAACTAGTATATCTAAGGACGTTCAAAGTTGGAGACCTTGTATTTGTTCTTAGAAGGCCCATTCTTGCACACTATCTAGCTAGAAAGTTTGAACCAAATTGGTAGGGACTATTCGTGGTAGAAAAAGATCTATTCAAGAGGATCTTACCAACTATTGGATTGTCAAGGTGAGAGGCTCATGTTGCTGATCAAAGAACAATACCTAAAGAAATACTACGCATCTTGACGTTCTCCAAGACGAACCTCGAAGGAAATATTCTTTCTAAGGATGGCTATGTGATTAGTTCATGTGACTGGGTTCAAAGAAAATTTGTAATAAAATTTTATCAAACTAGATAAATTTTAATGAAGTACTAAATTTGCACAACTAAGTTCTCTATTTAAATTTTGGTTTTCAAAAAGTTAAAATAAATAAAATGCTTTCATATGTGTAGCTTAAAATTCACTTGATAATGAACTTTTATTGTTCTTATTCATTTTGGAGTTATCCTGCTAATGTTTTCCTGTCTTCTGCAAGAAAATGTCAGGACAGAAGTTGATCTTCTTTTTTAATGATGGCTTGAATCTCGCACTAGACAAAAAGAAAGCGACACGAGGTGGCATTATAAATTTTGACTTGGATTATGGACAAGTCAATGTGGACTATAAGGGCCCTTTGATGAGCATAGTCAGCCACAAAGAAATAGAAGAGCTACAGTCATTGCTAAGAATCAACACAAAAGGAGACTCATTGCTGAAAAGGAAGAAGGCAAAATAGTTTCAGATCTACAGGACCTGATGGAAAGGGTCGGTCACCAATAGTCTATAATTACATCACCGACAGGGGACTTTGTCGTTGCTTCTATAGAGAGTGTCCTAAATGCACCATTGAGATGGACATAGAGTAGAAATGTTAACCATCGCAAGCACCAAGCTACAGATCGACTAGAAAGAAGACATGCTAGGGTGGTAACCATGAAGCTCACTTCATTTCATGAGGAAGAAGTTTAAGACCTAACTTTGAGGGAAACTTCTAACAGCCATACATTCTCATAGAGTCTACACCATCATGCAACGCAGAGATTCCAAGGCATACATTGTCAGCAGGAGCATTTACAAAGTGCCAAAAGTGTAACGTTCCCTACCTAGAGCATTACAGAACTTTTAAAGAATATACAGCTGCCTTTAAGATTTTTATAAGTGCAGAGCATCTAGTATAAAGACATACATACCATAATTTGTAAAGCCATGACAACCATGGATTGCTTCAAAAATTGAGTCAGAAGAGCAGCCTCGACGCTTGCAAAAGATTTCTAGGTTTGTGCTAGAAAAGATGTGCAGGGTCCGAAAACAAGAATTTGAGTATTATGAGCAAATTCAAGGAAATTTTGTAAATATCTTGGAAGGACTCAAGTTACACACTGGGTTATTGACCCAAACAACACTAACGTGTATTTATAATATCCTTTTTGCCAATAAATATTTCTCAATTTATTTTTTTCCTGTTAGTGTGAAAAAATGAAATAATTTATGAATTCTATAATAAATTTTCACATTAAGGGTACTGAGCAGGTATACGTATCATTTCAAGTAACATATGATTTTCTTTAGAAACCTCAGTATCAATCCCACGAGGAATGCTATAACTCTTAAAATTTAACTTAAAGAAATTCTATTTAAATTGTAAATTTAAAATAAAAGAGATTTTAAAATGAAATGCCAAATAAAAATTCCTTCCAAAAGAGCTAAAAAGAAAGTAACAACTAAATGTGACATCTTAACAAAAATAAGAACGTGTTTAGATATTATGGATAACCTCTCCCCTTGTAAAGAGATTTTTTGTCTATAAAAAATTAAATTATTCTACCAAGAATGATCATTTTCCTTTACTCTTTTTGGACAATATGTTGGATAGGCTGGCTGGGCACAGATATTTTTGTTCACTAGATGGATATACTGGTTAGCATGATATACTTATAGGTCTAGAGGATTAAGAGAAAACAACATTTACTAGTCCTTATGAAACTTTTGCTTTTTGGTGATTGCCCTTTAGATTATGTAATGCCCCTGCAACATTTCAAAGATGTATGAAGTCAATTTTTAGTGATTTAATTGAAAAAGGGATTGAAGCCTATATGGATAATTTTTTTATGTTTGGAACTTCGTTTGAATAATGTCTAAATCATTTTGAGATAGTTCTTGAATGATGTGAAAATTCTAATCTCATATTGAACTAGGAAACATGTCAATTTATAATTGCAGGAGGAATTGTGCTTGTGCATAAAATTTCAAAAAATGGCATAGAAGTAGATCCTGCAAAAATTCAGGGTATATCATACTTGCCTCTGCCAACTAATGTAAGAGGGTTTAGGAGTTGTTTAAGAAATGTTGGATTTTATTGGTGATAAAGTAAATAATTTTCAAAAATTACTTATGCTTTATGCGAACTTCTGGAAAAAGATAAAAAATTTTGATTTTAACCAAGATTGCTTTAAATCCTTTAAAACATTAAAGGAAAAATTGATCACTACTACTATAATTATATCATCTGATTGGGAGAAACCTTTCGAATTAATTTGTGATGCTAGTGATTATGCAATTGGAGTTGTATTAGGGTAGAGATGTGATAAGATTTTTAAATTTATATACTATGCTAGTAGGGCTCTTAATGATGCTTAGATTAACTACACCAAAATTAAAAAAGAGTTATTAGCCATTGTGTATCTTTTTGATAATTTTAGGTCATATCTGATTGAAGCTAAATGTGTTATGCATACTGGCCATTTGACTATTAAATATTTGATAAAAAAGAAGGATGTGAAACAAAGATTAATTAGATGGGTATTTCTGATGCAAGAGTTTTATTTTGTAATAATCGATAGGAAATGGATTGATAATCAAATTTTTGATCATCTATCTAGGCTAGAACAGGAAGAAATAGTTGACATGGAAAAAGAAATTAATGAAAATTTTTCTTATGAACAGCTTTA
The DNA here is from genome assembly GCA_003013225.1 of Phalaenopsis aphrodite. Taxonomy (NCBI): domain Eukaryota; kingdom Viridiplantae; phylum Streptophyta; class Magnoliopsida; order Asparagales; family Orchidaceae; genus Phalaenopsis; species Phalaenopsis aphrodite. Next base: position 233,074 of record NEWO01000609.1, on the reverse strand, counting down.
TGTTGTAAAAGGATGGGTAATACCTTGGTATGATGATATTATAAATTATATTGTTAGTGGTATATTACCATAAGGATTAACAAAATAACAGAAAAAGAAATCATTCATCATGCAAAGTATTATTTTTTGGATGACCCTTATTTATATAAGCAATGCAAAGATTTAGTTAGGAGATGATGTGTTCCTTACAAAGATATTCAGGAAATTATCCAAAAATGTCATAATTCTAAATTTGGAGGACATTTTAGGAATGATAGAACAGTTCATAAAATTT
>NEWO01000609.1:205397-227462 GCA_003013225.1 Phalaenopsis aphrodite | reverse complement strand
TGTTGAAAGTTGTTTCAAGAAGATGCTGAGTGCTCTTTTTCATAGTTGCCATTTGGAGAATGTAGGAGGGGAAGGCAGACAGGACATGTTTCAGGAGAGTAATCCTTCCTCCATTTGATAAGAAAGAATTAGTCCAGTTAGTGAGCTTAGCTTGGATCTTAGTCACTACTTCATCAAATTGGATTTGTCTTGTCCTTCCTTTCAGTAAATGAACCCCCAAATATTTCAGATGAGAGTGGGGGGTTTGAAAACCAGTAAAATCAGAAACCCAATGTTTGAAAGGTTGTTTAACACCTTTGCTATAGTAAATACAACATTTTTGCTTGTTCAGCTGTAGTCCAGAGCATAATAGAAAATCATTGAGAAGGGTTTGGATTTTTTTGGTAGCAGGTTTAGTGGTCTTTGAAAAAAGAATAATATCATCTGCATATGAAAGATGGTTGATGACAATATTTGAGCAGTGCTTGAAAAGGTTGTGAGGATATATGTTTGGAATTTGGTTGAGAATGAGTGAAAGGTAATCAGAGACAAGAATAAAAATAGTGGGGGAGAGAGGGTCACCTTGTTTGATTCCCCTAGAGGTAGTAAAGAAACCATGGGTCTTTCCATTCATGAGAATAGAGTGGGCATTTCTGATTAAGATTATGAAATCCATATTAAAACCTCTAGCATGAAGAACCTCCTCAATGAAATCCCACTGAATGGTGTCATAGGCTTTGCAAATATCCAATTTGTAAATCAAATTTCCTCCTCTACATCTTTTATCCAGATCTTGGAATAATTCCTGAGCTAAAAGGACATTGTCCACAATGCTTCTACCTTTGATGAAGGCAGTTTGGTTATTGATGATGATCCTATTAACGTGAGGTTGAATTCTGGCCACCAAAATCTTGCTAATGATTTTAGAGGTCACACTGGAGAGACTTATGGGTCTGTACTGGTCCCATCTGTTACACACAGTTTCTTTAGGGATAAGGACAATGGTGGAAGAAGTGAAATACTTGGTGGGTTCAATACCAGTGAAAAAGGCCTACACAACATCCATAACATCATATTTAATGACATTCCAAGCGGATTTGTAAAAGTCAGCATAAAAATCATCAGGACTTGCTGTATTATTGCTATCAATAGAGTTTAAGGCAATCTTGATCTCCTCTTCAGAAGGGATGTCAGCAAGCTTGAGAGTAGAAGTATAATGTCTGCAATGGTCAAACAAATTGCCTTTAACTTCAGTTTTAGCCACCTCACTTCTAGAGAAGAGCCTTTTGTAATGCTCAACAGCACTATCAGCAATATCTTGGGGAGTGTTCAGCCAGTCTCCCTTGAAGTCTTTGATCTTATGAATCTCATTACATTTCCTTTTGTGATTAATAATAGCATGGTAATATTTGGAATTTCTGTCCCCCAAATAGAAATAATTTTGAGCAGCTTCTGATGGAGGAGTTGTTCCTGCAAGTGAATAGCATTCAGTAGTCTTTCATTGGCATTGTAGAGATCAGTTTCCAAATTAGGATTAAGACTGATTTTGGATTCCAAGTCATTTACAATGGCTTCAGCTTCCACCACACTAGTGTTTAAATTGCTAGAAGTCTGCCAATTCCAGGTTTTGAGTTTAGCAGCAAACCTTTTATGTAGAATCCATAATTTCACCCATGGATCGTTGTTGTGATAGTTGGCCCATACAGAACTAACTTGATTCAAAAAGTCAGGGTTTGATGACCAGACATTTAAATATCTAAAATTATTTTTGGTGGGGTTTATGGAGCTACTGATGGACATCAAAAGAGGTCTGTGGTCTGAACCAGACATTGATAGATGAGAGACAGATGTATGGAAAAAATCATTAAGCCAGTGATCATTAACAAGAGATCTATCAATTCTTTCCTAAATCTTACCTCTTCTCCAAGTGAATATGTGGCCAGAGAAACCCAAATCATAGAGTCTAGCCATATGCATGCTATCTAAGTAGTAGTTCATTTTGTTAATATTTGGAGGTCTGCCTCCAATCTTTTCATCTGAAGATGTCATGCAATTAAAATCTCCACAAACCAGCCATTTTGAGGAGGTGTTGGTGCTCAGGTTAAGGAGCTCCTTTCAAAGCTCCACTCTCCCAACAGAAGAGCTAGTGGCATAAACAAAAGTAGCATGAGCAAAATGGCCAGCCATAGAGAGGGATACATGTAAGAACTGAGGGTGATCTAAAAGGAGTTTCCAAGAGACTTCTTTCCTGTAGAGTAACCAAATCTTATTGTTACAATTAGCAGCAAAATGAAAGCCAAGAAATTTTTTAATGATTCTATCCTTATGCTTAGACACCATTGGTTCCTGAAGAGCAATACACCAAAGCTTATACACCCTATTCAAATGCAATAATCTGCTAAGGGACCTAGGATGTGCCAATCCCCTAACATTCCAGCAAAGTAGGTTAATCATTGATCATTTTTCCTCTCCTCCTTGTTCTAGGAAGAGATTCTAAACTCTTAGACATGAATTCTCCAGAGGTAGCTGCATTATGTTGCAGCTCATGCATCAACTTCTTTTTCTTTTTGGACTGATGGATCTGCCATTCTTCCTCTAGGTCTAATTTCAGATTTTGAACCACATTATCATCCACAACATTAATAATATTGTGCTGCAATGTAGGAAGGTCAGTATGATCCTTATAAGATTGAGTCAAAGTTATGTCTATGGGCAAGACAACTGTTCCCAGTTCAGAACACATTGCAGGGACTTCACCAGGAGAAGAGGGAACCTCAATAAGGGTAAGGGGAGGGGGTAAAGGGATCAGGTTAGTGGAAGGTTCAAATGGGTCTTGAATAGGAATGCAGTCCCAGCAAAGGGGAAAAATGGTTCAGCTTGAAGGTCTTTATGTTGGGAAGGGGCAAGAGTGGAGGGCGGGGAAAGAGGTTCCATCAAGATGAGCTTCAACTAGAACTTCCACCAAGGATGGGCAGTCAGAAGTAGGGGTAATTGAAGTAGGTAGAGAATCAGATTCTGCGTTTTGGGCCAAGTTTCTGGTGGGAGAAGGTGGATCCAGCTGTGGAGTAGTAAGTGGTCGTTTAGGGAAAGCTGACAGTCCAGAGGTTGAATTCTTTTTCTAGGGATGTAATCTGAAGCATCTGTTGTCAGTGTGTCCAAACATCTTACAATTATGACAATAATATAGTCTTTGCTCCATAACTATTTTCTGCCAATAGCCATTGTTAGCTATACCCAACCAAATTTCATCAATTTCGGGTTGGGCGACATCTCTTTCCACTAGGATTCTAGCCACAGAAGGTCTTGACAGGTTAAAGGTGGGAGCATCTAGCTTCATGAGTCTTCCAAGGGCAGTGCCAGTGGTAAAAAGAACTTGGTGGTTGAAAAATTGAAGCTTCAATCTAGGTAGCTTAAACCATATAGGAACTATTGGAGGTTCCGATGAAGGGTCAAAATTAATGGTCCATTTCAGCAGTTTCATAGAGAGGCCATCCAAAAAGAGAACTTGCTTAGCAAAAATCCCTGCATAATCCTCTTCCTTAGCTAACCAAATCATTATGTGCCTTCCATCCATTAGTCCAACTTTTCAAGCACCAACCAGCTTTAAATCATCAAAATACTTTCTTATATCATCTATTTTAGGATGGCTGAATTAAAATTTGCCCACAAGGGTGAATTTTCAAGCCTCAGCAAAGTGTAATTTCCTAATCAGAGAACACAGGTGCCACCTTGCCTCCTTTTCTGCTTAAAGATTTCACATAGGGGCAATCTCCTTTACCAAGAGTAGCATCATGATAGGCTTGGGGGAAGACAAGATTCTCAACATTTTGCAATGTTTCAAAACCCTTCCCCACCACATCAGCAAAAGTGGCTTTAGACCATTGGATGTTAGTTTCTAAATCAATGGGAATAGGAGAGGCCATTAAGAATAGCCACAGTAAACATAGGGTGGACAAAACGAGAAAAGAATCAATGGAACAGTAACTGAAAAGCTTAAGAGAAAACTACAGCAGAAAAGAGACCTTCAAACCAGTGAAACACCTCATGGAAGTTAAAGAAGGGTGGGGAGAAACACAAACAAACTCAGGGAAGGTCAGAGAGAAGCAGGACAACACCATTGAGACAGAACCTAGAAGAGCTAGGGAAGCACCGCCACCATGAAGAGATTATTATATATATATATATACATATATATATATATATATATATATTGCAGTATAAAATATGGCAGCTGGGTTTACCTCTGCTCTGCTAGGGTTTCTGCGAGATGGGTGGAGCAAGTTTTGAAGGTGTAGTTGTTTTTCAAGATTTACTGGACAAATTTTCTTGTTTGTTGTGTCTTGATGTGATCTTCACACTCTCTTTTGTTTAGACTAAGCTTACCTCTCTTCCCGGGCTTTTGGTTTTCAACTCTTACTGTTCCATTTGAAAAGGCACTGTGATTTTGCTGTGGGATCTTATTCTTTGCTGGCATCTCTTGTTCTACATTAGTGCTTCTACTCTTCCAGCTGAGTATTGGGCTTTTGTGGAAAGATTGTTGGCTCTAGCTTTCTGCTTTATTGAACTAGTTATTCTTTTCTTCTTTTCTTTCTTACTAGTTTGTTGTTTCTCTGGATCCACTGGAGCTCTGATTTGTTTCCCTAGTTATTGATAGCTAACCCAAACACATTGGATATGAATACTAATGTTCAGTGGTCAAAAGCCGCTTTTTCTGCTATTGTGGGGAAGGGCTTTGAGACCATTAAAAACTATGATGAGCTAGTTTTTTCCTCAAGCCTACCATGACGGTGATGACCCATTGTTTAAACATATTGTTAGGAGAGGAGGGAAAATGGAAATCTTTTATTCTGAAGAGGACATCCAAGGTTTAACTGAAAATTTTAAGTTTTCTCTTATAGGTAAATTTCAATTGGGTCATCCCAAGATGGAGTCTATTAGAAAATTTTTTGATAGCCTGTAGTCAATGGAGCTTGGAGGGTTGGGCTACTGGATGGAAGACACATATTAATTAATTTATCTAGAGAGGAGGACTATGCAAGGCTATTCTCTAAATAGTCCATATTGATTGAAGGGGTTACCATGAAGTTACTCAAATGGACTCGAGACTTTGACCCACATAAAGAATTACCTATTGTTCCTATCTGGTTCAAATTGCTTGGTCTTAAGCTCCATTTTTTTTAATCATAAGGTTCTAATTAATATTGTTTTTGCACTAGGAAGATCTCTTAAACTAGATGTGCCCTCTTTTAATCTCTCGAGACCTTCAGTGACCAGGATCTTGGTGGAAAGGGATATTACTCTTCGTGCTGTGGAGGAAATCTGGCTTAGTACTGAACATAATGGCTATTGACAGAAAATTATTGCAGAGCAAAGACCATATTACTGTCACCATTGTAAAATGTTTGTCCACACTGACCATAAATGTTTCAGACTTCATCCTGGTCTGAGGAAAAGGCAGGAGGTTAATAGGGACAGGTAGGATAAAGGGAATATAAAGGAGAATGTCCAAAATGGAGAAATACAGATGATTAATGATGATATGGTATCCCCTGGTGTTGTAAAATCAGTGGTATCTCTAGAAAAGAATAATACAAACTGGGTTGCTGTGTTGGGAGATATTGTTGTTTAGAGGGTATTCTTTGTGGGGCAACATCCAACTGTTATAACTGAAGCAGTGATAAATGATGAGATAGTTAATAATCAGTTGTTAGTAACACAAGCAAATTTGGGGGAAATTCAAGAGGAAGTGGATCACCATGGGGATTTCTCTCTGAAGGACTGTTTAATTAATCAGATGAATACAACTTTAAAAGAAGACTGACAGGTTCAGAAAACTAAAAATAAGAAGAAAACTACACAGGAACTTAAAAATTTTGGTACTAATAAATCCATAGGGGGTTTGGCCCATCTCAGCAAGCTGCTATTGGGGTCAGAACTAGAAGGAGGGAGAAATCCATCTCTTTTAGTTAATGAAGTTTCTATGCTGTAATGTTAGGGGATTGGCTCATCCTAGATCCCTTAACAGATTACTTAATCTCAATAGGATGCATAAATTTTGGATTATTGCAATTTTGGAACCAATGGTGTCTAAAAATATTCAGCAAATTTCTAATAAGTTCTATGATTTTCATTTCCTCCCCAATATTAGTAATAAAATATGGGTTTTCTATAGAAAGGATATCCAGTGTGATATTATCAGGGATCATGAGCAGCTCCTTCACTTGAAAATCTCAATGGGTGATATTAGTAGTTTGGCCACTTTCATCTATGTTGGATGCTTAGTATTGAAAAGGCAAGATTTATGGAGTCACCAGTTGGATATTGGTAGCAACCTCAACTCCTGGATTGTGGGAGGAGATTTTAACTGTGTGGCATCCCTTACTAAAAAAAAGGGGGTAGAAGTCCTAATCTTAATCTGATCAGCTTCTTCAATGAGAAAATTCAGGAGGCTGGTTGTTTGATTTAGGTTATCTTGGTCCCAAATTTCATTGGAGGAGAGGGAAGGCTTGGGAAAGAATAGATAGAGTGTTGGTGAATGATTTTTGGATGAAAGATTTCCTCCACACTTCTGTACAACATCTGAATATGTGTGGCTCTGACCATAGACCATTGCTAATAACTATTGTTGCATCCCCTACCAAGAATAGATCTTCTTTCAAGTATTTGAATATGTGGTCATTGCATAATGATTTCCTTAATCAAGTTGCTTTAGCCTGGACCCATGGGTAAAGCTTCGGTTGCTACACAAGAAAGTGAGTAAACAGTTGTCCCACTGAAATTGGAGTGTGGTTGGTGATGTTAATGTAAGAGTTAAGAATGCTGAAGAATCTATACTTAAGTGGGAGAAATTATTGGAATCTATTTATGAGGTGAGTAATGACTTATTTAAAGCTAATGAAGAATTAATGGATGTCATCTCTACGCAGGAAGAACTCTATGCACAAAAAGCTGCCAAGATCAAATTCTGTGATGGTGATAGGAATTCTAAATTTTACCATGCATGTATTAACTACGGGAGAAGAAGCAATACTATGCATAAGATTCTTGATAAGTCTGGGTTTAGATCCATAATGCTGATTGCATTGCCTCTAATGCTGTGAATTATTTTAAGGAAATGTCTACCCAATCTCTTGTGGAAAAAGATCCTATCCATAAAGGTATTTTTGGGAAGGAGGTTGAATTTATTAAAGCTTTGAATCTTATTGCTATCCCTGATGAAAAAGAAATTTGGGAGGCTCTATCCTCAATTGATAGCTCGAAAGTGGTTGGGCCTGATGGCTTCACAGCTGACTTTTATAAGAAAGCTTGGACTATCATTAAGAGGGATATCATTATGGCAATACAAAGCTTCTTTTGGGGTTCTGACCTTCCTAAATATTTCACATCATCTACTATCACTCTAATTCCTAAGGATAAAGCCAATTTTAAATGGGAACATTTCAGACCCATTTGCCTGACTTCTATTATCTTAAAGGTCATCAGCAAATTAATTGTAAATAGATTACAACCTCATCTTAGCCACATCATTAGTGATAATCAAACTGCCTTTGCATAAGGTAGAAGCATAATGGACAATGTCCTTTTAGCTTAGGAGCTGGTATTGGATTTAGACAGACAGTGTAGAGGGGGTAATATCATATTCAAACTGGATAACTAGAAGGCATATAACATTATTAGATGGGATTTTATTGATGAGGTTTTCACTGCTAGAGGTTTCTCTCCTTCCTTTATCTCTATTATTGGTAGATGGTTGTTTAACAATTATCAGTCAGTATTTGTTAATGGATGTTTTCATGGGTTCTTCAGTGTTCCAGAGGCATTAAACAAGGTGACTCCCTTTCTCCTTCAATCTTTATTCTAGCTCTTGATTATCTTTCTAGATTATTAAATCAGGTTGCTGCTAAAGCACCACATTCCCTTTACAGTCACAGATCTAATATGCTTATTAATCACCTTTCTTTTGCTGATGACATTATAGTATTTTCTAAAGCTATTAAGCCTGCTGTTAGATCTATCTTTAAATGTTTAGAACATTTCTAAAGAAGCCCTGACATGGTTTTGAATATCCAAAAATGTGTAGTTGTTCTTAGTCAGAAGGTTAAGTCTATTATGAAGAATTGGATTTCTGATTTCACTGGTTTTAATGTTGGAAAACTACCAATCAAATATCTTGGAGCTTTGCTTATGAAAGGTAGAACAAAACAAGTTCAGATTGATCATATTGTGGAAAGAATTCAAGACAAACTCCATTGCTGTGTCAACTCTTACTTGTTAAATGGTGAGAGTGTCCTATCATCCCTTCCAGCTTATTTGATGCAGATGAAAGTAATGAAGAAATCTACACAAAAGAGTCTGGATAAACTATTTAATAGGTTTCTGTGGTCACGTCAAAGTAAGCAATTACATTGGACTAGCAGGAGTAAGGTGTGTAAAGCTACAAATGCTGGGGGCCTGGGCTTTAAAAGCTTCTCTCACCTTATACATGTTAATATTTGCAAACTTTGGATAAAGTTTAGATCACAAGACTCTCTCTGGTCTAGATTTATGATGGGCAAATATTGAAGAAACATCCACCCTTGAAAAGCTGAAAGGAAATTGGGTGATTCTATTATTTGGGCCAAGATGCTAAAAATTAGGGATGAGGCTGAAATGCTTTTCTTTTGGGAAGTGGGGAAGGGTAAAGTTAATTTCTAGCTGGAAAATTGGATATTGGATGCGAATATGGGCTTTGACACCTCACAATTGAAGAAACATCCACCCTTGAAAAGCTGAAAGGAAATTGGGTGATTCTATTATTTGGGCCAAGATGCTAAAAATTAGGGATGAGGCTGAAATGCTTTTCTTTTGGGAAGTGGGGAAGGGTAAAGTTAATTTCTAGCTGGAAAATTGGATATTGGATGCGAATATGGGCTTTGACACCTCACAATTGAAGAAATATCCACCCTTGAAAAGCAGAAATCCTCTATATGTTAGTTTTTATTTTCATGCATTTATTGTTTTCTTTCACCAACTAAATTTTGTATTAAAACATTTTTAAAATACCTAAGAACTTATGTTTGGGGGGAAAATTTCTTCTTTTAAAAAAAATTTAACTAAATTTTATTTCTTTGGTAAAAATATTTTTAAAATTAATTTAACATGACCTAGGATATTAAGATTAAACTTTAAATGACTATACTTATGTTTATGAATATTATGGTAAATTTAGTTAAAAGGTTTTAATAATGAAGGTCAATTCTAAAGCTAAGGATATTTGGTATGTTAAGATAAGACTAAGTATTTTCTATTCAAAGTAAAGGAAATTTAATTTTTGAAGTAATAAGAATTTTAGAGTTTCATGTTAGAAGAAAAGAATGAGACTTTATGAAAATCTTAAACTAATATGAATTTATTAAGTGAAGAAAGGTAAGGGTTTTGAATTTAAGAAAAGGATAGTGAAGTTCAAAACTATTAAAGGCTATCCAAATATTGTAATCATCAATTGAAAAAAGATAAATAAAAGAAAGGATTGAAAATAATCTAAGACAAAAAAAAAAAGAAAAAGAAAAGAAAAGAAAATTAAGTGAGGAGAAGCTTGAGGAGGTGCCTCATCAAAAAATGGCTTCACTTGAATCAACTTAAGGAAAAAGCTTTATTACATTTTCTAAGCTTATATTGGTTTATAAGTAGCATTATTAGTAAAGTTTTCATGAAATTCTTTTTCATATGAATATTCTAGATATCTTTGATATGACAAATTGCAATTCTTCTTGAAATGAATAGAGATTCAGAAATCTTAAATATAACTACTAAGTACTCTTAGACTTAGACTTTGAATCTAAGTTATTAAAGATTTTTCTTAAATTTTATTATTTTATTTATTAAACTGGGCTATAGAAGTTATAAGTTAGTCTCTATCCTAAGTCATTCGTTTTTATGTAGTAAAATCGTCACTTTAGGATAAGTAACATTTAAGTTTTGGGGATTTTGATACACTAAAATAATATGTAGTTTTAAGTATATACTTTATGTTTATTTTTGGTGATATTGCACTTTAAAGAAGGGTATTTTCATGTTTTTGTTGCAGGTATATCAATTTTAGGCATTTGGAGCAAAATTAGGCAAAAAGGACAAAATTTGGAGCCAAAACAATGAATTTTTTAATTCTGGCGCAAGATGCGCCAGATTAGCGCATGATGCTCTAGATTAACACCAGATGCGCTAGATAGGAACCAGATGTGCCAAAACATAAACAGTGCGATCTTTAGAAAACTTGCGCATGATGTGCCAAATTGGCGCCATATGCGCCATTGGACAGAGAGTCGGTGCATGATGCGCCAGATTTGTCTTCAGATGAGTCAAGGATGACTATTCGCAGATTAAGGCAGTTTGAAATGAATTTTGTGTGAATTTTCAATGGGACACATGTTCTAAACTCCCCTTGGAGTAATTTAATGCATCTAGACACTTTGGAAGATTCTTTTATGAAGGGATATGTCTCTTGCATCAATGGACATGCCTTTTGAATTCAAAAGAGTTAACTTTTGGATAAAATTTTGGAGGCAATTTTGAATTCTTTTTGGAAGGAGGCAACCTTTGATAAAAGAGAAGGAATTTTAGGTCTTGAAAGGAAGGTTGGTGTGGCGTGAAGGGGTGACAAGGAGAGTTAGAGGGAGAGAGAAAGTCAAGGGCTTGGAGATTTTCTTCTAGGATTGTAAGAGAAGAGGGAAGGTGAGAGATTTCTTCTTCATTACACTTCTAAAAGAGAATTGAGTGTGCTTGTAAAGAGAGAAAGGCTTGGAGAGAATTTCTAGGGATTGGCTTTGGAAGGATTGTGAGACAAGTTGTGCCTTTTATTTCTTTTATTTTGTAAACTTGTTTTCATTTATGAAATTTATGTTTTATTGTATTCTTCTCATGAATTCTAAGTAGTCNATTTTCTTCTAGGATTGTAAGAGAAGAGGGAAGGTGAGAGATTTCTTCTTCATTACACTTCTAAAAGAGAATTGAGAGTGCTTGTAAAGAGAGAAAGGCTTGGAGAGAATTTCTAGGGATTGGCTTTGGAAGGATTGTGAGATAAGTTGTGCCTTTTATTTCTTTTATTTTGTAAACTTGTTTTCATTTATGAAATTTGTGTTTTATTGTATTCTTCTCATGAATTCTAAGTGGTCTTTTTTATCCTTCTCCCTACTTTGAGATATGGTTTTGTTTAGAATTTATTTTGTTTTATATGGTTTTAAAAGTCAATAATTTTTTATGATTTGAACTCTGATCTTCATTTACTTTTTGATCTGGCCAATTAAAATGTTAAAATGTGTTGAGAAACATATGTTCAAAAAGAGATATGATTTCTACAACATGGGGAGAATCACATTTGATTTCATGCGAGAGTATTTCATCCATGGGGTTGAGTGCAAATAAATAGAAAAATATACTTTGTTGGATGCATAATTAGAGATTTTAATGTGATAGATTAAAATCCCAAATTTGATCCAATTGATTGGAACTGATGTGAGATTGTTAGCCCTGTGCTGAGGAAGTAGTGGGAGCTCTAAAGTGGTAGCTGGTATCCTCCCAGCCTAATCACAAAATTAGGAACCAAACACTCAATTAGTCCATGTTCTTTATGCACTCAGAAGAGGATAAAGAATATGATTGCTCCTATTTTGCACAAAATATTTTTTATATATATTTTCAAATGATTTTAATTTCTTCACAATCCATATACTCATTATAAAGGGGAAGGATGCTTTCTTAAATTTTAACTCTCTGTCACAAAAACTTACTTTAATTTTTGTAAGTTTACTTTCGAAAGTTTAGCATTTAGTTTAGCTAACTTTATCTTTCAACTGCATTTTAATTAGTATTCACTTATTACTTAATATTAAAATTTTGCACTTTACTTTTTGTAGTTCTAAAATTGTACTTTACATTATAATCTTAAGAACTAATTTATAAGTATTTCCATATTCCCTGTGGGATCGATATCTTGGACTCTACTAGAGCCCTTTATTACTTGAGCAATATGTATGCTTGCATTATTTTTAAAGGAGATTTGGCAGTTTAAATATTTTTAAAAGATAAAACTATTTTAAGTGAAGTTATTTTGTTGGGATTAATTTGCATATTCGCTATTGTATATGTCATGTATATTTTGTAATATTAAAAAATATTTGCCAAATAAACACACTAAATCGACCCACATCACCTACTCAAGGGAGGATTCCATTAAGATAAAGATACAAGGGCATTAGATTCTCTCACAAATTTATTTGAATACCTTGCATAAATTAGGGAGTGAGGGAATGGTGACAGCACTTACTAAAAATGTAGAAGACTGATGAAAGTCGTTCATAGATTATTTGCAGATAAAAAAGCTATCAGACGATAAGTTAGTAGCATATCAGATAAAGATGTGAGCTGAGATGTTTCAACAGATTGGAAGCCCAAGAATTCATCGGAGAGGTGCACTCCAGACTCTACGACACTCACCAATTAGGCCCGAAGATGAAAATGACCAAGAAGAGATTGGGTTACTACTGGCTGACAGTAATGGCAGACTGCATGAGAGTAGCTAGGAATTGTCATAAACGTCAGGTACATGGAGCAGTCTTACACCAACCCCTAAATGTGCTGCACCCGACGATCACGTCATGACCATTTGAATGTTGGGGCAAAGATATAGTAGGTCTTATCTACCCTCTATCTTTAAGAGGACTTTGTTTCATCCTTGCAGCAACATATTAATTTTTAAAATGGGCAGAAGTGGTACTACTAAGAGAAGTTAAAGAACGTCATTTTTTATAATTCTTCAAAAACTAGGTTGTATATCAATTTGGTGTGGCACGAAGATTTATCTAAGACAATGGCTCAACCTTCAGAATACCAAGATCAACAACTTCGTCAGACAACATGACAAGTTTTGAGGTACTCTATAATTTACTACCCAAGAGTGAACAAATTGGCAGAAGCTTTCAATAAAACTCTCGTGTGAATAGTAAGAAAGACCTTAGAAGACAAAAAAAAAGATGATGGCACAAATAATTTTTGGAAGCTTTATGGGCTTATAGAACACTCTTCATAACTCATACGCAGTCTATACCATATGCTCTTGTCTATGGGTCTAAGGTTGTGCTTTCCCTGGATGTACAACTCTTGCTGCTTAAATTTGCTATAGAAAACAAGATTACAATAGAGAACAATGCTAGATGCTAAAATGTTCCACCTAATAACTTTCATAGTCGGCACATCGGTTCTCATCCTTAGAAGACATATTCTTGCACACCGTAAGATAGAAGGAAAATTTGAACTAACTTAGGAGGTACTATTCATGGTGGAAAAAGTCTACTCCAGAGGATCTTACCAACTAGTGAATTGTCAATGTGAAAGACTGATGCTAGCAATAAATGGACGATGTGTACAGAAGAACTTTACGTCGTGATATTCCTAGCACAGAACATTGCTTCTAGAAACACCAATGTCATAATTGTTTGTAACTGGGTCCTGAAATCGAGAAAGTATTTAATAAAATGTTTCAAAAAGATGAAGAATTTTTTTACTAAACTCTTTAATCAAATTCTAAAAATAAAACAAGATTGAGTTAATAAACAAATAAAATATAAAATTAAAAAATGACAATGACATTGATAAAGAAAGGAAAAAAAATTTACATAATTAATAACAAGATATCATTCTTATTCAATTTGAGATTTAGCATGCTAACTTTTCTCCTGTTCTCTATAGAAAAATGTCAAGCCAGAGGATGATTTTCTCTTTCAAGAAAGGCACGGATCTCACACTAGACGAGGAGAGGTTGGTGGAAGGAGTTGTCATCAACTTCAACATGGATTTTGAAGAAATTAAGGTAGATTACAAAGGGCCCTTATTAATTGTGGTTGGCTAGTGAAAAGTATGTGATTGGGAACTCCTACTAAAATTTAAGAACAAAGAAACCAATAGATTTTTAAAGAGGAGGAAGTTGGGGGAAACCACAGAAAGTCCCATAGCAAAAGATAATTAAGACACCAGAGATGGCAAGATATGGTTTATGGTTTTGACAGTAGATGGTGAGCTCTTCAGTGCTTCTAACAGAGCCCTCAAAAATTCAACTCATAAGGAAATGCCTCTGACACGTACACAATGGAAAAATTACAACTACTGCAAGAATAAGATGCTTGAACTACTGGAAAGAAGACAAATAAGTGGATCAGTCACAAGCATACCCCAGCCGTCCTGAAGAGGGAAATGTTTGAGCAGCCCAAAGGGGATGTTTTATCTCAATTTGTGAGAGAACAACTACCATCAAATTCTGCCAAAGTTCACACTCTTACAGAATACCTACCTACAAAACCATACACAAAAAGTGAGGAGTGTGCTAATTCCCCAGCAGTGCAGAGAAGTGAAGAGCACCCAAATGTGGAGTCGTATGTTTCGCAGTTCGTTAAGCCAAGAAAACTATAGACTAATTCTATAAATGAGAAAAATAAGTTTAGAAAAGTCAAAATATAGAACTTCAAGCATTTCAGAAGAATGCAAGGGAAGTATGTAACATCCTTAAAGGATTGGAATTGCACACTGATGTTATTTATGAACATGAGCAAAGAAAAATAGTGGACAACATCTTTAACTTAAGAGACAGAGGTCTGGTAGGCCATTTGAAGAAAAGAACATTTTCAAATGGCCTATCAGACCTCTGTCTCTTAAATATTAAAGAGGATCATCATCTGAAGAAAATATTAGGGGCAAAGGAAGGATCATCATTTAGTGCAGCTGCTCTTACAACTTCACCCGCGACAATGAAGGAAACCACTCGGGGATTATAAGACATGATGAGGTAGACCCAATACCTTCAGTAATAAAGAGAGTGATCAAGAGAATGGTTTTTTGGCACTTCTTAACAAAAAATTATTTACCTAACAGTTATATAATCAACAACTATAAGGAGGGGGATTCCATCCCACCCCATATATGACATCATGATTTCCTGAGGTCATTCTGCATAGTTGATCCTGACTATTTATATGCAACAATATAACAATGTATTTGATTATATTTTTCACTTATCTTTACTTACTTTGCAACAGTAACAAAAGCTTTATCCTGGAGAAAATAATAATTTAACTTTTTAACTTAATATATATTGGGATACTAAAAAAGTATATGTATCGTTATCAAGTAAAATAAGACTCTTTGATTAAGCCCAAAATATCGAACCCATAAGGATTGTTCATAGTATGCGATAATTACAGTAACAAACTTTCTACTTTAAAAAGACAAATACTTAAACTATAATTTTTATCACACGAATGAAATTTAAACTGTTTTCGGTATTTTCAATATTTAAAAATAAAATAAAAACTTAATAAAGATAACTTGAGTTTATGTAAAAGAGAAGCACTAAATACAAAATATCTTTCTCCTTATCATGAATCAGTAAAAAGTATAGCAACTCTATTGTGGAAGTATTCAAATTGTATTGTGTCAAATAAAAGCAATAATATTATTTGCCCTTACTAGAGATGTATTTAAAGTTTGAATAGTTCTGAAGACCGGTTAGGCGGGGAAGATACTATCTCTCACTCTTGAGTTCTCTTAGTTCCCTCAACATGGGGGTTAACATCTTGTATCAAAACCTAAAACAACAAACCAAGTTAGGGACTTTAGCCTATCACTTTAAAGTCCTCTAACTCTACACACTTCAAATATTGTTTCCCTATTTATTTTCACTCAATCATATGAACTACATTCTCATTCATACAATCTCATGTGATTTTTTGCATTTAATGACTGAGACAATACCAGTCCAGGTCTTACATGTTCTCGCAACAAGTTTTAACATCTAGATGGGCTAGATCAAGAAGTAAATGAAGTTCATGGAATTAAATTATCACAACTTCTTCCAACATTAAAGATTAATACTCTCCACAACTTCCACCCAACACTTTAATTATCATTTTAAGGAGAAAGATAAAGAAAATTACTCGGAATCCATGGAGAAACAAAATCACACTTTAGTTTAAAAGTAGAAATCATTGTCAAACCAACAAGAAGTCTCGATAAAAACCAAAAATAGTTTAAAATAAAGATAAGAACTTATCTCAAATCTTCCACCAAACTCTTGAAGTTCCTTTGCTTCTCTTTTCTCTTACAACACTCTTAACTCTCAAAATAAAACTAAAAATAAAAGTAAAAATAAATTTGTAGTACTTGAAATTTCTCTAAAAGCTTCTCCATGAACTTCTTCATGAACTTTTTAGAACACTTCAGGACTCTTTTTTAGGAGTCCTCTAAAAGTCTCAACTTCCTTCTTTATAATTTTCCAAAAGGTGTCATGGTACCTCTTCAAAATTTTTCATGATTTGATGTATTTACCAAGGGATGTCTTCTTTCACAAGTCCATTAATTATATTTTCATCCATGGTGGTTATATCCACCCATTTTAGCCAATAGGTGTCTCAAATGTCCCTTTGTAAATCATCAAAATGAATTAACCCATCAAGTAACTGTCATCAGCGCTTAAGCGTGGGGTCTCTGGCACTTAGGCACGGTCTTCTCTGTTTCACTGGTGCTTAAGCGCTGGTTCTGGCGCTTAGGCGCCAAACGCGAAAATACTTTTGCACCATTTTTGCATTTTTGCTACAAATTTGATCCTTTTTCACTCCTTTTAGCATTTTTCACCTTTTTACTTGTACCTAAAATAAAAACACACAAATACTTTCCATTAAAGTACAATACCTCAAAAATAGGTATAAAAATGTGTCTAAAAACACTATATTTTAGGTGTATCGAAATCCCCCAAACTTAAAATGTTACTTTTCCTAAAGTGACTTTTCAATCTTTAAAAACCAAATAAGTATGATTATGTATATGAGTTTGTTTAAGAGTTTCTACAATTTTGTCCTAGAAATTTAGTAGTCCAATTTAGAAAAAATTATAGTGAATTAGACCAACTTAAAGTTTAGACCCTTAAAGTGAAGAAGTATGAAAAATATGAGTTTTTATCTAATTCAGAAATACTTGTAGATTTTCCGAATATAGAACTTAGGCATTTTATTTCCTTCACTTACTATATTATAATTTTACTTACTATATTATAACCTTAAGCTTAAGAGTTTCTCAAGTCTTATACTTTAAAAAGATCAAATGAGGAACCAATTTTTTATTAGGTTCTAATCTTCAAGCTTCTCCTCCCTTTTTCAACTTTTCTTTTCTTTTCTTTTCTTTTCTTTTTCTTTTTCTTTTTTTAGGCAAAGATTATTATATTTGGATAAGCTTTTAATGGTTTTGATTCCACTTTTCCTTTCCCAAAACAAAGAGTTGATAATTTTTTTTTACTTAAAAACATAATAATAGTTTTGAAAATTAATTTCAAAAAAAGAAATTTAAGTATAAAAAATAAAACTGTAAATTTCTAAATTTTTCAAAAATACAATTTCTCCTACTAAAGATTGTTTCATTATATTTATCATTTCAACATTTAAGAACTTTTAGCTTTAAATTTTTCTATGGCACTTATAAAATTTTAACTATATTTTCTTACTCATTTTTATAAATCAAAATTTTACTTCCCTAATATAACTTCATATTCATGATCATTTTTCTTTTTAATTTAAATTCACTTGTAGCTCAATTGAGAACAAATAAAATTTAAGTTTTGAAAATATTTTTCATTTCCCCCACACTTAAATTTTTAACAAGATTAAACAGTTTAGCAGCAGATATATATAAGCATGAATAAAAATTGAAATAATATGCTTATAGAAAGTTCTATACCCTAATTATAGAAGTACAAAACTAAAAACAAGAGTAAAATTAATTTTTTATCAAATTTTTTTAATCATTTTAATTTTAATTTAACATGTAGAGATTCATAAGACTTCTAAGTAGTGGGTAACAATATATAAGCATACAAACACACTGACTTTGACTTTACAATCTCAACAGAAAAACAAACACACTAATAGGATAAAAGAAAATAGAGGGCAACAAATTTCTGAAATTAAAGTTTAAAATTAAGACTAGCAAGATTTTCAACTTTCATAAGACATAGAAATAAGTTCATTCCCAACTAACTAAAACACATTACACAACACACAACAAAAATTACTACCCTAGAATTTAAAACACAATACTAACAAAACATAAACATTACAATAACAATTAAACAAAAAAACTAACACATCACATAGTCTAACAAGTACATAAACTCAAATGTACAAGTTCACACTACAAAGTACATCCCATATTACAAACATAAAACAACCTTAGTCCTTCTCCTCATCATATACATTAGTGTCACCGCTATCCTAAAAAGTTGTAGGCTCATAATCAGGATATTTTGGATATGAAGGGAATTCCTCTCCTTAGTTACCCCTAATGATTCTTTCCGAAGATGAGTGAAATTTCTCTACATAAACACTATGTCTTCAGATTAATCCCTCAATATGATCTACAAAATGCTCTAGATTTTGGACCTTATGTGTGGTAAAATTAATATTATCCATTATCCTATGCAATAATTGATCCTTAGTTTTAGTAGACTCACCTCTAGAAGTAGATGCTCTCGAGGTAGATGGTCTCAATGTTGAAGCAGCAGAGGTGGATGCAGCTGACATCGACATTCCATAACTTCTCTAAAATCTTCCTCTCCAACCAAAAATAGTGTTCAAAATATGATTTCACATTCACACTTGTAATCAATTTTGGAGGTAGCAGTACTTCTTTCTAGCTATCATATCTTACACTAGCTTGCTCACACAAAGAAAAAGATCAAGGAAGCAAATCTCAGACCTGTAGTAGTAGCGGTAGTGGCAGAATTGATGATAGTCTGATAAATTAAAGCTCCAATGTTGATAAACTTGCGCTGTTAAATAAAATAATTCAACATTTCTCTCTCCCTTGTAGCTTCACTAAGATGATTCGATGGTAACAGACAAGCTGAAATAAAGTTGTGCCACGCCTTTGATGGTGCACTTAACTTTGAAGTGGAAAACTTGACCTCCTCTCATTTGTAATTTTCCAGAGTCCCCTTCTAATAGTCAAAACTGATATAATCTCTTCAAGTTCCATCTCAGTAGGACTACAGTTCGAATAAAAATATATGGTATCATGTGGTAAATGGTAGAACATGTTGATTACCTCCGGTGAAAAAGGTACAAATTTGCCTCTGACCATGACTCAATCCTCTTCCACCTCATGGAGGTTTGCAAACAACTCCCTCACTACAGAATTTACAGCCACTGCAGAAAAACAACAGAATAGTTCCCATTGTCGGCGAACGATCAAATCCTCCACGGATCCACCTAGATTTTTAAAACACCTCTCAGGAATCAATTTTTGTGACTTTAGAGCCTCACTATATTTGTCCTGAGCTTTCGAACTAACAAACTTGCTTGAATCAAAGTGGGCCTTTCCCTTACTCCTCTTCATTCTCGGGGCCATTCTACAAATTTCACTAAATTCCCCAATAATTTCAAATATCAAGTCTAATCTACTAAACTTAACTCCTATAAGCTTAAACTACACTTTATATGTAATTTCTATAAATTTTCTCAAGTTTTTCACCATGAATAGTAAATTTTAGGTACCTCCATAATATGCTCAAAATAAATTGTGAAAATCCAAAATTTCAACATAGAAGTGAAGATCTTACCTCAAGAAATCTAAATCTAGCAAATTTGGCTCGAATCCACCAAGAAATCTCCACTAAAAGGTTTGCCCTAAACTCAAAACCGCAAACTCAAAAGGAAGAAGACGATGATAGGAGCAAAAATGACATTTTTTGGGGTTAATTTTCGCTTTTAACCGTTCGCAAACCGGTTTTTGTGAACTAGTGCTTAAGCGCGGATATGTGGTGCTTAGGCGCCTACCATTGGATTGCCTAGCGCTTAAGCGCGGGGTTGTGACGCTTAGGAACCAGTGCATAATTTTTTATATTTTTTAACTTTAGTAAAATTCACTATTAGCCTAAGTAAACCACCCCTAAATGGTCTTATAACACTTAAATGACTATTTTCCTCACATTTAACTCTCCTCTCTCTCAAAATTCTCCGATATAACTAATTCAATTTGAGGCTAAAATAACACAAAATTTTCATAAACAAAGACTTATATTCATTCATGAACTATTACAAACAATATTCAACACATAATTCTCATTCCAAAGAGCCTCAGATGAGAAAATTTTCCTAAATACAAACACCAAACAAACTTACACAATAAAACACATAATCGCATAAACACTAAAAACAAGACTTAACACTAATACATAAAACAACTCTTAACATGAAAATCTTAGCATAGAACTTAATTTCATTCTTCATTTGTTGGAACAAATTCCTGTCTCTCATTAGTCTCTCTTTGAGCATTTAGAATATAGAGTTGATAAAACGGACGGTGGTGACGAGCTCTTATACAATCTTCTTCAATCCATTTCATCTTAATATGCATCGCCTTATGTGCTTCCTCTATATAAATAGTATGGCTAAATTGCATTTTTAGTTGTCATCCAATATGCTCTAGATGTGCAATAACTTCATTTACCTTCACCTCAACTGAAGCTATGTTAGCCTCAATTTTGTTGATCATTTCTGCTATGCCTTAAATACTAACGACTAAGAAACTGTTATACATCTCTTGCGCACTTTGACTAATGAATTTCTTCCTCGTGCCCTCTTCTTTCTTTTTCAAATCCATCTCCCGTGAAGTCATTTCTCCAAATCTCTCTTTCTCTTAGACTTTAAGGCTACAAATGATTCTGGGGTGAAATTCCCCTTTTATTTATAGGCCTAAATCCTTCCAATAACTTCTAGGCACGTCCTAAAACTGTCATGACACGTTTAAGTTAACCAATTGGTGGTTAAAACATCTCGAAACTGCATTTTTGCAGATGGTTTTTAATGTGTGCGCTTAAGCTCCAAATATTGGCGCTTAAGCGCCAATACTTGTTTTAGCACCGAGCAACTTAACGTCCAAATATGCGGTATAACATGTCTAGGTCACTTAATAAAATCTTAAAATCATTACCAATAAAAATAGTCTAAAAAATACTCCCCAAATTTTCTTAATCACACACAAAGAACATTCAAAACAAAAGCACACTAATAATTATGGGTTGCCTCCCACAGAGAGCTTGATTTTGCATCGACAGCCCAACGTAATCAGTGTTTATTCTACTTTACCCAACATAATTCAATCATTAAATTTAAGTTGATCCCTTGTAAAATAGGCTTTCAGTCTATAACCATTCACTTTAAATATTTTCTCAGTTTTAGGATTTTTAATATCCAAAGCTCCATAAGGATAAACTTTCAACACAACAAATGGGTCCATCCACCTTGACTTAAGTTTGCCTAAAATTAATCTTAACCTTGCATTATATAGCAAAATTTATTGCCCTAGTGTTGACCTCACTTTTGGTTGAGGTTTAGTTTTTTTCTCTTTAGTAGCCTAAGGTATAGCCATAGAGGACTTTCATATTGATTATTCTTTGAAAACTAGACATGAAACCCTCACCATTAGAAATTCTACACTCCTCTTTACTCAACTTGAAGTTCCACATGTTGGTCGTAACCTCTAGCACTTAGTAGGTGGGGTCACTATGGGGGAACTCAAGATGAGTTACCCTTAGGACTGCTGGACCTTAGGGTTGACCTTGGTGTTGGTCTAGGGCTAAGGGACTCACTTGCAATCACTTACACTTACAATCACTTACTATTCGAAACTTAAACTTCTAGGTTGTGGTCCCTTGATACTTTTGGGAAACTCATGTAGGTGGTCCCTTAAACCCACTAGCCCTAAGTTAGGGTTTGGCTAAGACCACTACATAGAGGACTCAAAATGGTGTTTACATTAGTCCATGGCTTATTAATGGTGGTTGGCACTCCAACTCTACCAAGATGCCCAACCCACACTTTTGCCCCTAAATTCCCCCAAACTACTTAGATACCTTTGGGACTCCAAATTTGGCCAAAATTTCCAAATATACCCAAAATACCCAACATGACTCAAAAATCATTTCAAACACCTTGAAAACACCTAAACTACGCAAAACCACCAAAATTGGCCAAATTAAAAAAAATACCCCTCCATAGTCCAAAATTCCAAAAA
>NEWO01000609.1:164641-175126 GCA_003013225.1 Phalaenopsis aphrodite | reverse complement strand
TTTCTATCATATACAACTCATTGATTCACGTAGGAGTAAATGGTATGGCTTTACCTCATTTGAAGACAACTCCTTGAGTAATTCCATGTAAGTTGGCATATAATTCCTTCACTACTGTTACAATAACTGCAGCGATAGTGTAGCACAGTACTTCCCATTGCCTTTGTACAATGACTTTATCAATCACAGAACTTGGATTAATCAATATGTGATTGGCAAAGTATCTCTCCTTGATAAGACTCTACTTTGTAATAACGTTATTGTATAATCTTTGCATGTCAAAGCTGATAAACTTTCTTCTTTTGAAAACTCCATACCTGGAAGTATTTCTGGAATTGGAGGCCATGGAATTCGAAAATAAGAAGTTTCTGGTCATTCAAGGCAGTTTTTAGGACTTTAAAAACACCCCCAGCGTTTATTACAATGCAAAATCCTGCCAAATTCTACCAAAATCAACCAAAACCATCAAACTTCTATCAGCGCCGTCAGCGTTCCCGATTGCACTGTCGGTGCTTTAGTCTATCTGCGGGCGCCATCGGCGCCAGAAGCCAAATATGCGTCTTTTCATGTTTTCGATCAATTTAATTCCAAATTTTTCTCTAATACCAATATTGTCTTAATAAAATTGTGTAGAATTATTATCTACTAATATATAAACACTTATCAAATAAAATAGGAATACATAGATATATATAGTTATATATGGGTTACCTCCCATAAAGTGCTTGGTTTAACATCGTCAACCCGACATACCATTTGATTAGTTCGGTTGACTTAACATTAAAACTTCTTTAAATTGTGGTATGTGCCCTTCATAATCATGTTTCAATCGAAGCCCATTAACTTTAAATATATTTCCTGTGTTAGGATCTTTAATAACAATAGTTTCATAATGATAGACTTTAATCATATCAAATGGTCCTAACTATCTAGATTTCAGTTTTCCTAGAGATAATCTCAAGCTTTTATTATATAATAAAACTTTTTGCCCAGGTTCAAACTTCTTTTGAAGAATCTTTCGATCATGACATATTTTCATTTTCTCTTTATAGATTTTTGCATTATCATATGCTGCATTTCTGATCTCCTCAAGTTCATTGAGTTGCAATAATTTTATCTCACCAGCATTGTTTAAATTAAAATTAAATTCCTTAATAGCCAAAAATGGTTTATGCTCCAATTCTACTGGTAAGTGGCATGTTTTTCCAAAAATAAGTTTATATGGGGACATTCTTATAGGAGCCTTATAAGCAGTTCTGTATGCCCATAATGTAGTATCTAATCTAGCAGAGCAATCCAATTTATAATGATTTTTAGATTTTACTAAAACTCTTTTAATTTCACGATTTAATATATATGCCAGACCGCTAGTTTGAGGATGATAAGAAGTAGAGAATCTATGCATAATATCATTTTTCTTAATAAATTTTTTGATTCTCTTATTCCTCAAATGAGATCCTCCATCAGTAATAATTACTCTCGGCATTCCAATATCTTGTAAAAATATTTTTAATTAAAAATTGAGAAACACTTCGAGCAACACATCTAGGTACAACAATAGCTTCAATCCACTTGGATATATAATCAACAGTAATTAATATGTATAAATTCCCAAATGAAAGCATAAATGGTCCCATAAAATCTAATCCGCACACATTAAAAATTTTAACTTTTAATGTGTAATTTAGAGGCATTTCGTTTCTTCTAGAAATATTTCCTAACAGTTGACATTGATCGCATGTTTTAATATATTCATTAACATCTCTAAAAGAGTAGGTCAATAAAATCCATCTTCCAAAATCTTATATACAATTCTATTCATTCCAAAATATCCTCCAAATTCAGAATCATTACATCTTTCAATTATATATTAAGTTTCCTCATAAGGCACATACCTTATAATAATTAGATTTTTATATTGTTTATATAGATATGAGTCATCCTAAAAATAGAATTTTGAATCATATATAAATTTCATTAATTGTGGATTTTTGATATCAGGTGGTAGAATATCACTTACAATATAATTTACTATATCGGCATACCACGGTACATTCATTTCATAAATACTTTATAATTGTTCATCAAGGAAATTCTCAAAAATTTTATTTGCAAAATTAGTTAATATTTTTATTTCTAGTCTAGTCAAATGATCAGCTATTTGATTACCATTTCTCTTTCTATCAACTACAGTAAAATCAAACTCTTGCAATATAAGTATCCATCTAATTAATCTTGGTTTAGCATCTTTCTTTTGCATCAAGTATTTAACAGCAAAATGATCTGTATGCACTACACATTTAGTTCTAATTAAGTAAGGTCTAAATTTTTCAAAGGCATAAACAATAGTGAATAACTCTCTTTCAGTATTAGTGTAGTTAATTTGAGCTTTATTTAGAGTTTTACTAACATAATATGTTACTTTAAAAACTTTGTTGTGTCTTTAACCTAACACAGCCCCAATAGCATAATCACAAGCATCGCACATTATTTCAAATGGTTTTTACCAATCCGGTGGCACTATTATAGGTGTAGTGATTAATTTTTCTTTCAATAATTCAAATGCTTTTATCCATTCTTCATTAAAATCAAATTTGTGTCCTTTTCTAAAGTTGGCATAATAGCTTAGTTATTTTAGAAAAAAAATTTGTGTAACGTCTGTAGAAACCAACATGTCCGAAAAAGCTTCTTAACCCTTTAACATTAGTCGGAGATGGTAATTTTTCAATAACTTAAATTTTTGCAAGATCTACTTCCATGCCATTTTCAAAAAATTTATGCCCAAGTATAATTCTTCCTACAACCATAAATTGACATTTTTCTTAATTTAGTACTAGGTTGATTTTTTCACATACTTTCAGAAATTTTTATAAATTTATTAAACATAATTCGAAAGAAGTTCCAAATACCAAAAAATCATCCATAAACACTTCTATTCCATGTTCAATAAAATTGCTAAAGACTGACATCATATATCTTTAACATGTCGCAAGTACATTGCATAGTCCAAAAGGCATTCTACGATAAGTAAATGTTCCATATGGGCTAGTAAATGTTGTCTTCTCTTAATCCTCTGGAGCAATCAAAATTTGGTGATAAACGGTATATCCATTTAAAAAGCAATAATATTTGTTCCCAGCCAATTTATCCAACATTTGGTCTAGAAAAGGTAAAGGAAAGTGATCTTTTCTGGTGGCCACGTTTAATTTTCTATAGTCAATACAAATTTGCCAATCAGTAACTTGTCCTAATGGTATTAATTCATTTTCCTCATTTTCTTCAACGGTCACTACTTTCTTAGGAACACAATGAATTGGACTTACTTAAGCACTGTCTGAAATAAGACATATAATTTCAGCATCTAGCCATTTTAAAATTTCTTTTTTAGTAACTTCCTTCATTATTTGGTTTAATCTTCTTTGAGGATCAGCTTTCGGTTCATATTATTCATCTAATAGATTTTGTGCATATAAATAGAATGACTAATTCCTTTAATATCTACTAAAGTCCATCCAAAAGCCTTTTTATATTTTTTAACATCTCTATTAATTTTTTGTTCTTGAATTTTTGTTAATTTACAAGATACAATAATAGGCAATGTAGATGACTCTCCAAAAAACACATATTTTAAAAGGGCAAGTACTATTTTCAGTTCAAGTTCAGATGGTTTAATACTTGAAGGAATAAGCTTTTTATTATGGTTTTCCAACAAGTTTAAAATTTCAAATTTGCCCAGAATATAATCCAAATCTTCTTCTTTTATTTTGTTCTTGTTTTCAAAAAATACTTCTTGCTTTAATTTATCTTCAAACTTATTCTTAGATTTCTCATTACTCATATAATCAGTTACTTCCATCCTAAAACATTCATTATCTTTTCTATTGTTGGATATTTCATTGCTTTTGCAATATTAAATGTTACTTCTTGATCATTAACTCTGATTATTAATTCTCCTTTTTGCTCATCTATCATAGCTCTCCCTATTGCAAGAAATGGTCTCCCCAAAATAATAGGAATTTCTTTATCTTCCTCAATATACAATGCTATAAAGTCTACAGAGAAAATAAATTTATCCACTTTTACTAATATAACCTCTATAACTCTTTTTAGATAATTTATTGATCGATCAACTAACTGAAGAGTTACAGTAGTAGGGAAAATCTCTCCCAAATTTAAATGTTTAAAGATCGATAAAGGCATAAGATTGATACTCACTTCTAAATCACATAAAGCTTTTCCAAAAAAAATTCACCAATAGCACAAGGTATAGTAAAATTACCAGGATCTTTTAATTTTTCAAGAAACTTTTTATGAATAATAGCACTAAACTCTTCACTGAGTGTAATGGTCTCATGATCTATAAAATTTTTTTTTTTTTAGTATATCCTTCATAAATTACACATAACTTGGCATTTGTTCCAAAGCTTGAACAAGAGGAATGTTTATCGTTAACTTCTTAAGTATTTCAAAACATTTTGTAAATTGTTTATCTTTGTTCTTCTGCTTTACTCTTTGAGGGAACGGAGGTAATGATATTTCTATAGGACCTTTTGTTTGTTCATTTTCATTTTAGTCACTTTCCATTGCTTCCTTCTCTTCATCAACTTTAGTTTCTCTTTGAATCCTTGTTTCAACTTCTTTTCCACTTCATAATTGAAAAACTTTAATTTGCTCCTTATTTGGATCTTTTGGATTAACTTCCACCGTACTGAAAAGAATTCTAGAAGGTCACTTACTGAGTTAAGTAGCAATATGTCCTAACTGATTTTCAAAATTTATAATAGCAGCCCTTGATTCTGTATTTTATTTCTCATGTTTAACATTACTTCTTCCATCGTCAACTTCTTTTCCATAACTTGTGGGTTAGGATTAAAGTTAAATCCAGGAGGATAATAAGGATGATAACTAAGATTTCCTTGGTTCTTCAAATTTTCAGAGGGATTCACCGAATTGTTATAATTATTCCAACTAAAATTAGGGTGATTTTTTTCATCCAAGATTATAAAAGTTGGTATAGGGATTGTTATTTTGATTATTTATAGTATTTAAGGTTTCATAAGATGATTGATTATCAATGATTTGTCCTAGTGAATTTTCCTCTAATACTGGGGTATTTGAGAATAGTTTGATCATATTTGATCAATATTTTTCGAAATAGTAGCAATTTGAGATGGTAAAATAGGTATTGCATCATAACATGAATATTAGCTACTCTCTTAGGATTTACCCTTTCAGAGAGCCATTGAAAATTGTTAGTAGTCATTTCTTCAATTAAAGAATATGCTTCATCAAAAGATTTTGACATTAGTGATCAATCCGCAGCAACATCTACAATAGATCTAAGAGATCCTACTAATCCATTATAAAATATTTGAATTATTAATCAATCTGGTAGAGCATGGTGTGGACATTTTTGTAATATCCAAGCTTAGCAAAAAGATGTAATATCATTTCTAAGCTTAACAATTTTCTAGGGAGAAAAATATTTAGCTAAGAATTTTTGTGATAGTTCTCCCCAAGTTCTGATAGATCCAGATTCTAATGAATTTAACCAAACCTTGGCTTTATCCCTTAAAATAAAAGGAAATAGTCTAAGCCTAACAACATTAGTAGACACTCTCTCATATTTAAAAGTAGCATAAATTTTAAGAAAACTAGCAAGATGTAAGTTTGGATCTTTAGTAGGTGTTCCTCCAAACTGATTATTTTGTATCATTTGGATAATAGCAGATTTAAGCTTAAATGAATTAGCAACAACATCAGGATTTTGAATAGTTAAGTGAAGTTCATCTGCTGTCGGATTAGCATAATCTTCTAAAGGTCTTTGTCGATTTTTGTTTATTTGATTATTTGATTTGTTTGCCATTCCGTTTAATATTTTTATTTCTTTTTGTTGTTTTCAAATTTTTCTAATAGTACGCTCTAATTCTGAATTGTAAGGTACTAAACCTTCAGATCCAATATTTCTCATAAACAAATATAATAAGCAAAGAAAAATTTCTTAAAAATAACACTTAAATAAAAATATATTTTCTTTTTAGAATTTTGAATTTTTTTTATTTTTTTTATTTATAATTATCTCTAAATTTCTTAATTTACCATTACTTTCCCCGACAACAGAGCCAAATACTTGATCCCGATGTGATATAGTTGTGTAAAAACTATATAGTTGACTCCACTATGCAACAATGTCAAAAGCATGATGCAATATTTTATGAATTAGAAATTTAAGTAATAATATTGAGATTCTACGCAAGTATACGTATAGTTATCGAGTAATAAAAAACTTTCTATTTAAGCTCCAAATATTGATCTCACGGGGAAGATTTAAATTTGAAATGATAAATTCACTAGGAAATTCACAAAAAGTCAAAATAAAATTATTGTCACTAATTTTGAATGTTGAGATACTATCAAAACTAAATTATTTAACTAATAACAAAACTGAAATACAAAGTTTAAACAGAAACAACTAAACTATTAAACTATGTTTATGTGATGAAGATTTCTTATGTGAAAAAGCATCTTTCCCACTACAATGTGATTTTGGTAAAATGAGATGAGATAAATAGATCAAATATGTATTATACCAAATAGGAGCAGTTTTAATTCTCTACCCTGATACACTGTTATAGAAAATCATTGGCTAATCCCAGGTTTAGCCCCTAAATCTATGGCTAGGCTAGGAGGATACTGGCTCCCACTCTAGAGCTCCCACTTCTCTTCACCTGAAGAATAACTCTCACTTTAGTTTTTAAACACTAAGACCAAATTAGATATTTTAGTCTGTCACCCTAAAGATTCTCCAATTCTACACCCAACATAGTATATTTCCTTATTTATTTGCACTTAATTCCATGAATGAAATTCTCCTTCATGGAATCAAATGTGATCCTCACTCTGTTGTAGAATTCATACTCCATTTCCCGGATCATATGTTTCATAACATATTTTAACAATTTAATTGGTCAGATTTAAAAGTAAATTAAGTTAGGAGTTGAAAAATCATGACAATTTATTTTAAATTTTAATATTGGCACATCCATATTATCTCTTCATTTCACTATGTCTCGGAGTAGGGAGAAAGATAAAGTAAATAACTCAAACTTCATGAGAAAGATACAACAAAAAATAAATTTCATATATATAAAAAAGTTCATACAATACTAATAAACAAAGAACATTTATCTAAAACTCTTTCTCAAAGTAAATCCCTTGTAGCCTCTTCTAGAAAAATTAGGAAGAAGAAATCTCTCACTTTTCTCCTTCTACAACACTCTTAAAGAAGAGTTCACACTTAATCTAACCACAAAACTCTAAATTATAAGAGCAATGGACTTTAAATGGTTGTGGAATGAAAAATGGAAGAATATGTGATGCATAGAAGGTTGAATTGGGGCAATGAGATGTAAGGAAGAATCGCTTTTCTGATCAATTTTGGCCCCAAATAAAGCCTAGACTCAGTTCTCCAATAGGTGCCTCCAAAACTCTTCAAAAAACATCCAAATTTGTCGAATCTTCTAGAAATAAGGGCTAAACCGAAATAGGTGTCGTCGGCGTGCATTCTGACACCGTCGACGCCAGTGTTCCGCAATTTAATTCACTACTCTCTGTCAAACAGCACCGTCGGCGCTGAACAAATTTTCAACTTCATTTTTGCTCTAAATTTCATCCTTTTTGCTTTCTTTTTGCTTCCTTTTTTCTTTAAGTCCTAAAATTCAATAACCTACAAGAAAACATAAAAATACCTTCCATTAAAGTGCAATATCACCAAAAATGAGTATAAATTATGGGTCTAAAAATGCATATATTTTTGGTGTATCAGTAAGCCTCCCGATACTTTTGCGGATATGCCCAGGGTTTTGACCATGTGACCTTGATTGTAATTTCATTAATTGACCACTATTTTTACTTATTGGTTGATTAAGACGTAAAATATTAAGCACATTTTAAGACATGAAACATAACTCCTAATTCAACATGGGTTGATCAACTCAACAATATAGTAAGTTCAAATGAACTTGAAATAATCCAAGAGATTCTAAGATTGTTTAGAGTCACCCTTTGAACACCCCTACAATATTCTGAGTATTTCATTGGACATTTGAGATTATTATGATTTGTTGAGAAAAATCTTCCTGAAAACTCACCAAGATATAATTTGGGGCTCCTTTGAATTAACACTTCTTACTGAAAATTATCCTATTACAACTTAACCTATAGTAATATCCAATGCTCAAGGATTTGGGCTTCAAAACTTTATTCTTAAACTCTCTTTGCTAATTGGATACATATGAAGCATGGAAATTTATATGGACCATCATATTTGCATATAAGTCGGAAGTGCAGGTGGTATGGGTGATGATGAAAATGATATAGATGATAGATTCATGATGGTGGAATAGTATTGTAACTCCTGACTGACCCTAGGACCTTGTGAGGGTACAAGACTAGCATTACTATTCAGCAACATTTGACAAGAGGTAAACCTCGCTTTCGAAGGTTACTGGTGGTTTTGCTCTGAAGTGTAATTGACTTGTGGATAGTCTAATTTACAAAATAAACAATGCAATGAGAGAATAAATATGTTTCTTGTGGAAATAACATTTGATAACTAAATGAAAATTTAGCTTATATGAATGCAAACTATAAGTTTTGGGTCTTACCTTCTAAATGTCCACTTGTCGATTACCAAGATTGGGCTAAGAACTGCCTTCTTTGATCATCTTGCAAGTAATTTCCAGTCGATGTTGGACTTTATACACACAGAGCCGATGGTTGCCTACAAAGTCCTTCTTGAGTGATAAATCTGAGATAAACCCTTACTCAAAATACTTATACCGAGTTCTAATCTTTCATATATATCTATTACTTAATTTTATGCAAATATACATACTTTCATATCTTATATTTACATTTAAAAATATTTGATGCTTATGACAATTGCAATTTTTTCAGAAACGGCAAGTACGCGCTAGCATTTTCTTATTATTGTTCTTTCTCTTTTACTATGCTTTACCGTATATAATTTACTCCTTTTCCATGCAACATTATTATGTAATACTTACTATTCCTGTTAAGGACTCCTAGGGTAGAGAATAGTAGGCCACCTAATTAGGAGGTAGCAAGCTGAATTACTCAACAATAATAATAATAACAACAATAATGATGAGATATTGTAATAACAGTAACCAGTTCAACTCAAGCACATTGGATAAACCTAAGCACTACAACAAAGAACTTCAAAGAAATGTGCACAAGACAATCAACGACGATGTAAGCAAATGACGGACAACTTTGGATGATGATCAAGATGAAACACAGAGCTAAGGATGATCCTCAATGAATTTTTCCCTAATCTTAATTAACATAAACCCCTAAGACATCAATATAGTTTCATCTAGCACGACATAAATCCTCACTCTATCTCTTAGGCTTTTGCGTCATCATGTTTTTTAATATAAATCCTAACTCTTTTTAGGATTCCGATGTTGTTCTTTAGGTATGACTTAAATCATCATATCTTCATGAGCTATTTGCATGATCATATATTATACCAATATGATGCGAATTTTTAATATGCTTAATTTTATATATTCTATATAGTCACGATGATATAAACGCAAGTATACGTATCGCATAAGTAATATAGGACTTTCTGATTAAGCCTGAAAATTGATCCCACGAGGAAGCAAGGAAAGATGTCCTTAGTCAAATTAAAGTTTACCATTATTAATCTTTAGTTTGGAATGTCGATTAAAATGATGTTTTATCTAGCAACTACTCCTAAATGTGAATTTTAAATATAAGGACAGTAACTATTCCTAAATGTAAATATTAAAATCTAAAGATAACCCTTTCTGGATGAATTGGTTTGGAGAATTTTAAGATTTTCAAAACCACTATTCTTATGTAGTGAGTTGGATAATGTAAAGGAATGAGATACATTAAATGTTGTATGTGCCAAATAGGAGCAATTATAATTCTCTACCCTAGTTCAGTACATAGAAAATCATTGGCAAATCTTTAGTTTAGTCCCTAAATTTGTGGCTAGGCTAGGAGGATGCTGGCTCCCACTCCAGAGCTCCCACTTCCCTTCCCCTGAAGGCTAACTCTCGCTTTAGCCCTTTAAACACTAAGACTGAATTAGGGATTTTAGTTTGTAACCCTAAAATCTCCAATTATACACCCATTAAAGAATATTTCACTATTTATTTGCATCCAATCCCCATGAACTTCACCATCCATGGAATTTAAATGTCATTCCACTTTGTTGAGAATTACACCACTCTCACAGGTTTTAAAAATAATTACAACAAGTTTTAACACTACAACATGTCTTTATTATAATGTAAATGAAATGCAAGCAAAAAACCATCACATTTATAATTAAGACTTCTTCAAGCATACATCCCAAAATCCAAAACATGAATCCTACTCATTGTAAAAGAAAATAATGACATAATTACCTCATGCCACTATTTC
>NEWO01000609.1:126727-162676 GCA_003013225.1 Phalaenopsis aphrodite | reverse complement strand
TACATTTTTAAATATTTTACAATTAATTCCATAAAATGTAGCTGGAAGGAAAAGTAATTGAATCTATTAGCTACTACAACATCCTATCAAATTTATACATATATTCATAATTATGATAGAATGACTGCAGGAGAATGTAAATCTAGCCAAAAACATGCATTTAATAATACTAAACTTAAAGGAAGTATACTTAGCTTTAAAATCTATTTTTCTTCCTACCCTTAAACTTGATTTTTAACATGTATAGCATTTAGTGCAAGAAAATATAAGTAGTAATAAAAACAATTTAGAAATTCTATCTACCACAAATGTCTATCAAAAACATTTACAATTATTTATCGGGATAGAAAACATGTAGTAGAAAGTAAATCTAAACTAAACATGTTAGAATGAAATTAACTAAATAAAAGTCTAACTAGCAGAACATGTATCAGCATTGGAATATAAAAATATTCTTCAAGTCCTATTATTGTAAAATAAACACAAACACACATAATAAATGAGGTCAATTCTTCCTTTAACTCATCACATCTCACTAACTTACTTCTAATTTCTAACGGAATCACTACACAAATATATTCGGTACTTATGAATGATTTAATAGATTCTAATCCCAAAGATAAAATTATCTTTGATATATTGGCTCCTAGGCACCTATCTCATGCATTATCTAATCCTTTAAATTAAGCACCTATAATAGTTATAAGGATACTGTAAATTCATCCACATATTATTTATCAAATAGGTTAGCTACTCCTACCAAATGAAAATATGGTCAAGGAAAGGAAGTAATAAAATTGAGATGGAATTGCCACTCATAAATTCATATGTCTCTTCTAAAACTCAAGTCTGGGTTAGACGAAAGTTACAGTGGATTCATCAATCCAACTACTACAAGAGAACATACAAGTCTAACCATAATAAGAAGTTAAGAAATCACCTCCCTTGGGACATATAAAAACTAAATCAAATCACTAACAATCCAAACATCTACCAATCATCAATCAAACTGATCAATATACACTAAATAAAACACAATACAACACTAGCAATTATGACTCATAAGCATACTATATCAAACCACAGTGAAAACTATGGGTTGTCTCACATAAAGAGCTTGGTTTAACGTCGCTAGCCCGACAAATGATTCCACCTGGATCAAAATTTCAATTAAGTAATCCTTGATCAATCGCCCAATCTTTTCTAGATTTATGGATTCCTACAAAGTCCTCAAATTTAATTTTTTTTTCTTTTAGCTCTTACTTTTCAGATTTATTCATATTATTATTCCTCATATTTCTTTCTAGATCCAATATTCTTGTAGTAATTTTCTCAATTTTTATATTAATATCATCTATAAATTTTATAAGAAATGGATCTTTATAAGCTACTTCATGATCTCCCAAATTTTGAATCAGATTCTCTCTAGATAATTCAGATTCTGGATCAAATTCTTCTAGGTTACACTTGTCTTTCAAGGTATCTTCTAATTCTTCAGGAATTTCTACCATTGGTCATTCAATATCCTTATCCTCATCTCTAAAACAAAAGCTCTTTTGAAACATATCCTCGAATTCTATTCTAAATATTCGTTCAATAATTTTAAATTGCTCATCATTCATTTCTTTAGAATTTATCTCAGGGTCACTAGGTAAAATCTCTGGGGGTAATTGTTAATTGCATCAATAATCTGCCCCAACATCAGAATCTCTTTCATTTTGTCTGTATACTACAGAATATGTCATTCAGTGACTATGAATAACTCTTTCATAAGAGATCTTTAATTGATTTTATCATTCAATTCTGGTTCATCCTGTGATTGAGTTGAATATGAAGATAGAAAGACAGGTGGTATAGATGAATTCTCTATATATGTAGGCTTTAAAATTGTATGAGGTCTATTCATTTTAAGTTCATGACATTTTTCAACATATGGAATTAAAAGTTTACAATATTCAGTAACGTCCATCATTTCACACCTCTCATGAACATACATACAGTATTCTTTAAACAACATTTTAGACTCGTCATGAAAGACCATTTCGATCTCATCTGTTAAGTTACTCTCAAAAAATTTTTGGAAAGGGTTTTTACTTAGATAATCAATTTCATCCATCCAAAAATAATCATCATCTTTTTCTCTCAATTGGATTCTTCATAGTCTTTAAAATATCAAAAGTGGGTTCATCGTCATTAATATTCATAGTTAACTTTCCTTTTTGCACATCTATCATAGCTTGTCCAGTAACAAAAAAAGGTCTCCCCAAAATAATGGGATATTTTTTATCTTCCTTCATATCTAATACAATAAAGTCCACAAGAAAGATAAATTTATCCACTTTAACAAGCACGTCTTCTATAACCCCTTTTGGATAAATGATAGATCAATCAACTAACTGAAGGGCTATAGTAGTGGGAGAAATATTGGTTAAACCTAACCTTGTAAATATAGATAAAGGCATCACATTAATGCTCGATCTTAAATAACATAAAGCTTTTCCGCATAATCTTTCTCCAAAAACACAAGGAATTGTTTAGCTAGAACGATCTTTAAGTTTCTCAGGATATTTTTTCTGAAATACAGTGTTGCACTCTTCACTTAGTGCAATTGTCTCGCAATCCCCAAATTTTCTTTTCCGATTTAATATCTCCTTCATAAATTATGCATAACTTGACATTTATATCAAAGCTTCAGCGAAAGAAATATAACATTTTCCACATTTTCTCACACACACACACCCTCACACACATACGCATATGCGAGGTGCCAAGCTCTCTTTTTTAAAGGACACAAATTCCCTGCTTTTTGCCCAAGAGACAAATCTATTCATCCAAAAGACATGTCTCTTCATTCAAGAGCATTATCCAAGTGTCTAGATTCATTGAATTGTTTCATTGGGTGTTTGAATCACTTGGGAGAGCCTTATAGAACAAAAAAACCGCCAAAAATTATTCCATGACCATCCCGAGCACGATTGGCACCGTTTTAGACGCTATTGGCGTTGTTTTCTCATTGTTTTTCTGCTTTTCAGCACTGCCAGCGCCCACCCTGCGTTGCTCCACCATTTTGCTTCGTTTGGCTTTGTTTTAGCTCCCTTTCGACCTGTTTCAGTTGTGTTGTGTTCCTAACAGATAGACCTACAAAATAAGCATAAAAATAACATTTCTTTAAAATATAATTTCATCCAAAAATGTGTGAGAAGTTTAAATGAGATTAAGTTTAGAAAGTCATATCGAAATGTGCGAGGACAAAATTTTCTTTCTTATTTTTTTGCTCCAAATTGCACCGTTTTTGCTTCTTTTTCTCCAAAACTCCATTTCTTGTCCCTGGAATCAAAAATATGCAGAATACCTTGCTTTAAAATGTAATATCATCAAAAATCATTGAAATTAGGCATTAAAAGCGTATGAAAAATTGCACATTTTTTAGGTGTATCATAATATAAGCCCTAATTTTAATAATTGGTAAGAGTAAACATTAAATAAATATTATTGCCAAAGTAAAGAGCAGAACCATAGGATGATAACTTGGGATTTGATTGAGGTTCTCCTCAGAATATATGACATCTCCTACTTCTCATTCCTTTGATCTCCAAAATAATTGTTCATATTTGAGCCCTTCCCACTTGAAATTTTCTACAAACAATCACGGAAACTAAATGTTGAATTCATGAAGACGAAACCCATAATCTTAAGCCAGAGTTTTTTTAGATGACTTTGGTTGCCTAAGCTGCAATTAACTCTAGGGGCATGCCACTATAAGAAATTAGGAAACTGGATAATTTAAACTTATATTAGATAGGAGAATTGTCGATCAAAAATTTTGCAAACAAAATAGATGTAATAAATTTCTTAGTTTATATAATCGAGTCTATCGTCAAGTGATACACTTATCTCTCAGGATGACTATCATTTCTAGTATCATGCTCGATTATTTTAACTATTAGGCATATGAGATCCGTTCGATCTCATCTTTTAAAATTAAAACACTATTTCCTATTAAATAGAACTAATATTATATATATATATATATATATATATATATATATTATGGTAAGATGAGCTAGTTTCATGAGGAAGATAATCTCCAAATGCAGAAATTGGAAATTCTCTCCAATAACCTTGATAGTGACTCATTTTTTTTCCATAGAAACCAAATTTACATTTGAAAACATATTTGCCCAAACTTCTCACAGCTTTGTCAATATTTTCATCATTTATTAAAGGTTCTAATAATACCATACAACATAATAGATGAGTTCTCCAAAAACTCACCAACAAGTTAGAGGAATTCCTCTTAACAATGCCCCTAAAATTCCAAACAATGAACTTAACCGTTGATATTGATTTTGTACCTTCTAGTTTTGGGAGAATTCTTTTTCCATGCAAGCATGTTCATTTACAAGGATATTCTGAACTTGCTGATGTTTGCATATTTGTGTAGGTTCTTCTACATTTGCCTCTTTAACCTCTATATGGGCCTGCTCATTTCTATCCACCACATTATTCTTTGTTTCGGGCTCACCAAATCCCATCTGCTATCTATTAGCTTCAGCATCTTCCATCTATTGTCAGTGAGTTCCCTCATTATTGTTGGTTTCCCCTTTTGTTGGTTAATCTTTCCTAGGCTTCGTTTTTTCATTTTGATGTTGCCTTAACTCTGGAAGCATAACAAAATAAATTTTCACCACATGGCAAAAGATTTTACATTTTTTTGGCAGTATTTTTCTTTTTATTCTATTTCATCCTTTTGTCAATACCCATTGTTTTGAGTTCTAAGCCATATTTCATCAAGCATTCACAAAATAACATTTACCGTCACCCATGCAGCTGATGGCCTGGTTAAATTGTGAGTAGCAATGTCCACTTTCTTTGACCTCCCAAATATAACACCTAGTGAGTATAATACCTTCTGATGGAAATAATGTAGTCTCAACTCAGGGAAAGTTATCCAAATAGGAATTATAGATGGTTCAATTATTGGATCAAAGTCTGGTGTCCACTTAAACACTTTCAAGTGGACATTCTTAATATACCAAGTTTTATAAAAAATTATAGCATAGTCATCTTCTCTTTCAAGCTTTATAATAATGTGTCTCCCATCCAAAGCCCTTACTTTTCATTATTAAGTTAATTTTGGGATGGCCATATGTAAATCTTCCAAGTAAAGCAAATTTCAACTTTTTTTGTTAATTTGGTCGTCTCCATTTCTGTGAAGAACATGACTGATTTACCTCCTTTCTTGCCCATCTATTTGAGTAAACAATCTTCATCACAATTTCCTTCATAGCCTTTTATGAAGTTGTTGAGGAAATATAAGTATAGAAGGGTCTACTTGCTTGTTCCCTCTCAAAGCATCAGCAAAGGACAACCATGAAGATTTGAACCCACCATATAAACAACACCCAATGCAATTGTAAACCAAAAGAATAGTACCTCCAAAGTAGAAAGCAACTCGAAGCACTAAAACCAAAAGTGTAAAACCAATCAAAACCAACAACGAAAAGCCAGAAACTGGGGAAAACATCTTTTTTACCATAGTAAACCAAAGTCAAACGCTAAGGAACAGCAGGGAAAATCAAAACCAACAACGAAAAGCCAGAAACTGGGGAAAACATCTTTTTTACCATAGTAAACCAAAGTCAAACGCTAAGGAACAGCAGGGAAGCATCGCCAACTTCATTTTTTTATATTTTTGTTTATATATATATATATATATATATATATATATATATATATATATATATATATATATATATATATATATATATATATGATTGATGGATAGTATTTCGAGCCAAAATGAGTCGAACACGAACGAACAAATCTTTGTTCTTGTTCGGCTCGTTAATTTAGCGAACGAGCCGAACAAGAGCTTTTTAACGAGCCGAACATGAGTTGTTCGCGAACAACGAACCGTTTTGACAGCCCCAAGTACAATAGAAGTGATGATAATGAATACCAAGCGCACCGATGAGCAAGTCATAAAAACATGACATTAACAAGACATTATAATATTCATATTAAAACAAAAGAAATAAATTAATAAGCGTGATGCTTATTTGATTATAAAACAAGTGTTGCATTCCTTTTGTAGGGTTATCAAAAATCAACATTTGACAAGAATTTCAAGTAGTGCAAAATTGTAAAACATTTGGAATTTGTTCTCTACTTCAATTTCAGTGCATTTGAAATTCGTTAGATTTAAACAAATTTCAAATACACCGCTTTGTATAAATTATTGCCGGTCACTGCACGGCAGCCACTACCTTGTCACACCCGTTTCCTAACCGCCATTATCAGCCACCACCGCTTGCAGATATATTTGACATTGAATTTCTTTAAAATAAAAAATAAATAAATAAAAAATATTACATTTATTTTATACCCAACCAAACAAATTGAAAATATTCCAAATACAGCATATTACTTTTACATTGTAAAGTTGAATGTACTTCTTAAGAGATTCCAAATTTTGGCTGTGGTCTGCTATAAAAGAAATTGGTATAAAATTACAATGAAATTTAAATGCAGTTAGTAGTTTATTTTGAGTGTATTTAAAATTCATTAAATTTGAACAATTTTCAAATATACCAACTATAACCACCCACTACACTGCCCCAATTTGGATTGGAATTATAGTTAGAACCAGGTATCAACTAATTTAATGATTTTTATAAATATTTACCTTAAGAAAGGGGCACGCAGCTAGTGATTTTTTATGGTCCAATGTTGGTGAACCGAATAACAAATACAGTGAAAAAATAGCTAACAAATGAGAAAATAGGACTTAGAAGAGAGAGATCATAATTAAGAGCTTTCTGGAGCATTTTCACTCTATGGAAATAGCTTGCAAGAGAACAAGGATGGAATAGGGAAGCCATGTAAAATTAAAAGAAAAGATTTAAATGTGGTGCAAATAAATATTGGATTTTAGTATATGTACATATAGATTTATCCCAAACATTTTATTAATGGGAAGAATTAGATTCATTTTAAAGGTCACAATATGAAATCCAACATATTACCTTTTACCCTAAGAACCAAAGAGAATATCACTTGAGCTAAAATTTAATGGTCTCTCTCTCTCTCCCTTAGAGAGTATAAATTACAATGTAGTGACAAAAGTACCAAATAAAGTGGCATCCATCTTTCCCGAAGAGCAGAACATAAGTAAAAATTTTTTTACTTGCTTCTTAAAACGAACAAAATTTTTTTGCTAGTTTTTTGAATTAGCAATGGTGTGATTGTTTTGAATTCAAAAACTGTGTTTTTCTTACTAATAAATTACTTACAATAATAACTATATGATATTATTTTTCTTGACTGTTTCCTTCAAGTAAATTATTTAGTTCGTATATACATCTTAAGATATTATATATCAATATTGTATTGCTTCAAACCAACGCACCTTTCATATTTTGACATAGATACTACTCCCCATGAATAACAGCTAAGAATGGCTTGCAAAATGATTTTTGACCAGGATTTTCTCCTTTTGCAGTGCATAAATTTGAAAATCAAGCTATCTTCTTAGTGTTAATAAATGCAAAGTCAAATACGCGGCAAGAGAAAATTATATTCATGTATGACAGTAACAGATGAATTAGTGATCCTAAGAATAAGCACCCACAATTGAGCAACCCCCAGGTAAGTACAGCTGGGTAATTAGATCATATAGGATTAACAACTTAAATGTAACAGAGGAAATAAACTTTTTCAATTTTACATGTCCTCTTAAAAATTAGGATGTTAAAAATGAGAGCAAAAAATGTGAGATTGTATAAAAATGACTATATAAAAAAAGAAACAAATCTAAATATAAATCTTTGATTATGAAATCAAGAATTAACTTTAAACAAAATATTGCTGCCCCTGAATTGTTGGATTGCTACAGATGAGAAGCTGTTGTCCATGGATTGCTAGATAATTACAGATTGGAAGCTGCTTGTCATAGATCTTTGATTTGACTTAGATGGAAAGATGTCCACAGATTATTGGGCAATTGTAGATGGAAATGTGTTGTTCATGGATTTAAAATTGATTCAAAACTCAGTCTAAAGTGGGTTGTATACATTGATGATGTCCGAGTTGTTAATAGGTACAGAGAGAGTGTTGATTTAGATTGATCAGTACTGCATCTCCAAGTTGGGTTTTTGTGTGCTTCATCTTAAAAAATAATAAAGAACAAGCCTAGCTAAGCTGTTTTCCAACAAACTCTTAAATTGTTGATATCATCTGTGTGCTGGAGATATGATGATTGGTACCATTCTTAGTCTTTCTTTTCACCCCTAACATAAACATAGATCGCATTCTCCAAATTCAGTGTGCTGACAAGGTTATGAGTAAGTTTATGGTTCTGGTAAGACTTCAGTAGGTCGAATGAAGGACAATAAAAAATATTCCAAATCCATTGATTTGACAAGAGATGATGGTGGATGATCAAATAAGTTTAAAACTCAAAATTTTAGAGTAATAAGAATAGTGTTCAAGGAAGATTATGCCAATGGAATTATAATTTTGTTCTTGTGATTGGAGAAATATATTTGTACTCATTTTTATTTGAGATGTATTAAAAAGGATGCCCTTAATGCTGTGAATAAATGCTACTAAAAGACTGAACATCCAAAAGGTTTTGAAGCAAAGGAAAAATTCTGGTCATGGAAAATGAATAGAGAGGAGTAAAAACATGAATTTGAATTTAAGTACCCATGGGAGGCGTTAAATTAAAGAGAAATGTAGTTGTTAGGATGATACTCCCTAATGATACTTAAAAATATTTGATAAAAATACTAGTGATATAGCCATCTCTAAGAGATACATTTTTTTTCTTTAAAAAATCCTAGTTATTTTATGTCAACACAAGATCTTAGGTAGAGAATTCCTTGATATAGAAGATAATTTCCTCAAGCTCATTTTTAAGTGTTCTTTGGATTTGTTGATTTTTAGGACTTAAATTTTAGTCTAAAATTGAGAGTGAATTATATTATTGAAATATTAAAAGTTATCCTTGCATGGGATTTTCGTTCATTAAGATTTCCTGAAGATGAGTATGTCCGTTGATGAAAGGAATTAAACTACCTAGCAAGAAAAATACACAAAGCTTAATAGTTCCCGCCTATCATTTTGAACTAAAGAAAAAAATTAGAAGGATTATAGGACTAGTTGGGATGGTAACTGTGTGTTTAGCTATTTCGCAAATTTTCAATAAAAATCTGTGGAAGTAAAATCTTTGGAATTTTATTACTGAATATAAAATGAATTAACTTTTCAAAACAAGTAATGTTTCGATGCCCTAGCAATACCGCCCAAGCCTAACCACCATTGCTTGACGTATGATTGTAATTTGAAGTAAAAAAATTAATGGACGCACAATCCATTGTTTAAGCCAAAATACCTTAATTGAGGAATCATTAGTTCGAGGGTAGAGTCCAAACCACATCACTGCATCGCTGATCATTCTCCCGAAATTTAAGGCTTGAATTTAATAAAGATTAAATGAGAAATCAACAAAAAAAATATTTTTAGCCCTAAACCCTAAACCCTAAACCCTATAATTTAATTATTTACAAGGCTAAAAGAATTTATAATCAATTAAAATTATTAATTAAAAGAAGAATAAAATGTATTAAATTATATTTAAATGATAATTTAATATAGATAAAAAGATTATAAGTTATAATTCAGGTGAGACACTTGGATTAAAAGTATAAAGTTAAGTGTCGGGTCTTCTAAGAAATGATAAAATCTATTCTACCAATTTTTAATAGTGACCCATCTACAATTTGCATATTATAATTTTCAAGGCATGAGCTGAAATGTTGGAATTCATCTTTGTCAAGTATCACATGATCTAAAACTCCTAAGGTTACAATCCAAATGGTTGTTTTCTTGTTGTATTTGCAATAAGGGCATCTGAGAATTTATCTTACAGTGTAACCAGGCTTAATTGGGCGATGTTTAAAATAAGCTTTTACTTGAAGGGTAATTGGTTATCTTCATTTTGCTACTGAATGACAAAAACAAGAGCTATTTTGAGCTATTTTGATTATCTTTATTGTTAGTTCTCTTTAGAATTTTTTGTACAAATATTTTATCATAAGTTTTATATGTTTTGGATATAACTTTTTATTTTTGAAGTTGATTTCCAATGATAAGAGTTATCAACTTCTAGACCTCTAGCTTTTCAATATAAGTTGCCATCATCTTCGCAAAAGAAGATTCTTCACATATACTTTAATACTCCAGTTAGACGAAGAATGAATTATAGTGTTGGTGAAGGACTAATTAATATGGAGGGACTCCATGATGAAAAATCTTTCAGCCTCAGAGATTACAAACTTGACGGCCATGATACCATCTTGCAAAATAAAATGAGAAAAACCGAGAGTAGAAAATAAGATCTTGTATGAAAACTTTATTCCCTTATTCTGTATAAGAATAAAATTGAAAGTTTAAGATAAATAGATACATAAATAACTATCAAGGAAATAAACAAATCTAAAAACCAATCTTTAATTCTATAATTCACAATCAACAACAAGGCAGAAATGGAATAGTGTCATCAATGAATGTCCACAAATTACTAGATTGACATGGATGAAAAGTTGTTTGTCCACGAATTGCTGTATGACGGACTAGAAAATTAAAGATGAAAAGCTGTTGTCAATGTTATTAAAATGCTATAGATGAAAAGATGTTGGTCGTAGGTTTAAGATTATTTCAATGTCATGATAAAAATATGTATGTAGTCTTTGTGCTGGAAAGATAGCATATTTCAACATTTAAAAAAAAAAACTTCAGAAAAATGCATGCAAACATGTGATCAACAAGCA
The DNA here is from genome assembly GCA_003013225.1 of Phalaenopsis aphrodite. Lineage (NCBI taxonomy): Eukaryota > Viridiplantae > Streptophyta > Magnoliopsida > Asparagales > Orchidaceae > Phalaenopsis > Phalaenopsis aphrodite. The sequence continues at coordinate 151,841 of NEWO01000609.1, read as the reverse complement.
GACAAAGAGTCTTGTCTCAATATGTTGAAGGTCCAAAACATGCAGCATTAAGTGCGAATAACCTCCAAATCAGTCATAGTGAAACTACAAGAAGCATTTTTTCCATCTGCATAGCATACAAAATGCACGGCCAAGCACAGATTGCAGTTAAGCTTGTAGTGGCCGCATGCAAGGGGGATGATGCATATATTGGCGTTGGCTTGAGTAGGGGCAAGGTTGCTGTTGGGCTGGTAACTCGTCCAGATACTCTATCAAAGGCTATGCAGAGTTTCCAAGGTGTTAAAAGTGAAGCCTCTGTACAAAGTCAATTCATAGGTAACTGAGTTTGTGCATGTACGAAAAGGAGGACGCAAATCAACAAGTCAAGAAATTCATCTGCATTAGTTATAGGGACTCACAAAAAATTAGCTTGAAAAACAAACTCCAATGTTTTCTATTTGAAAAGGAGCATTTAGATATTAAGCTCATGCATTTACATTTTTCCCCAAAGTCAATTGTTCCACCACCTCCAGATTCTTCATGTCATCATCTGCCCATTCATATGTTTAAACTGTGCCGAATGTGCAATCAAAAGTTGAAAATCTTCCGTGGTAATGAAGTATTTCATTTCATAGTTTAGATGAGGACCGCATTTATTTAAGCAGCTATTGAGATGCTTGATTGGTCAAACAACTGCATTAAAGTTTACTTTTCTGAATAAAAATTTTTACAGGAGTAAAGTGTCAAAATAATTCCCTGACTATTTACAAGAAGCAATTTTAGTTTCATGCCAAATTAATCCCCATGCTCTTTTAAAATGGGATAAAATAGTCCCTACAAAGACCTATTTCAGTGCTCATTAAAAGAGCATAGGGACTATTTTGGCACTATTATAGACAACGGGAATAAAAATGGCCCCTACAAAGAGCCGGGTACCATTTTGACCCTTTTTTCATTTTTATTGAAGCACTTCACAAGCATCTCAATTGGCAGTAACAATCACAGACTATATAAAAGATCCAGCTTAAACACCAGACTCCTGAAATAAAGGTCAAAATGATCCCGTCTTTAAAAGTTTCAAAGTAACAAAAAAAATGAACTTAAGCTTAACAGATAATGCTAAAAATAAAAGTATTTTAGAAAATAACATAATTTTTTTATAAAATCTAGCGAATGAGCTTTTTTTTATAAAAAAATTTGGGATATTTTGCAAAAAGAAAAATTCAATAGTACTTGCAAAAAATTATAAATTTAATGAGTATTAATTTCATCACAAAGCATCTGATAATAAAGTAAGAAATATTTGGAATGCTACCTCTAGATTATATCCACACAAGGTAGGTAGGAAATTATATATTGTTAAAATTTTAAAAATAATGTAAATTCATAAAATACCCTTATGCCTAACATCAGTCTTTAATTTATCTTCAATTTCCATTGCTTTTAATAGCATGATTATTTTGGCTTTAATTTAAAGAGTATAAGAAGTAAATTATATATTTTATATAGATTGGTACTAAAATGACGCCTCGCAATAGTTGGGAGACCATTTTGATTACTTTCTTAATGTTAAAGTAGCTAAATGATTTATTAGTACTATTTCAATTAAAGGTACACAAACTAAAAAAGACGACAATTTTTATGTTCAACAACTAAAAGAAATAAAGACCACTTACCAGTTTCATTCAAACGGCCCTCACGCATTCTTTTTTCGAGCAACTCTGACTTGGAGAATGAGATGTACCTCTCTCTTGAATAATGACCGCAACTCTTCATTGGCTTCAATGCCTATCCTCCTGCACATTTAATCATAAAAGCCATAAAATATTTAAAACTTAGCTCTAGGAACAACAAACACAGCTATGGTGGAGAAGAATCAGAATTTTGATATTGACATAATCAGAAAAAAGGTATTTGTTATAAGCATTCAAAGCCGTATGATCCAAAAATGAATGAGTAAATACAAGTACCAGTAATGGCTTAAGGTTAATGTGCATATAATTTGTCCTCAGGGAAGCATCATCGGAAAACCAAACAAAAAGTTACATACTGTTATAAATAATAATAATTATAAAAAACAAACACCCACTACTCTAATATTATCGAACAATGAAAGGAAAGTAGAAAAAATTACCCAATTTTAGAGCCATTTTTTCCAACAAGAATTTGTCGCTGGCTTTGCTTTGGGGTGATGAAGTGTTGCTCCACCCTAAGGGAACCATCTCTTAACTCTTTCCAATCCATCAGGCGATGTTCAATAACATAAGGAATTTCCTAAAAAAAAGAGTCGCTTTATGGTAGTTTTTCAAAAAGAACGCCTTTGTTTACAATATAAGTTGATAATACCTGGTGAATATGGTCCAACATCCTTTCTCTAACAACCTCCAGAGAAATAGTTTTCATACTCTCTTCGGTCATCATGCTCGGTTCTTCATCCCATGGTCTTTTAACTGCCTGCAAGGTTGAAAGCAGTGGAGGAAACATGCTCATCACTGTAATGACATAAACCAAGAAAAGACTAGAATAATCTGACAATGTGGTATAATCTGTTAAGAATATCAAATCAATAGATTATTTTTCCAAAATCTTTAGCTAGACTTTAGAAAGATTAGTTAAAAAAGAGAAAATTACCAAACAAATAAGCAAAATAGGTAAATTAGAAACAACTATCTACTACGATGATTAAATTCGTTTATTTGCAGGACAACAAGTAGTAACAAACTTTTCCAATCGCATCTACTCAAAACTGATGGAGTACACCGAACATTGACAAACATAAACATTGATCTGCAAAATTTATTATTTATCAACCTTGAGAATGCCCACCAGATGCATACAATAGAAATAAGAAACTAGAAATATCTCGCAAACAAACAAAACAAAAAAATGTTCTTCCAAAACGATAAATATCCACCAAGGAACAGCTAATCCTTATATACATTACTGAAAAAAAGTGCACGGCGCACTTTATTTCAAAAGCACTTACCCAAGGTCCATCCCTCCCTTATTGCACAACCGATTAGTTTGGATTTTTTAAGGTCCTCAAAATCAACCATACTAAAAGTCCATTTTGAAGGAGCTTCTGCATTTATTTTTATTGGAATCTAGTCATAAATCTTTTATCACAGCAGTTTGCATACATCTTTAACCTTGAGCTTCACAAAAAAATGTATTAGAAAAAAGAAGCCAGCTTGACAAATCTTTCATCTTTCCAAAAGCTGTCTCTTCTTAAAAATATCAAAGAAAAAGAGGAGGCCATATTGACCAGAATCTATGAATCAGGTCAACCTAATCATATCATCTTTCAAGAGTGCTAATACTTGACCAGCCGAAAAATGCAAAACATTACTTTGCCAGCTTTTTGAACTAAATGTGAAAAAAGAGTCAAAGGATGTCTTTCTGGTTAGACTGGCATTAGGATTGATGGACGGTCACAAGAAGTCAATTGCAAAATTCCATAAAATGATACAATAATATATGAAAAGCCTAAAAACTTGTTAATTAAGATTGCACCTGGTCCATCAAATAGTGAACAAGATCATTCACACCAGATCCTTTAAGTCCGGATATCATGAAGTATCTGCATGAGCTAAAAACAATAAATAAATATCAAAGGACAACAAGATTTACATATATTACTTGAAACAAAAACTGACCTTTCATAACCAGGAAGATCCTCAAACTCTTTGGCAACCTTTAGCAGGTCCTTCTTATCTTCTACAAGGTCAACCTTGTTCATACATAAAATACGCTTTTGTTTATGGTGAGCAATAGCTCCAAGATTTTTAATTAAGTTTATCACCCTTGTATCCGATCTGCACAAAAGGCCACTACATCACTACCCCACTCAAATTGAGACTATAATTTAGGCAAATCAATTTTAAATGGATAAGAAAAGTAGTCATGCATCAATTAAAAAGTGAAACATAACTTTAATATACATTTAAAACATTAAAAAGAAATATGGATTCAAGGATTTCAATTCAAAAAGAAGTAGCTACCAACAGCTTAGATTGTACAAAGAAGCCAATTTCGAGAAGATAAGATGACAATAAATGAAAATGTAAATGTAGTATGGATGATTACTTGGCAATATGCCTATGGACATCAAAGATAACTATCAACAACTCATACAAATCGATAGTACTCCAAGCACTTTCAACGCGAACTTTAACATCTGTTCTGTAAGGGTATCCATGATGTCCTATCATAAGTCCTGGAGTGTCAAAAAAACACTGGAGAAAGTAGTCAGAACAAAACATTTTGACGAGTAAAAACACGCGTATGCAGAAATCATTGGAAATGTAGCAAAAAAATTGAATGCAATGTGTGATCGAAGTACAATTTCAAGTTGGATTATCTACCGTATGTCCTCTTAGAATATTATTTCTTTCACCCAACAAAAATAACATTCATTAAGTTCAATAACTTGAGCACACAAATAAATATAAGAAGTATTATATTTTAATGAACAAAGTTGCCATCATCTTTAGTAGGTTTGATATCAAACTCTTTGAGGCTTCCACCCTCACTTTTTCACCATTTGTTTTTACATAAAGAATCATTTGTCTTTATTAATTTTAGCTAACCTTTTCAAACAGCTTCCAATCATTATAACTTTGGCTACCAGTTTAGTCCATTCCTACCATCTCTATGTAAATGCCCCCAAGCATCTCAATTTTTTCAAAGCAAGTTAGGATGACACAGATGTTGCCCTCAGAGATCTTATTCTTTATTTGATTTAGTGACTGTAGTCATTTCCCGCTAAATACTTTGTTGATGGTACATATCAATACCAAAATTCTCATTTTATTTGTTTATACCATTTTTGTTTGCCAAAACATACATATATCACAAAAAAACATATATGCCAAGTCATAATAATTATCCACTTCTTGTGCAAGAGAGAATGTTAAATGAGAAGCACAATTTAAAATTGCACAACTTGAGTTGCATCTCAACGCAATTAGGCCCAAAGACGTTTTCAGACGCATGTGTCAAGAGACTCGGGTGAGGTGTACACAACACATTTGACAATTTCACCTAAAATATATCGAGCATTCCACCATGTATGCTTAGGGGATTTTTTTATGCTTAACTCAAACCAGCACCACTCGGCCTGCATTCCCATACGCACGCATGATCTCCCCTCTCCTCCTCACGATGATATCCTAGGTAGTTGTAGTCCCCAACAAAGTAGCCACCATTGCTAGTGTCACCTACTGCTTACACCACTACTTGTTGTTTTTGCCCTGCATCTTTGCATGCAAAATCTTTCCTCTCGCGCATGGCCTTCCCTCCCACACATACACTGACCATCCTTACTATCGTTGTTGCCCCCGTCGCCTGCTGCTATAGTCGCCGTCGCCACCTCCTGCTTTTTGTTGTCGTCACCACCTCCTGCTTCTGTCGCCACCTTCTTCCTCCATTGCCTCTTGCAGCACCCAATCTTCCTCGAGATCATCACCAACGCCCTAGAGTCGCTGCCTCTAACATTAATTGCTATTTCCCACTGCCGCCACAACCTGCTACTTCAAGCACCCCAACACAACCACCTCAACATTATCAAATTTTCTTCTAAGAGATTATCTACTTCACCAACGTTTTTATCCAACGAGAGTAGCAAAACCCACAATTTCAAAATTTCTTTCAATATTTGCAATTAGTCAAATTTTTTTTAGCATTAACAAAAAAATTTCAATCTAGATTTCTGTACGAATGGTGAGAGGCAAGAAGAAATCCACAAAATGTCATAGGAATAATCAGGTGTTGAGAAAGTCTATAAGTTGATATCAAAGACAACAACAAGATATATTTATTTAAAGTGCCACTGTTGCAAAAAGATAGTTGAAAGGAGTGCTACAAAGATGAAGGAACGCCGCTCCGGCTTGAGCAAGAATATTGCATGAGGTGTTATAGTGTCAGAAGCAATAAAAGCGGTGACCCAATCATTAATGAATAAAACAATGATTTTAAACATCTTGCATAGCAGCCGTCATGATATAGTTCATATCAACTCTTATTATGAGAGTAAGCACACTAGCAAACACACATCACCTTTAAAATCACTACCAATAGGAGTGCAAGAAGTATTTGGGCCGCTATATGGCATAACAGTCGAATTCCATGTCACCTCCACCTTATCAAACTAACTTTCTTGATATAAACCCTGGATTTCACATATCAATATCATATCTATTTGTTGTGCATTTTTGACCATTTTCCCTTGTTACTAACTCCCCTCATTTAATATTAGAAATTTTGGGTGACAGAGAAATGAGGAAAGAACAAAGATATGAAAATGAAAAAGGGAACAACAAAGTGTAGAAGTAGGGTAAAGATGTTCAGGGAAGATGGAAAGAGTTCCTCTTCCTCCCTTTGTAATGCTTGGGTTCTCCACGGATGGAACATAATTCTTAAGACCTAAAAAAAATCCAAGAATTATTCGCTTTCCAATTTGGGCTAGCTGGTCAAATCTCTCTTCAACTCACCATCGAGTGATTTTGAGACATGTATGCCTTTGGGAGAATGGTGAAGAGGCTCATCATATACTGTACCATATTCTATTGTTATTCTCCAAGATTTTTTAAGGTTTGCAAAACACAAGCATGCCACGACGACGCAAAGAAGTTTTAGGAATAAAAGCCCCGTGCCCGTCTTTCTAAGCATGATAGGATGTTAGAAGGCCTATGAATTTTTTTAGGTATAAAGGAGTGGGTATACTTTAGCCAAAGCAAATCACACACCACATGCACATGCTTTAGAGATATGATGAGCCCCACCCTCCTCCTCCCCTCTTGCAATGGTAATACAGAAGCTTTGCCATAATTTCAAGCAAAACCCTGCAAGTTGACATCAACAAACAACACCAAGGGTATGTCATAAGGATTATTGTTGAAACAAACAATCGACAACACAAAATGAATATGATGATTACAAAATGAACATGATGATCAGACATTGAGAAACAAAACAAGTTTAAACACACAAAAACATGCAAAACAAAAGTAAAGTAGAATAAATAAACAAACTTAATAAAACCAACTTATGCAAACTTATATGGAATTATTGTCATGTGAAGGGCCAACACTTGAACCATATAGAGGTATAAGTACGTCAAGCAACTTCCTCCTTAAAGAAAAAGAACAAAGTTCCAAACTTGGTGTGTTCAAAACAATGCAAATGATAGCGCTACATATAAGCTAATCACACATTTATTGTTCAAGGCATGTGCTCTCATTTGTCATATGTAGCTTTATTTAGTGCACGGTGGACAATATAGCACAAGCATTATGACAAAAGTATCGGGTTCACCCTTCAAGGATATTTTTGTCACCAGTATGAAAAAGAATAGCACACGCTATCATGTAAAAATCCATTTAAGATTAATATCTTCAAATTAATTGAAAAATGAAACATTTGAAGCCTATTTAACCACATGTCAAATAAAAATAGCCTAATATTGATTTTAAAAGGGTGGTCATTTCATCATGAAAAGAATACATATTCTTTACTTTATCTGACTTTCATCCTTTATGTATGGTTTTTGTCAAATTTTGTTCAAGCCCCCACCAAACCAACCTTAATCATATTGAAGTTTAAAATGAGAAATCTAAGTTTTTTTAAAGCACTTGAAAAGGAGAAATAAAAGAAAAAATTCTAAAAGCATGAAAAAGAAAAAAAGAGCCCCAAAAAAAATACAAAATAGGAATTCGGAAATAAATTAAAAAAAAGATAATTTTAATAGATTAAAGACAAATTGTACTTGTTTTTATTGGCCCTAACGTTCTAAGCACTATTTTTTAATTACACAATAGCATGTTTCATCTAAGGAAAAATATATTACACCCAAAAAAAAAAATGAAATATAAGAATTGAGTTTAAATTACAAAACATTGGGGGAAAAAGAAGGGTCTATTTAAATGTGATCCTCTGCAAAAAAGGGATAGAGTTCGCGTGACTTATGGCCAAAAACAAGCAAAGCAAAACCTTGCTTGTACCCAACCAAAGTTATCTATTTTGCCAAGGACCAAGCCTGCACCTATTTGGTCACAATTAATCAAGAAATACAAATTGGGGTTTTCAAATCATCTTTAGTCATGCAATGGGTACTACTCCAATGCCAGAAAAAAAAAAACAGCAAGAAATGTTAAGTGACTACGATGAACCATCACAGGTCAACACCACATCACTTAGCGCACTAACATGATAAAAAAAACAATATAAAGCATGAAAAAAATTTAAAACTTTTGTTTTTCTTTCCATAAAAATTAAGATGGTAAAACCAACTCTTTGAGGTTGGATTCTATAACTTATAAGAGATAAAAAGTATTAAAACATATGCATAAATCTGACATCAACAAGCAAAAACATTCCAACTTCAAAGATGAGCAAAATTATCAAAATAATATAAATGAAGGGGTTAATATTAAAATATAGCCCCCAATACCAAAGACAAATACTTAAAAGGTATCCTCACAGTGATGTGTTCGATCATCACAAATCAAAAACTAGAGTGATTTCCAATACGGCATGTGCTATCAATTTTCTCCACTCAAATTAAGCTAAGTACTTAATGGGCACCTCTTCGCATAGATGATGGATATAATTATTAAGGGCCTGTTTGGGGCAACTTATAAGCAAGGCGGTGTTTTTGAAAACGCCGCCACACCATTTGTTTCGCACGTTTAAGCCGCGTTTTCATAAACGGAGTTCCTATTTTACATTACACGCGGACCGCGGGTCTATCCCCGCGATCCGCGTTGCGTCTCCGAGCATTTACGGTTCTGCCCTTGCGAAATATTCTCGTGTCGTCCCTACTCTCGCTCCATTCGATCGTTTCCTGCCCAAGCTACGCCAATCTCCTTCTTCCGCCCTTCGATCACGTCTTCCCTAGCTGCTCGGAGCTCCCTCTTTCGCTCCAATTCGCATCCTGCCCTAGCTGCGCGGAGCTCCATCTTCCGCTCGAGTTTGCTCGTCTACCCTAGCCGCTTCTCCTTACTCCCCCATTTGGCCGGATCCCTCTCTACCAAGCAAGTATCTCTCCATTTCTTTGGAATAAAGAACATTCTTGTAATCTTCCCCATTTCAACTTCCTCCTAGAAGTTTAGGTGTGAGATATGTAAATACTAATGAATTGTGTGCTACATATGTAAATTTCCCTTAATTTTTGAGTTTCTTCAAATTCTCTCCATTGACTGCAGTTGGAGCAATAATAGTGTAGGTGCTCACTTCTTGCATATACAAAACTCTATTTTGTTAATATGACTTGTTTCATAATTTTTTTGACTTTAATTACTTATAGTTAATGTATTTGATTTTCCTGCTCTTCATATGGTACATTGAATACACATTTTCACTAGCCTTAAGAATTATCGATGTGTAGCTTTACTGTTAATAGGTTTGTAGATAGGCTCTCTTGAGCGGGGAGTATATCTTTTTTTTTTTTGAACTGTTATGTAGTGTTTTTTGGATATTAGTATATTAAATGTGTTCCATTATATTACTGTTGCGAACAGCTCCACTTTACGTGGCAAAAATGGTTATTTTTCCACAAACAGCTGCAAATCAGCTGTTCTCACCGAAGAAATCAAACAACATAACAGTTTATTCAGTTCATGGGCAAAATGGTCATTTATCCAGAAACAGCTGCAAATTAGTTGTTTTCCAAACGCACAAACCAAACAGTCAGTTAGCTTATTTAGATCAGCTGCTTATCAGCAGATTATCAGGATCAGCTGCTTATCAGCAGAAGCTGTATAAGCTGCAGCTGCCACAAACATACCCTAAGAATAACAAATAAAGGGGCCCATTAATAATAAAATTCCTGATTTGAGTTGAACATATATTTTACCGCTCCTCCCTCAATGGCTGACATGATAATCAAAAGATTATAATCAAGGGATCACCATCTTCATAAACCTCGAGTGCTCGGATTCAAAGAATCATGGTTATAAGCAAGAATAACTTTAGGTTTGTAAAGCCTCGCCAAGCCAAACCAAAAAAAGTAAAAGACTTAGCAGTTAACCATCCTAGGAGACAGACTAAGCAAGCTAAAACAAGGCAAACCAATATTCAATGTACCAATGGTCGACCAATGTTCCATAGCTTCTCTAGTTTGATAAGCTCCAATAGAATAGATTGAAGAGAGCTCTAAAAAGATTCAAAAAGCTTATGTTTCAAGAAGCTGTTTCTTGGACCAAAGACATCAAACAAAATAGGCATCAAGTTTGACTAAGTTCCCTTCAATCTAATTAAGGGTGTGGTTACTAAAGATAAAAAATGATAAGGTTGCCAGTACCATCAACACTCCCTAACTTCAAAGCCAATATGTTAGGGTAGCCTACTCCCCATAATGGGTATGATTGTCAAAGAGCATAACCACAAGGATCCACCAATAAGAAGTTCTCCCTTTTTCAGCTAACTTTATAATGATGGTTAAAATCAAAATCATTATAATTAAAGAGATATTCACAATCATTTCTCTCTTTAAAGCACAAAAATAATCCCTAGACACCTTGGCTAGGGTCCCCACACATTAAACACCTATATTTTTATGATGGTTGTACTTAATTCAAATCTCTACCAAAGAGATATCTTGCAACCAATGTCAAGCCATTAAAATTCAATCACTCCTACAAGAAAATATGAGTATGAAAAAAATCAAAAGCATACAAGTCCAACCCGTGATTAGTTTATCTTTGAGCATTTGCCCTCCACCTCAAATTTAGTGCGTGTGACATTCAAATCTGACTAAAGCTCATAAAAAACTAATAGCAAATTAATTGTATAAATATGATCACATTCAAAGCCTCATACCAATAAAAATATGACAATTTCCCTCCAAGTTGAGTGAATATGACTAAACTATGCTACTAAAATATGGTAACTAAATGAAGTCGAGATGTTACCCAATGATAAATTCTATAATTCTTGCATGGCACAAGGTATATATTAGAGCATGAAGCCCTGAATCAGTTGAGGTTGACTATGAAATTCTCCCTTTTAGCAAGCTTTTCCTTAATCCATATGGTACTTTAGACGAAGCAAACCATGGTTATTAAAGATCATCCATCCATGTTGGCTCGATTGCCTCCTCTGATTAAATCAACCAAAATAAATTATTTCCCTAACATCTCCTTCAAACCTGCGTATGGCAATATTATGTCTTCCTAAACCAATAAAATAGGTTAGACCTTCCATGAAGCTATCACATCAAACATTTATAAGGCTTATAGGCTATCCTTAATCAAATGTATTATTGAGTGATTGAATGAGATAATTAATGATTGGGTTGAGTCTATATAAAGCCTCAAACCAGAAATATAAAATCCTCAAAAGTGGGCAACATCTTTATTTTATGTTTTGTCCACTAAAAATTAACCAAAGTCACAACTCATTCAAAACTTGAGTGAGTATTTTAGAGTCCATGAGGAACAACATAAAAAAAAATGAATGATGTCTAAAGAGCTAAGAGAAACAAAGTTTCAAAAGCTCAATCCTAAACCACAACAACAATAATTATCTATTACTTTTTATGCTTAAAGAACAAATTATTTGAAGAATTCAATTTAAAAAAAAATTATTTAAGAATAGAGATTGAATACTCTATTGAATTACATACAACAAAAACAACAACAACAATCCTTTATCCCACTAAGTGGGGTTGGCTGCACTCTTTGCTTTAGCATGATTTATACCTAATTATGTACTCTATTGAATTACATGATCAGGTATAAATCATGCTAAAGCAAAGAGTGCAACCTAGGAGGAACAAAGAAGCACTTCTTTATTCCAAGTCCAATGTGCGAAAAAAGAAAAAATAAGGCACATACTATTTGTGTATTTCCTTTTGTCATCACTCCTAAAACCTCATGAGTGGTAGTGTTGGTCTTTCTCGAGACAGCAGCAATTTTTGTCCCAACCTACACAATATATAAGGCAAGGTATAATAATATTAAATAATAATAAAAGAGTGTTTATAACCACAAACAAAGTAAAATAAATAGATATGTGGGCCCTAAAGCAACATTTGAAGCACGGTAACCCATCAAGAGATGGATAATCCATTTGAGTGCCCTAATTATGGTTAATATTTCTGTTTTGTTATCAACAAGTCCAACATGGTTTAACAAGTGCTAACAAGTTGGCAATAAAATTATAAATATCAAATGAACACTAAGAAGTTGATATTTTTGTTTTGTTATCAACAAGTCCAGGATGGTTTAACAAGTGTTGGCAAGTTGGCAACAAAATTATAAATATCAAATGAACACTAAGAAGTTGAGCACAATATGTGAATAAACTACACACAATAACTAAGGGTAGGCTTGGTTTGAGAGAACAACTAGGAATGCAAATAAATTCTATTTCACAATCTTCCTCTAGGTGTTTGGTTCTAATGTAATAAATAGACAATTAGATTTTCCTTAGGAAAAATGAGCATATAATTTTTCTCATTGACAATTCCCTATCCAACTCTAGTGAGAAATGGGAAGATAATTTATCATATTATCATGGGGACTTGGATGTCATCTCTTTGCAACTAAGGAAAGAAAAAATCAATTTCTCATGCATAATTATTAAAATACACCTTAACAAAACAAATGACTGAAAACTAAATAAATTCAACTTCTATACCATCTTTATTTCCATCCCTTTACAATTCCTCTCTTTCCATTCCTTTAAAACAAAAAGAGACAGAGAAAAAAAAAGCAGGTGCAACAAAGAATAAGCTGAAGCACGCTAGCTTTAGCATAAACAGGATAAGCGTAACCGAGTTGTGGCCATGGATATGAACGAATCAACTGATAAGAATGCATTACGTTCGTCTGTACAAACTCGCAAAAGTAATCATATTTATTAGAAAATTTTAAGAAAAAAGGACAGATTATTTCGATAATACACGAACCAACGAATACGAACTGCATAAAACCGTAGTTTGATCCAAAATCCGAATAATGGGCTCCATAAAATGACATTGCACAAAGAAAATACATTAGAATGAATAACTTCGTTTGCATCTAAAATCTTGAATACTGAAATAAAGTTTCATGCAAAATTAGGAGGTACATGCCATGGAATTGGTAAGGGAGGACTTCCCAGCATTAGGAGCACCAACGATCCCAACAGAGAGCGATTTCTGGTCCTCCAACTTAACTATCATATTTCCATCGTCCGCATCGTCCGGCGCTAGCAACGCCGCCTGAAGAAGGGCCTTTGCGAGCATCTTCGCCCTTTCTTTCTCCTCGTCATCCTCTTCCTCAAACTGCGAGCAAGATGGTTTTGCTTCGCCGAAGAGGATCTGATCGGCTTTCGCCCGATATTTATCAGTCCAGATTTGGCGCTTCTTCTTCTTTCCCACAGAAGAAGAGTGCGTAGCGGTGGCGGTGGAGGAAGAAAAGGGAATGGAGAATTCCTTGCTATCAAAGTCCGGCTCGGCTTTGTCCTCAGAGGAGGAGGCCTTGTCGGGAAAAGTGGTGCAGTAGGATAGAGAAATGGGATTGATGTGGAGGCGCGACGCGGCGGAGGAGAGGACAGGGGAGGAGATCAAGAGCCTAGTAACTCTGATGGCTTTCATCTTGCCTTCTCAGGAGCAAAAGAGGGTTTTAAGTGGGTTTTGTTTTGTAAGAGTCGAAATCCAGGAGGCCGTAGCGCTAGGGTCTATCAGGTCTTTGCAGCTCTTTGATTGACAATTTAGGATTCGAGCGATTAGAAGTACTTAATCTTTAGGGGCACTTAGCACTCCAAATTTTATTAATTACAAAACTACAATTCTCTTTCATCCAATTTTCAAATTCTCTCTCAAATATCAAAATTTGTAATAAAATCCTAACTTAACTTTTTAATTTTTTTGGAATTCTTAATAATTTAATTATGACATGTGTAAATGTACCGGTTCAGTAGTTCAAAAAATAGTCACAGTAATAGTTTTGAAAATATCAAAATTTTGAGCATTATGCATGTTATTTTATCCCTAAATTTTAATGCACTTGAAAATACGTAAAATATTTTAAAAAAAAAAGCTCAGATGTTTTTAGAGCTCTTTCGTAAAAATCCTTTTAAATTTCCAGGTAATTGAAATAAAATGTTTTTGAATTTTGATGCACTTAAAGTAGGAGAATCATTTAAAATTTTCTATTTTATAAGCTTTATATAACTCATAAATCGCCAAATATTCTTGTTTTTCTTCATCCACAAAAATATATAAAAACAAATTGGTTTTTAAATCTAACATGTGAACCATTATATAAGCATGCCTTCACTCTAGTACTAAATAAGGCTAATAACACTTGAACAATGAATTTTTGAGGCCTAAGATGGGAGATCGACATTGTTCGCTTCACTGAAAGCAAGAGATAGCAATTTGTATCACTTGGGAAAATATCTAAAAGAAAATAGTTTTAGGCCAATATTCTTGACTTTGGCTCTTATGGCTTTGAAAAAGTCAAAATAGTTGATAGGCTAAAGAACATTATAATGTTCATTAACTATATTTAATGATAAAAATCATAATAAAATTTACCTATTAAATTTTAACAAATTAGTTGCTAGTATTTTGGAATATTTAAAAGAATTTTATGATGATACATGGTTATAGCACAAATAATTTTATTATGTTATTATGCACACCTTATAATCATTTTCTAAACAAAAAATTGTGTTGGGATGTATAAGACATATTATTTGAAGGATCAACTATGCCATGATAAACAATCAGGCAAACAGATATGCTTGTCTTTTAAGTCCACAAATCAAGTTAACATATCTAAAACTTAAAGTTACTACATAAGAATTTATTTTCACCTATAGTTTTTAAAAGTTTGAAAAGGAAGAAATATAAGTACTTTATAGTCGACGACTATTTTAAATTCACATTAGTAGTATATCTAGCCAATAAGAGCAATGCAATGATAGATTTCGTAAAGTTTGTAAAATGAATCTAAGAAGATAAAATACTTTCCTTATTAAACATTAAAAGTGACTTCATTGTGGAGCTTGAAAATGAATAATTTAAAATGTTTTAGAAAGAGGTAGAGCTTAAAAAAAATTTCAACACCCACGATGCCTCTATAAAAAAAGGTACTCTAATGTCAATGGTTAGAATTATGTTCAATAAATTTCAATTAACAAAGCATTTGTAGGTTGAGGTAGTATGTTAAACCAAACAAATTAAACTCTTACTTAGGAAGACCCCTTATGAATTTGTTAAATGTGAATAAGCCTAATGTGTCACATTTTGATAATTTTGATTTACTTGTAACTTAATGAATTACAGAGAAGGAATTATAACCAAATTTGATTCTTAATTTGATAAAGAAATATTTCATAAATATTAAAAGTCATAGCAAGTCATATTAAATTTTCAACATAAGCATTTTTGTTGTAGAAGAGTTGATTCATGTAAATTTAATGAGAAACTATAAGCACTCTATAAAATGAACTTTTGAGAAGCTAAGGAAAAAAGTTTGATTAGAAAATCTAATTGTAAACGAATTTATAAAAGTAGTTTCTTTAGTGTAAGAAAAAACCATGAGACTCGAGGTATATGATGCACCCCTAGCGTGTGATGTTTTCCTGTGTGTTTTATGTCAATTTAAATCCCCTGAAATAGTGCCAAAAACTTGACCTGTCCCGAAATTACGCAGTAATTTAGCTTTCAAAAATATGACTGAAATGTTGACCCAATTTATATTAAGTGTTTAATATGCAAAATTGAAATGTTATATAACATATATAAAATAGTTCACACATTAGGAGTTCTACGCAAGTGCACGTATTGCTTCAAGTAATATAGGGCTTTCTTTAAAAACCACAGTATCGATCCCACAGAGAAGCGCAGTAAGAAATCTCTTATGCTAATTCTAGTCTATTATTATCAAGTCTTAGTTTGGAAGATATAAATTCTTATGATAATAACATAAATCACAATATTTAAACTATAAAAATTAAAAGTAAGAAAGACAATTTAAAATGGGTTTAATGAATGCTAAAAGAAATGTAACTAAAAGAACTAAGTTTATCAAACTAAATTCTAAACTTCAAAGTTAAATTTACAAAGACTAAATAAAGTTTTGTGAAGAAGAGTTCAAATTTAGAAAAATATCATTCTCCTTTACAATGAGTATATTTATTGTGAAGAAATTAAAATCCTTTGAAAACATATAAAATTATTTTGTGCCAAATAGAAGCAATCCTATTCTTTCCCTCTTCCAAGCGCATAAAAAACATCGATTAATCCAGAGTTTGGTCTCTAATTTCGTGGTTAGGCTGGGAGGATATCAGCTACCACTCTAGAGCTCTCATTACTCCCTCACCTCAGGGCTAACAATCTCGCATCAGTTTCCAATCAGTTGGACCAAATTGAGGATTTTAATCTGTCATCTTAAAATCTCCAATTTTGCATACAACAAAGTTTATTTCCCTATATATTTTCACCCAACACCATGGATGATATACTCTGCCATGAAATCAATTGTGATTCTCCCCATGTTGTGGAAATCATAACCCTTTTGGAATGTATGTTTCTCAGCATATTTTAACATTTTAATTGGTCCGATTGAAAAGTAAATAAAGATCAGAGTTCAAATCATCATAAATTATTGACATTTAAAACCGAATAAAACAAAATCAATTCTTTACAAAACCATATCTTAAAGTAGGGTGAAGGATAAAGAAGACTACTCATAATTCATGAGAATGATACAACAATACACAGATTTCAAATATAAATACAAGTTTACAAAGCAAAAGAAATAAAAGACACAACTTATCTCACATTCCTTTTCAAGCAAATCTCTAGAAGTTCTCTTCAAATCTTTCTCTCGTTACAAGCACTCTCAATTCTCTCTTAGAAGTGTAATGAAGAAGAAATCTCTCACATTCCCTCTCCTCTTACAATCCTTGAAGAAAATCCTCAAGCCCTTGACTTCTCCTCTCTCTCTCTTGGTTTCTTCTTTTTCTAACTGCCATGCCCAACACACACATAAATAAACACTCACACACACACTCACACACACACACACACTCACTCACTCACACACATGCCCAAAACTCCTCTTCAAGCCCTAGACTTCCCTCTCTTTTATATAAGACTACTTCCCTTCAAAAAGCATTCAAAATTCCCTCCAAAAATTCTATCCAAAAACCAACCCTTTTGAATTTAAAAGACATATCCATTGATCCAAGAGACATATCCCTTCATAAGAACCCTCAAAAGTATCTAGATGCATTGAATCACTTCAATTTGTGTTTACAACAAGTGTTCCTTTAAAAATTTATGCGAAATTTGTTTCAAACCGCCTTAATCTGCTAAAGTCGTCTCTGGCGCATCATGCGCCAGTTATCTGAATTTTGGCGCATCTAGCGCCAGTTTGGCCCATCTAGCGCCAGTTTGGCGCATCTAGCGCCAGTTTGGCGCATCAAGCGCCACTCTGTAGCAACTCCACCATTTTGATTCATTTAGCTTTGTTTCGCCTCGTTTCAATTGTGTTTCGCTCCTAATAGATATACCTATAAAATAAGCATGAAAATAACATTTCTTTAAAGTGTAATTTCATTCAAATACATTTGAGAAATGTAAAGTAGATTAAGCATAGAAAGACATATCAAAATGTGCCAAGTCAGTATTTTCTTAATTGCTCGTTTTTACTCCAATTTGCACCATTTTTGCTTCATTTTCCCCAAACGTTCATTTCTTGTACCTGAAATAAAAAAATATGCAAAATTCCTTCCTTTAAAGTGTAATATTATTAAAAATCATTAAAATTAAGCATAAAAATATATGAAAAAGTAGATAATTTTTAAGTTTGTCAAATCCTTCAAACTTAAACTTTACTTGTCCTCAAGTAACTCTTTTACTATATAAAAATATAACTTAGGATAGAGATTAACTTATAAATTTCTATATTTAAGTTTAACGAATAAAATAGTATAATTTTAGAAAAAAATTTAATAACTTGGATTAAAACTATTATTATTAGAATACTTAGAAATCAAATCTAAGATTTCTAAATCTCTATTCATTTCAAGAAGAATTGTAATTTGTTATATTAAGAATACTTAGAATATCCATATGAAAAAGAATTTCATAACAACTTACTATTAAGGTTTTAATACTCAAACACATGTTTATAAAATGTAATAAAGTCTTTTCCTCAAGTTGATTCAAGTGAAGCAAATTTTTTTTAGGCATCTCCTCAAGCTTCTCCTCACATTTTGTTATTCATTTTTTATATTCAGGATCTTTTCAATCCTTTCTTTTTTTTTCTTTTTTAAGTGAGGATTACTATATCCGGACAACCTTTAATAATTTTGAACTTCACTATCATTTTCTTATAGTTAAAACCTTTTACCTTTCTTTACTTTATAAATTCATATTAGTTTTGATGATTTTTTACAAAGTTTCATTCTTTTCTTTTTACATGGCACTCTAAGATTCTTAATACTTAAAAAATACAATTTTCTTTACTTTAAATAGAAAAACATAGTTTCATCCTTTCATACCAAATATCTTTAATTTTAGAATTGATCTTCATTATTAAAAACTTTTACCAAAATTTACCATAATATTTACAAACATAAATATAGTCATTTAATGTTAAACTCTAATATTTAAGGTCATGTTAAATTAATTTTAAAAATATAGTTAATTGTGGACAAATAAAATTTAGTTTACTTCTTTTTAAAAGAAATTTTTCTTCCCCTCAAACTTTAATTTTATTTTTTAGGGCTTACATTCGTGTGAAATAATTACATAAATAGCCTGGAAGATGTGAGAATTTAGGTTGTGACAAACGACAACCTCGGAATCCTAGGACGAGTTAGGGCTTATATTATATAGCAGGGCTATACAAAGGCCTAAAGATAAGGTGAGGATTTACGTTGCATAAGCAAGCAACCTCGAAGTCCTATGGCTTTGTTGTTTAAGTCTAAGGAAGGAAGATTGGTTTAGGTGGGGAAGACGGGTTTTGCTGTTGAAAATGGTCGTGCTGCCCACCATGCTAGCTCAAAGCTCCTTACAGTGACAAGTTTGAGTTATCTAGTGCGTCAAGTTATTATATCAAATCAGGTGGCCCTATGGTTGAAGTTCTTTAAATTTTATGAGGGCATATTAAGGTTGATTAGAGCGACACCGGTTAGGATCCTACGGTTCCCTCATTCCAGAACCACTATTTTCTATTGGATTCACTTAGTCCAAATGAACTTACTAAACTTCAACTTAATGATTTCCATAATTTCATTTAAACTGTGGGTTATCTCCTCCGAGGGATTCCCGATCATCCGATGAAGACATCTTAATTTAGTTGAAGTTGTGGTTTTGTGTGATGTTTGTGATTAAATTTTGAGTTCTTTTATATTTTGAATGTTGTGGCGGTGAATTTTTTCTTGGTTGATTTTAGTTTTAGTTTTGGTTATGGTTATGTGGCTATCCTGATGGTTTAAGTTTTCATGCAGGGTGACATCGTTGTTTAGCATGCAAATTTGCTGGTATAAAAGTACAGTATGAAAGTACAAGAAAGACAACGCTGAAAACTGTAAAAGTGTACTTGGCGAGTCTTCTCGTTCCACCACCTGAAATTTAAAATGCATGTTAAGGCATTTTATGAAGAGCAGGAAAGGTAAAATTTTGGTAATTTTCCTAGCCCTATGTCATATCTTGGTGAGTCCTTAAAAGTTTAATTAAGGATGATTTCATTGAGCGAAGAATATTAAGTTTAATAGGCCTCTGAGGTATCCAACAAGTTAGGATGGGGAAGCAGGTTCATGCCTCCCTTTCATTGAGCAAAGAATATTAATGGTTCATCCTGTAAAGACCCTTATTACTCGGTGAGCACTGATGTCTCAATTATCCCAAAGAATAGGGTAATTATCACTTGTGATTCAATTTAAGAATTATGTGGGTGAAGACCCTTAAAGGGGCAAGTTAGTGTAATTTGAACACTTAGCCAAATTTTTAATCCTAATTAGGCTTAGTGGTGTTTCAAGGATGTTTGATTTAATTATTTTTATTTCTTTAATCCTCATTTTGTTAATTTTGATTTAGCGTAAGTCACCACTAAGTCCTTAAGGCCTAGGTGAGTGTCCTAATTAGTTTTGAAAACGGTTAAACTTTAAGTGATCATGATTCATGATTTGGATTTTATTTGAAAATCAAGATAGGGGTATTAAATTGATCAATTATTGGTTTCAAAAGCCATACTCCTAAGTCCAGGATCATTTAATTTTAATAAACTTCCAAATTTTAATAATTTAGAAATTTATTAATCTTTTTTAAGAAAGTGAGATTGGTTTCTACCAATTAACCCCTTTGTGTTTCAAACATCAAATGAATTGATTAAGATTAGAGGTTACCCATCCCCTCCTTGACTTAAGCCTAAATGTTAATTAAGGCTAAATTTCCAAAATTACACATTTGCCCCTAAGAATCTAACACTCCATAATTTGTCAAATTCAATTCAAATGACTTTGAAATTTTTATCCTCCCTCATTCATGGGTCAATTAAGACATCAGAGGAGAAAATATGATTTTTCAAAATTTAATTTAATTTATTTAATTATTTTAATGCAAAAATAGGATTTTTCAAAGAAAATTCCTAACTTGACCAAGGTAAATTCAAATCCATTGAAATTTTTACTGGAGGTAGACCTAGACTAGAAAAGCCTTTGGACAAAATTTCATGATTTTTTTAGAACTGGGAAAAGCTGTCTTGCCCCAAGATTTAATTTTGACTCCTTGTTTCAAGGTGCATACTGACCAACCTATAGTGCAACATAATATCATTAATGTTGTGGAAGATAATGTGGTTCAAAATCTGAAATTAGATCTAGAGGAAGAATGGCAGATTCACTAGTCCAAAAAGAAAAAGAAGCTGATGTTAGAGCTGCAGTATAATACAGCTGCCTCTAGAGAAATTATGTCCCAAGGTTTGGAATCTCTTCCTAGAACAAGGAGGAGAGGAAAAATGATCAATGATTAATCTACTTTGCTGGAATGTTAGGGGATTGGCACACCCTAGGTCCCTTAGCAGAGTATTGCATCTGAATAGGGTGTACAAACTTTGGTGTATTGCTCTTCAGGAACAAGTGGTGTCCAAATATAAGGATAAAATTATTAAAAATTTTCATGGCTTCCAATGTGTTGCTAATTGTAACAATAAGATATGGTTACTATGTAGGAATGAAATCTCTTGGCAAATTCTCTTAGATCATCCTCAGTTCTTACATGTATCCCTCTCTATGGCTGGCCAATTTGCTCATGCTACTTTTGTTTATGCCACTAGCTCCTCTGCTGGGAGAGTGGAGCTTTGGAAGGAGCTCCTTAAACTGAGCACTAACACCTCCTTTAATTGGCTGATATGTGGTGATTTCAACTGCATTACTTCCTCTGATGAAAAGATTGGAGGCAGACCTCCTGATACTAATAAAATGAACTTCTTTTTAGACAGCATGCGTATGGCTAGATTATATGATTTGGGTTTCTCTGGCCACAGATTCACTTGGAGAAGAGATAAGGTTTAGGAAAGAATTGATAGAGCTCTTGTAAATGATCATTGGCTTAATGAATTTTTCCATACATCTGTCTCTCACCTCTCAATGTTTGGTTCAGATCACAGACCTCTTTTGATCTCTATCAGCAGCTCCTTAAACCCCTCCAAAAGTAATTTCAGATATTTAAATGTCTGGTCTTCCCATCCAGACTTTCTGAATCAAGTTAGTACTGTATGGAACAACTATCGTAACAGCAATCCTTGGGTGAAATTATGGATTCTACACAAAAGGCTTGCTACTAAGCTCAAAGCCTGGAATTGGCAGACCTTTGGAGATTTAAACACAAGAGTGGTGGAAGCTGAAGCCACTGTAAATGAATTGGAATCCAAAATCAGCCTCGATCCTAATTTGGAAACTGATCTCCACAATGCCAATGAAAGACTATTGAATGCTATCCACTTGCAGGAACAACTCCTCCACCAGAAAGCTGCTCAAAATCATTTCTGTTTGGGGGACAGAAATTCGAGATATTACCATGCTATTGTTAACCACAAAAGGAAATGCAATGAGATACATAAGATCAAAGATTTCAAGGGAGTTTGGCTGAAAACTCCCCAAGATATTGTTGATAGTGCTGTTGAGCATTACAAAAGGCTCTTCACTAGAAGTGAGGTGGCTAGGACTGAAGTTAAAGGCAATTTTTTTGACCACTGCAGAAATTACACTTCTAATCTCAAGCTTTCTGACATCCCTTCTGAAGAGGAGATCAAGATTGCTCTAAATTCTATTGATAGCAATAAAGCAGCAGGTCCTGATGGATTTCTGCTGAATTTTATAAATCTGCTTGGAATGTCATTAAACATGATGTAGTGGATGTTGTACAGGCTTTTTTCACTGGTATTGAACTCACCAAGTTTTTCACCTCTTCCACCATTGTCCTTATCCCTAAAGAGAATGTGTGTAACAGATGGGACGAGTACAGACCCATAAGTCTCACTAGTGTGATTTCTAAAATCATCAGCAAGATTTTGGTGGCCAGAATTCAACCTCACCTCAACAGGATCATCAACATTAACCAAACTGCCTTCATCAAAGGTAGAAGCATTGTAGACAATGTCCTCTTAG
Organism: Phalaenopsis aphrodite; assembly: GCA_003013225.1. Taxonomy (NCBI): domain Eukaryota; kingdom Viridiplantae; phylum Streptophyta; class Magnoliopsida; order Asparagales; family Orchidaceae; genus Phalaenopsis; species Phalaenopsis aphrodite. The sequence continues at coordinate 129,248 of NEWO01000609.1, read as the reverse complement.
CTCACGAACTTTTCCAAGATCTAGATAAAAGATGCAGAGGAGGAAATCTGGTTTACAAATTGGACATTTGCAAGGCATATGACACCATCCACTGGGATTTCATTGAGGAGGTTTTGCATGCTAGAGGCTTCAATATAGACTTCATAAGCTTAATCAGAAGATGGCTGAATAATAATGCCCATTCTATTCTCATCAATGGAAAGACACATGGTTTCTTTACTGCCTCAAGGGGAATCAAACAAGGTGACCCTTTTTCCCCCACTATTTTCATTCTTGTCTTTGACTATCTTTCTCTTATTCTCAATCAAATTCCAAACATATCTCCTCACAACCTATTCAAGCATAATTCAAACATTGTCATCAGCCATCTTTCATATGCAGATGATATTATTCTTTTTTCTAAGGCCACTAAACCTGCTGCAAAACAAATCCAAATCCTTCTCAATGACTTTCTGTCTTATTCTAGGCTACAGCTGAACAAGCATAAATGTTGTATTTACTACAACAAAGGCGTTAAACAACCTTTCAAACACTGGGTTTCTAATTTTACTGGTTTTCAAACCCCCCACACTCATCTGAAATATCTGGGGGTCCTTCTACTGAAAGGAAGGACTAGACAGATCCAATTTGATGATGTTGTGACTAAAATTCAAGCTAAGCTCACTAACCAGACTAATTCTTTCTTATCAAATGGAGGAAGGATTACTCTCCTTAAACATGTACTGTCTGCCTTCCCCTCCTACATTCTACAAATGGCTACTATGAAAAAGAGCACTCAACACTTTCTTGAAACAACCTTCAACAGATTTCTTTGGTCAGGACAAAGAACACAGAAGCACTGAACAAACTAGAATTCTATCTGTAAACCTACTCATAATGGAAGTCTAGGTTTCAGAAGTTTCAAGCATCTTCATCTGGTCAATATCTACAAGTTGTGGATACACGTTAGAGCTCAAGAGTCACTTTGGGCTATCTTTCTTAAAGGCAAGTATTGTAGAGGCTCTCATCCCACCCTTGCTACATCCAAATTGGGAGACTCCAGAATTTGGTCTCACATGATTAAACATAAAGATAAAGCTGAAGATTACTTTATATGGGACCTTGGAGAGGGGAACATCAACTTTTGGCTTGACAACTGGATGGGGGATGGGAAGCTTGCTGACAAGCTAACTACTCCCCACACAACATCTGCCAAAGTATCAGATTTCTGGAATGAAAACCAGTGGAACCTTACTGCCTTGACCAACATTCTGGATAACTATACCATTAAAAAGATTAACAACATTCCTGTGAATACTACTAAGAAGGACATACTCATTTCCAAACAAGGGGTTTCCCAGTCAACTACTGGTTACATCTATTCCCAACTTAACCATGGTGAGCACTGTCTCTGGGGGAAACCCATTTGGAACAATTTCCTCTCACCCTCTATGTCTTTCTGGTGTTGGAGAATCTTCTCTAAATGCCTCCCTACAGATGACATTCTGAAACTGAAGAGATTGAGAGGTCCCTCTTGTTGTCTACTATGTAAAGGGCAAGAGGAAACAACTGATCACCTATTTTTCCAATGCCATTTTGTCCAACAGATTTGGTCAATTGTCCTTAGAAACTTGAAAGTCCAAACCATCAATCTCACATGGCAAAAATTTTTATCCTGCTGGAATGAATGGTTCCGGTTAAAAATTGAGGTGATACCTTGTGTGGTGGCTTGGTTCACTTGGATGGCTAGAAATAAGGCCAAATTTGAAGATCTTTTACCACATCCAGCTAAGGTGGCTGCTAACTGTTTAGCTTTTCTGAAAAAAATCACACAGTGGAAAACTTTTCCTGACCTTTTCAAGACCAACTCATTGGTGAATCAACCTTTACTAGAGCACCCACTTGTTTACTTGTTCAAACCTCCTGCTGGTTGGCTGAAAGCCAATACTGATGGCAGCTTCTATAGGACCTCTGCTCCCATAGGAGCTGTCTTCAGAAATTCTATGGGTAAGTGTCTACTACATTACCAAACTCCTGTTTTTGCTGCTGATGCTCTGGAAGCTGAGGCATTGGCTATCTTTTGGGCCACCTTGATTGCATCCAAGGCCAATTTTCATAATTTGATTGTGGAGACATATTCCAAGGTCATGATTAGCATCCTCCTGAATAACATAAGCTGCCCCTGGCATATTCTGAAATGGAAGAACAGAATTTCTTGTAATACTCATGATCTTAATCTGAAATTCACTTTTATACACAGAGAAGGTAACAGACCTGCTCATTGGCTTGCTCAGGCTGGTGCTGAGGCAGACAGACCCAATGTATAAAAAAAACTCCCCCCTTCACTTCAATTACTTCTCAAGGGAGACCTTTCTAATTTGCCTTTCTGCAGAATGTTGTAACTTTATGTCCCTCCTTTTTGGCGTTTCATATATATGCTTTTACGGATAAGAAGTGATATATATGAATTATTTTTCATTTATATATATACATCTTATTGATATATATATATATATATATATATATATATATATATATATAT
>NEWO01000609.1:116011-126583 GCA_003013225.1 Phalaenopsis aphrodite | reverse complement strand
ATATATATATATATATATATATATATATATATATATATATAGATATACACACTTCAAGGTATTACAAAGTATATTTGAGTGAACAGTGCGAAGGCAAAGTAACAATTTTATAACTATTGCATAAACCAATAGGAATCAATAGATATAAAACAACTAAATGCCCAAATGCCCAAAAATATTTGTAGTCCCCAGATGTTATATGTTACAATTTCTTCTCTTCGAAAAAATAAAAAGAACGAGATTAAAATGCATGATATAAATTTTACAAAACATTAAGAAAAAAAAATAATCCTTGCGAACAGAAGTTGTCATCACTCCCCACAAATCTCATCCACTGTTTTCATGAAAAACTCAATCTTGCAAGGGATTCTCAATACGCCTTCTTGCCTGTAACCAAACTCCTCAGCGGCCATCTCTAGGAGCTCGATGATGCAAGGATCATTCAGCAACTTTACATGCACAAAAAACCTCTCTATATCTTCGTCATTATCATAGTCTCCAACAAGAACCGGTACATAGCCTCGTGGAGGAGATGAGCGCCCGTCACTGCTTAAAACCTGCTCCTTTCTCTCTGTTGCAGTCATGATCTCCTCAAAAAATTAAGAGATTTGAGAAATGAACTATTTAGCCTTACTGATGCTACGAAGGCGACGAAGAGCGGTTATATATAAGTATATACATCGATGAGGAATGGTTGAGTTTTTCATATTGCAAAGTTCATTGTTTTATTTATTTGGGCATGCAAACGATGAGATACGCAAAATTAAAAATTCTTGGTCAATGTTCATATCTTGGGATGCTTGGGTAAAATTTGCCAGCGACATATATCTTACGCAACTGACGAGGTACACAGTTTATAAAAGAATTAATTTTTAGACTTGAAGCTACATGGCAGTTGACCGGGGATCGAAAACCATAACAGCAAGATAATTTGGTGAATGAATCTTTAGAAAATTTAATTGATCAAAAGAAGCATGGTCAAAAAAGACCAGCTAATGATGAAAGTTCACAGCACAGGAGCCTGTGATACACCAATATAATGTGCTATTTTAAGTTTACACCTTATGCTTATTTTTTGTGATATTGCACTTTAAAAAATAGTATTTTCCTGTTTTTGTTGCAGTTATATCAATTTTAGGCATTTGAGCAAAAGTAACAAAAAAGACGAAACTTTGAATCAAAATAGCGAATTTTGTCAATCTGGCGCTTGAAGTGCCACTTACATAGAGTTGGCATCTTTAGCACCAAAATTGACTCCTGAAGCACCATTTTACATAAAGGCGTCGCCTGAAATGCCAGAATCAATGTCTGAAGCGCCAGAATCCAAACAGCACGGACTTAAACAACCTGGCACCTGAAGCTCTTGAATTAGTGTCATAGAAGACTTTTTATGAATTAAGGCAGTTCATGACGAATTTTGCACGAATTTTAAAGGGTCCACATGTTATAAACGCCCCACAGAATGATTTAATGCATCTAGACACTTTGGAAGGTTCTTTGATGAAGGGATACGTTTCTAAAATCAATAGACATGTCTTTTGGAATTCAAAAGGTTTGACTTTTGGATAGAATTTTAAAGGGAATTTTGAATTCTTTTTGGAGGAAGGAAACTGCTAATAAAAGAGAGGGAAGTCTAGGGCAGAAGAGAGTTCGAAGGGGAGGCGTGCATAGTTTGGCAAGAGAGAGAAGTTAGAAAGAGAAAGTCAAGGACTTAGAAATTTTCTTCAAGGGTTGTAAGAGGAGTGGGAAAGTGAGAAATTTCATCTTCATTACATTTTCAAGAGAGAATTGAGAGTGCTTATAAAGAGGGAAAGTGCTTGAAGAGAACTTCTAGGGATTTGCTTGGGAAGGATGTGAGATAAGTTATATTTTATTTTTTTATTTTGTAAACTTATTTTTATATATGAAGTTCGTATTTTGTCGTATTATTCTCATAAATTCTGAATAGTATTTTTTATCCTTCTTCATACTAAGAGATATGGTTTTTAGAAAAATTGATTTTGTTTTATACAAATTTAAATGTTAAAATTTTTTGATGATTTGAACTCTTATCTTTATTTACTTTTTAATCTAGCCAATTGAAATGTTAAAATGTGTTCAAAAATATATGATCCGAAAGGGCTGTGATTTCTATAGCATGGTGAGAGTCACATTCGATTCCATGGATGAGGATGTTATCTGTGGGGTTGAGTGCAAATAAATAGGGAAATATACTTTGTTGGATGTAGAATTAGAGATTTTAAGTTGACATGTTAAAATCCGTAATTTGGTTTAGTTGATTGAAAACTAATGTGAGATTGTTAGCCATCAGGCGAGGGAGTAGTGGGAGCTCTGGAGTGGCAGCCGGTATCCTCCCAACCTAACCACAAAATTAGGAACAAAACTCTTGATTAGTAAATGTTCTTTGCGCACTTGAAAGAGGTTGTTTTGTTCATTTTTCTCTTTTATTTTAAAAGGAGTAGTCAGTCTATCGATCATGGTATATTTTTATTTCCCAAATAAGTCTCTCTTTCGGGTCATATGAACGACCCGAAGAAGAGAAGAACCGGAAAGGAGGGACATACAATAAAGGGACAATCAAGAGAAAACACAAAACGTAGAGATCCTATGTGCGGTAAACCTCACAAGGAAAGGTTAAGAGTGTATGCTCAAACAAAATCGGGTGAAACCACCTTAAACCAATGTGCGTGAAAGAATGCCTACGTAAAGTACCCAAAACCTGAGAGTCAAGTGTAGGTGTCAGTTATAGGGTCAAGAGCACTCCTAAGGGGATGTATCTCACTTGGTTAATTAAATCTTGGAGTGTACCCAAGAAAACTCTTTGTAAAAGAAGATTTGTTTGGATTATCGTGAATCTAGGAAAATAGGCACTCAAAGGAAAGTTATAGTGTGGGAATAGTTTTGATGCTTCAAAGCTCGTGCTAAGCCATCGGGCAGAGAGTGAGTCTCTCACATCTCAAATGGGCAGTAGCACATTGGTAGACGAAGCCCATGGAATAACCTAAATCATATTGACGGGGATGTCCCAACACGTCAAAGTACGTTCGTGTCATAAGGGTAGAGGACAAGTCGTAGTGTCCTAAATGGGTGACAGCTCATCGACATCGGGTTATCAAAATTATATTAACGAAGTCAAGGTGCAATAGGGCTCAAAGGGGCTCAATAATAGGAAGGTAAAGTAATCCTAAAAATGTAGAGGTAATTGTGTCGGGGTACCACAGACCCTTTATACACAGCTAGTAGGGCCCTAAGTTTACTTGGTCATGAAAGTAGTCGACCCAACACATCCTGAGATCCCCGGGCAGCAATCCGTGAATTGTATCATCCACGGGAACCTTAGTAGCCCTAAGGTTAAAGGAAGGAAACTCTATCCTATGATTATAAGCTGGAGCTTCAAGAGGTGGGACTTATACCAGCCGAAGTGGAAAGGATGTCTCAGGAAAGAAAAGAAATTAGAGGTTCATCTACAAAGCTAGAAACACTCCAAACAAATGGACTTACACCCCGTCTGGGTCGGGGATCCTTCTAACACACTAAGCACACTTGATAACCACCTATCTAAACGTATGTTGGGCCAGTCAGGTTGGAGAAGCACAGGGACTTCTCCTCGAGACATGCAAATATGAATGCAGCTATCTATAATGGTCCTTAAGTATTGCAGAGACCCTATTAATATAAGCAAGAAAGTAAAATTGTAGTTTTTAAATCCTAAATATTTTAATCATAAATTTTGATTATCTTGAATATTTTATTTATGATTTTGAAGAAAATTATAAATTTAAGTCTTAAAGAGTCTATATTTCATTTAAAATTTCATATGAACCATAGAAAGAAACAAGGAAAACACATGCAAGTGCAGACATGCAACATGATGTAAAAAGCAAAAGAAGCTAAATCAAAATAATAAACAGGCCGGTGTCGCTAGGTCAGCAACATATCCCAAAAAAGAACAAGACGGTCGGACTCTACATATACATGTCAGGTCCTAAATCTATACCAGAATATAAAATGCAAATTTAAGATACGGGGCATGAGCATCTACACCCGGTACCATGCCAAACACCTCGGAACCCATGCCCGTATTTTATTTGTACTATAATACTCTTCTAGACTCTAAAAAGTACATAAGAAAAAGAAAAGGACTCAATCCTGCAAGAAAAGAAGTGTTAGTAGGAAAGCTCAAATGCAAATAATGTATCATGAGTCATGTCATAAAAGTGGGAGAGCTAAATAGCACCTGGAAGCAAAAGAGTCAGAAATCATCATACGCTGCCCTATATCTGTAACTATTTGTTTGCATAAATAGACATGGCTCCCTGTAGAAAACACCCTAACACACTACCTCACAAATGAAGCATGCAATTAAACCACAAGCAAAATGCAAAAGAAAGATGCCTGGCTAGGGCAACCAATCTAGCAAAGAATAATAGTAAAACATTAATAAGATTACCTTGCATCCTAAATCCTAGCCAAGCACACCATCTAATGAAAATAAAGTCAACTTAGTATCTAAGTGCGGGGTAAATTAGGGTACAGTATGACTTTGACGAGGTTACCATATCAGCCCCATCCTAAAGATCTGAATGATCTAAAAGGTGTCACGAGGAGCGGTGACACAAGTTAGATCTATTAGATCTTTATCACATTCATACTCGTGTCAATCCCAATTACTTAACTCGCATTGCTCGCCGGATAGACCCAGCAAGCAATGCTCTTTAAGACATCGCGACTGACATGAGATCACTCTCCTAATGAGTCTAGCTCGCCATCCATGCAGAAATGCAGATGCAGGTGCAGACAGTCAAATAATAAAGGTGATAAGTGTACCGTGGGACACTGAATTAAGAAAAGATGGGCCTGTCGTAGAGAAAGTGACCCTAAAATTGGGTGCACTGCTGATCCCCAAAATTAGAATTGTGTAAAATTAATAAAGTTGACTCCGCTTTGCAGCTATGCCAAAAACTTGGTTCCTTATTTTATGAAAATAAATTTGAAGCAATTTATGTTGGGATTCTACACAAGTATACATATTGTTATCAAGTAATATAGAACTTTCTGTTTAAGACCTAAATATCGATCTCATGAGGAAGGTTTAAATTCAAAATGAAATTTAAATTAGGAAATTCACAACAATAAAGAAAATCTACTACACTAATTTCAAATATTTAAGGTTCTATCATAATTAAATTATCAACTACTAGGAAAACTGTAAAGAAAAGCTAAACAATAACTATCAAACTTTGTTTTTGTGATGAAGTTATCTAATATGAGAAATCATCTTTCCCACTATAATGAGTTTTTGGTTAAATGAGAGAGATAAATGGTTTGAATTTGTATTGTGCCAAATATGAGTAATTTTAATTCTCTACCCTTAGTCAAGTATTATAGAGAATCGTTGGATAATCTCAGGTTTAGTCTAAAATCTGTGGTTAGGCTAGGAGGATACTGGCTCTCACTCTAGAGCTCCCACTTCCCTTCCCCTGAGAGCTAACTCTTGCTTTAGTTCTTAAACACTGAGACCAAATTGGGGATTTTTGTCTGTCACCCTAGAATCTCCAATTCTTCACCTAATAAAATATATTTTCCTATTTATTTGCACCCAATTTCATGAATGAAACACTCTTTCATGGAATCAAATGTGATTCTCACTTTGTTGTAAACTCATACTCCATTTCCCGGATTGTATTTTTCACAACAGATGTTAACATTTCAATTGGCCAAATCGAAAAGTAAATTAAGAACAGAGTAAAAAATCATTACAATTTATTTTATATTTTAAAGTTGGCACATCCAAATTATCTCTTCATTTCAACATATCTTAGAGTAGGGAGAAATATAAAGAAAACTACTCATACCTCATGAGGAAAATACAACAAAATAAAAATTTCATAAATAAAAGAAAGTTTATACAATAATAATGAATAATTACTAATTATCTTTAACTTTTTCTCAAAGCAAATCCCTTGTAGCCTCTCTTGTACTCTTCCTCTCTTTACAAGACTCTTGATTCTTCCTTCAAAGATGTAGAGACAAAGAAATCTCTCACTTCTCTCCCTCTCTAACAACTCTTAGGAGAAATCACACTTAGACTCACCACAGTAAACAGTACACACAATGGAACACTCAAGAAAACTCAATGAGACACTAGCCCCCTCTTTTCTAATCAATTTTTGCTCTAAATAAAGCATAATGTCAATTTTTCAAGAGGTGTATCCACAAACTTTTAAAAAAACATCTAAATTTATCAAATCTTATAGAAATTTGCCTAGCACTGACATTGGTACTGTTGACCCCAGTGGTCTGAATTAATTCTTGTGTTCTCTGTCAAATGACGTTGTTGTCGCCCCCACTGTTCTGGACTACTCCTTCCTTCTAGCACTGTCGGCGTTGAGTTTTTCTTCCAAAATGCCATTCGAACTCCAAATTCCATTCTTTTTGTTTCAAGTGCTAAAAATCATCAACCTACAATAAAACATGAAAAATACCTTCCTTTAAAGCACAATTTCATCAAAAATGAGTATAGAATATTGGTCTAAAAATACATATATTTTTGGTGCATCAAAATTCGCCAAAATTAAATGTTATTTGTCCTCAAGTAACTCTTTTACTATATAAAAATATGACTTATAGTAAAATATTTAACTTATAGATTTCCATGGTTTGATCTACTAAATATCATAACATAAATTAAGAAAAAATTAGAAATAACTCAAGTTATTACTAGAGGTACAAGAATATCTAACAGTCATGTCTAAGATTTCTGATTTTCTATTCTTTTCAAGGAAAACTGCAAATTGTCATATTAAACCCACTTAGAATATCCATATGAAGAAGAACAACATGAAAACTTTATTAGTAAATATGCTAATACTTAAATACAAGTTTAGAGAATGTAGCCAAGCCTTCTTCCTTAAGTTGATTTAGGTGAAGCCAATTATTGATTATGCATCTCCTCAAGCTTCTCCTCACATATTTTTCTTTTCTTTTCTGTTTTTCTTTTTCTCTCTCTTTCTTTCAGGATCATTTTCAATCCTCTCTTCTTTTTTTTTTCTTTTTCATGTAAGGATTACTATACTTGAATAGCTTTTAATGAATTTGAACTTCACTATCCTCTTCTTAAATTTGAAAACTTTTAATATTCCTTCACTTTATAAATTCATATTAGCCTTGAAGAAATTTCAAAAGGTTTCATTCTTTTCTTCTTACATGGAACTCGAAGATTCTTAATACTTCAAAAAAATACAATTTTGTTTACTTTAAATAGAAAAAGCATAGTATTATCCTTTCGTAACAAATATCTTAAATCTAGAATTAACTTTCATTATTGAAAACTTTTACTTAAGTCTACTATACATTTAGAAACACAGATTTAGTTATCTAAAGTTATGCTCTTCCACCACAAGTCATGTTAAATTAAAATTTTAAAATATAACTCATTGAAGACAAATAAAATTAAGTTTCTTTCTTTAAAAAAATGAATTTTTCTTCTCCCCAAACTTAAATTTTTAAAAGATTAAGCATGAAAAACAAAAATTACAAGGTGAAAGAAAATAGTTAATGCATAAAGAAAAGACTTACCTATTGAAGGTACTGATTTCGAAACTTAACTCTGAAATATTGCAGGTGCTAATATAAAAAAATAGATAACTTGAAAAATTAAATAACATATAATATATATAAAAATATTTGCTGAGAAAGAGTTAACTAAAAAAATACAACAAAGTATTAAAAACAAATAATAGTACTAAATAAATTTCAATTCAATAACATTTCTACAGATTATAGTTCACAACACAACATTCAATACAAATCAAAGTTTCACATTTAACAACCTAAAAAATAACAACAACAACAAAATGCAACAAACAATAAACTAAATAAAAGATTAGAACTATGACTATGCAGACATATTCACTCATCCTCTTCTTCTTCTTCTTCTTCTTCTTCTTCTATATCAAAGTTTTGCTGCTGACAAGGGCTAAAGATAGGGTGACTAGAAAACTGTACTAAGTGGTCACCCTTCATGTATCTTACCATAGCATCATCATATGCACCATCATATTCAAACTTTTGTTTTGTTAAATTATCATTATGTGCATTCATGGCCTCCAAATTTTTAATCCTGCTTTCCATCCTTAAAATATCTTCTTGCTGGATCATCATCTGTTCCATAAGTTCTTGGAGAGTAGGGGTGTTAAAAGTAGAAGGAATATACCTACTCCTACTTCCCATTCTCCAACTAACATGAGATTCATAAATTTTAATGTTTACTGGCCCAATAAGTTTAGAAGGCTCAATCCTTTCCTCATCAATTCTAAAATCAACTATTGACTGCTCACATAATGTGAAAATCAGGTCAAGGTGTGCTAATCAACCAGTCATTTCACTCATAGCAATAAAATGAATGTTCTTATAGATTATAGATCCAACATGTATACTGCCTATCTGTTGGATACATAAGCTTAGGATGAAGTTATTTCATTTCTTACTGATGGAAGAGGAGCTTGGAAAGTGAAGAATAACGTTAAGGTAAACTTCCTTGCTTCTTTTGTCTTCTAATGTTTTTTAAATCCAAGCATTTGCAAGCCCTAGGGGTGTAAACCTAAAGGGTAAAAGTGGTGTTTCACAAAAATTTTAAGGTATTTCGGGATTTTTGGGTCTTGGGCGTCGTCGGCGCTAGTGCCAAAAAAAATTTAATGTAATTTTCACACATCATTTATTTCAAATTCAATTCAACATCTAATTAATCTTTTTAAACAATAATATTCATCCTTAAACAGTCCACAAACAAATGTTTTTAGAAACAAAACAAAACTAACTTTTATATATGAAATTGCAAATTTTCACAAACACAAATTTTTAATCACACTCACACATACATAAAGCAAATCACACCATTATTTAGAATCAAAATCAAGTCAAAACACTAGAACTCTGAAAACTAAACTATACATAAAATTAAAGATATAGGAGTTTTAAAGCTAAGCAAATCCAACACAATTACATTAACAACATAATTAATTTCAAACAATGGAAAGTCCAACTTCTTCAATTAATCCTCTTTATCTTCAGTAAAGTCTCCTCTTCTAATATCTCCATAGACTCTTAATGTTTGTACAAATTGTAGAATGGTCAGTACAAGAATTGATCAGTCAAATTTTTATCGATCCATTCATTCTTCTTAAACATCTGCACCACACCCGCTTCAATCATTCCGTATGATTAAAGTGTTCCTTCATCCTCTAATCTAAGTAATCAAAAAGGTAAGTAAGATTTCCTATTACATCCATGATATTCTAAATTTCTCTTTCTATTTTATTTACTTTCTTCTCCAAAACTTGTGAACTTCCAACTGTACAGGGCCTTAACGGTATTAAAGCATGTTATGATTGATCTAAGATAATATCCAATGCTTCATTTCCATTCCCAATATAGTTTTCATCAATAGTATCTATGGGCTCCTAGAGTAGTAACACTTTCTCCCAACATTCATATGGTCCTTTAGCTTAACGACAAAGTAAGAAGATCACAGAAGGATGCCCTAGTTCATATATAGGCCCATTCATTATAATACCCAAAATAAATTTAAAAATAATTGATGATACATCATGGGCTTTCTTTGAATGCAATAGTTTAAAATTGCACTTTCTTTTGTAACTTTACTAATTTTTATTGTAGGGAGTAGTTTTGCATAGATGAAGAATGTCATTGTTTAGATATCGGCTTTAGTAGTGAAGCGAAGAAACTAATGTACCCCTCATCTCTGATTCCCAATTATCACTTTCATTCGTAAAAAGTCAATATACATCATGCATCAAATCCATCGTTGGTATAAAGTTCATATAATGACAGATCGACACACTTTCTATCATAAACATATCATTAATTCACAATGGAGTAAATGGTACGCCCTTACCTTGAACAAAGACGACTCCTTTGTTAATTCTATGTAGATTAGCATAGAATTCTTTTACCACTAGAACAACTACTACAACGATAGTGTAGCATAGAACTTCCCAACAACTCTGTACTATGATTTTCTCAATTTGTGAACTTGGATTACTCAATCCATGATAAATAAAGCCTCTCTCCTTGATAAGTCTCTTCTTAGTGATGACTTTGTTGTATAATTTTTGTGCATCAAAACTGATGAACTTTCTTTGATTGAAAATCCCAAATCTTGAAGTGTTTCATGAATTAGAAGCCATGGATTTCTAATCTGGAAGTATCTTGTCGTCCAAAATGGTTTTCATGCCTTTAAAAAACCTTTAGCTAGTTATTTTAAATTGAAATCCCGCCTTAGTCTACCAAATTCTTCCTGAACTATCGAAAAAACACCAGGCGCTGTCAGCGCCATGGCTCTGTAAAAGGGCGCCGTCGGCGCCAAAGCTATAGTTGCGTCTGTTTCATCTTTGGTTCAATTCATTTCAAATTTTCATCCAATACCAATATTTGTCCTGATTTATGATATATCGAATTGTTTAGGATTCTAAGGTATTATTATATCCTATTACTTAGAACAATTATTAAACAAAATACTAATATATATATATATATATATATATATATATA
>NEWO01000609.1:95562-115482 GCA_003013225.1 Phalaenopsis aphrodite | reverse complement strand
ATATGTCCATAATGTAGTATGTAATCTAGCATTCTAATCCAATTTATAGGGATTTACAGCTTTTTCTAAAATTTTCTTTATTTCACAATTTGATTTCTTTGGTAGACAGCTAGTTTGGGGATAATAAGTAGTAGAGAATCTAGGCATAATATTATATTTTCTAATCAATTTCTCGATCCTTTTATTCCTAAAATAGGATCCTCCATCCATAATAATCAATCTCGGCATTCCATATCTTGTAAAAATATTTTTATTTAAGAATTTTGAAACACTTTGAGAATCATAGTCAGGTACAACAATAGCTTCAATCCATTTGGACATATATTCAACAACAAAAAATATATATAAATTTCCAAATGAAGGCATATATGGTCCCATAAAATCTAATCCCCACACATAAAAAATTTAAACTTCCAATGTGTAATTCAAAGGCATTTCATTTCTTCTATAACTATTTCCTACTCGCTGAAATCGATCACATGTTTTAATATATTCATTAACATCTCTAAAAAAAGTAGGTCAATAAAATCCAGCTTGCATAATTTTATGTGCAGTTCTACTAGTTCCAAAGTGTCCTCCAAATTTAGAATCATGACATCGTTTAATTATTTATTTAGTTTCTTTGTAAGGCACACACCTTCTAATGATCAAATCTTTACACCGTTTTTATAAATGTGGGTTATCCCAAAAATAGAATTTAGAATCAAGAATAAATTTCTTTAATTGTTGATTATTTACATCTGGTAGTAGAATATCACTCACAATATAATTTACTATATTTACATACCATGGTATAGTTTTTATATCAATATTATACAATTGCTCATCAGGGAAAGTTTCCAAAATTTCATTTACAAAATCAGTTAATATTTTTTGTTCTAGTCTAGACAAATAATCAGCTATTTTATTGTCATTTCCCTTTCTATCTACTGCCACAAAATCAAACTCTTGCAGCAGAAGTATCCATCAAATTAATCTTGGTTTAGTATCCTTCTTTCGCATCAAATGTTTGATAACATAATGGTTTGTATGCACTATACATTTAGCTCCAATTAAGTAAGTTCTAAACTTATAAAAGGCTTAGACAATATCTAATAACTCTCTTTCAATAATGGTGTAATTAATTTGAGCATCATTTAGAGTTTTACTAGCATAATATATTACTTTAAAAACTTTATTATACATTTGTCCTAAAACAACTCCAATAGCTTGATCACTAGCATCGCATATTATTTCAGACGGTTTCTCCCAATTAGGTGGAACTATTATAAGACCAGTGATTAATTTTTCTTTCAATAGTTCAAATGTTTTTATGCATTCCTCATTAAAATTAAACTTCGTATCCTTTTCTAAAAGTTGGCATAACGGCTTAGTAATTTTAAAAAAAAATTTCATATAACGCTTGTAGAAATCAGCATGGCTTAGAAAACTTCTTACCCCTCTAACCGTAGTAGGAGGCCGTAATTTCACAATAACTTGAATTTTTGCTGAATCTACTTCCATGCCATTTTCAGAAATTTTATGTCCAAGTACAATTCCTTCTGCAACCATAAATTGACATTTTTCCAAATTTAGTACTAAGTTGATTTTTTCACATTATTTCAGAACTTTTTTTAAATTATTTAAACATAATTCAAATGAAGTTCCATATACAGAAAAATCATCCATAAATACTTCCTTTTCATGTTCAATTAAATCCCAAAATATTGTCTTCACATGTCTTTGAAATGTCGCAGGTGCGTTACATGGTCCAAAATGCATTCTACAAAAAAAAATGTTTCATAAGGGCTTGTAAATGTTGTTTTCTCTTGATCCTCAGGAGCAATTGGAATTTGATGATACCCGGTATATCCATCTAGAAAGCAGTAATATTTTTTTTTCCAACCAATCTATCCAACATTTGGTCTAAAAATAGTAAAGGAAAATGATCTTTCTTGGTGGTCATATTTAATTTTCTATAGTCTATAAAAATTTGTCAACCAAAAACTTGTCTTATTGAAATTAATTCATTTTTCTCATTTACTTCAACTGTCACTCCACTTTTCTTTGAAACACAGTGAATCGGGCTTACCCAAGCTCTGTCTGAAATATGATATATAATTTCAACATCTAATTATTTTAAGATTTCTTTTTAACAATTTCATCCATTATTGGGTTTAATCTCCTATAAGGATCAGCTTTAGGTTTGTATTGTTCATCTAGTAGAATCCTATGAATACAAATTGAAGGATTGATTCCTTTAATATCTGGTAAAGTCTATCCAAAGGCCTTCTTATATCTTTTCAACATTTCTACTAATTTTTGTTCTTAAATTTCAGTTGAATCAAAAGATATAATAACAGGAAATGTAGATGAATCTCATAAAAACACATATTTTAAATGGATAGGTAATACATTAAGTTCAAGTTCAGGTGGTTTACTACTTGAATGAATAAGATTTTTATTATCATTTTCCAAAAGGTCTACATTTTCAAATTTGTCATGAACATTATCTAAATTTTCTTCTTTTATTTCATTTACATTGACAAAATGCTCTTCTTGCCTTAATTTTGCTTCAAATATTTACTTAAATCGCTCATTACTTAGATAATCAGTAACTTCCATTCTAAAGCTTCATTATCTTTTTCCATCGCAGGATATTTCATAGATTTAGCTGTATTAAATGTTACTTCTTAATCATTGACTCTCATTAATAATTCTCCTTTTTTGCACATCTATCACTGCTCTCCTTGTTGCAAGAAATGGTCTCCCGAAAATAATAGGAATCACTTTATCTTCCTTCAAATCTAATATAATAAAGTCTACAGGAAAAATAAAGTTATTCACATTCACTAACACATCTCCAGTAACTCCTTTAGGATAAGTTATTGATCGATCATCTAACTGAAGAGTTACAGTAATAAGGCAAATCTCTCCTAAATATAAACGTTTAAAAATTGATAAAGGCATAAGATTAATATTATCTTCTAGATAACATAAGGCTTTTCCAAATAATATTTCACCAATAACACAAGGTATAGTAAAACTACCAAGATCTTTTAACTTTTCAAGAAGCTTTTTCTGAATAATTGCACTACACTCTTCATTGAGTGCAACAATCTCATGATCTGCAAACCTCCTTTTCTTGTTTAGTATATCCTTCATAAATTTCACATAGCTTGGCATTTGTTCCAAAGCCTCAATGAAAGAAATATTTATCGTTAACTTTTTAAGGATTTTCAAAAAATCTATAATTTTTTTATCTTTATTATTCTACTTCAATCATTTAGGAAATTTTTATTGGTTTATTTTCATCATTGTCGCTATCAATTTTTACCTTATCCTTCTTAACTTCAGTTTCTCTTTGGATTCTTGTTTCCACTTCTTTTCCACTTTGTAATTGGATAGCTTTAATTTGCTCCTTATTCTGATCTTTTATATTAACTTCAACAGTGCTAGAAGAATTCCAGAAGGTCTGTTTCTAAGTGCAGTAGCAACATGTCCTAATTGATTTTCAATATTCCTAATTACAACCCCTTGATTTTGTATTTAATTTCTCATGTTCAACATTACTTCTTCCATACTCAAGTTCTTCTCCTTAACTTGTGAGTTATTATTAAATTCAGAAGGATAATAAAGTCTATAGTTAGGATTCCCTTGGTTATTTGAATTTCTTGAGGGGTTCACCGAATTGTTATAATTATGTCAACTAAAATTAGGGTGATTTTTCCATCCAGGATTATAATAATTAGAATAGGGATTATTATTTCTATTATTTATAGCTTTCATAGTTTCATAAGATGATTGAGTAACAATTATTTTGCCTAGTGAATTTTTCTATAACACTGGTGGTATTTGTGAATAATTCACTTAAATTTGATCAATCTCTTTCCATATAGGGCAATTTGAGATGCCAAAATAGACATTAGATCAAAATTATGAAATATAGCTACTCTCTTTGGATTTACCAGTTCACATGACCATTGAAAATTATTAGTAGCCATTTCCTCTGTTAAACAATACGCTTCAACAAAAGATTTTTACATTAATGATCCATCTCAGCAGTGATCCTTACTGTTTATATGCAGCAGTATAACAATGTATTTGATTATATTTTTCACTTATCTTTCTTTACTTTACAACAGTACCAAAAAGTTGATCTTGGAGAAAATAAGAATTTAACTTTTTAACTTAATATATATTGGGATACTACGCAAGTATACTTATCGTTATCAAGTAATATACGACTTTTTGATTAAGCCCTGAATATCAAACCCATAGGGATTGTTCACAGTATGCGATAATTAAAGTAACAAACTTTCTACTTAAAAGGACAAATACTTAAACTATAGTTTTTATCACAGGAATAAAAATTTAAACTCTTTTTTGTAATTTTAATGTTTGAAAATGACATAGAAACTTGCTAAAGATAACTTGAGTTTATGTAAAAGAAAAGCATTGAACAAGAATTATCTTTCTCCTTATCATGAATCACTAATAAGTGTAGTAATTCTGTTGTAAGTGTTTAAATTGTATTGTGCCAAATAGGAGCAATAATATTCCTTACCCTTACTAGAGATGATGCTATAAAGAACATTGACTAATTTAAAGTTTGAATAGTTCTGAAAACAGGTTAAGTAGGGAAGAAACTAGCTCTCACTCTATAGTTTTCTCCACCTGGGGGCTAACATCTCGTATCAAAACCTAAAACAATAAACCAAGTTGGGGGCTTTAGTCTGTCACTCTATAGTCCTCTAACTCTACACTCCTTAAAGATTATTTTCCTATTTATATGCACTCAATCATATGAACTACATTCTCATTCATACAATCTCATGTGATTCTTTCCAATGGTTTGTTGAGACAATACCAACCCAGTTCTTACATGTTCTCACAACAAATTTTAACATCTAGAGAGGCCAGATAAAGAATTAAATAAAGTGCATGTAATTAAATCATCACAACTTCTTCCAACATTAAAGATTAATACTCTCCACAACTTCCATCCAACACTTTAATTACTTATCATTTTAAGAAGAAAAAAAAACTACTCAGAATCCATGGAGGAAACAAATCCACACTTTAGTTTAAAAGTAGAAATCATTGTCAAACGAACAAGAAGTCTTGATTAAAATCAAAAGTAGTTTAAAACAAAGATAAAAACTTATCTCAAATCGTCCGCCAAACTTTTGAAGTTCCTTTGAATCTCACATATCTTACAACACTCTTAACTCTCAAAATAAAACTATAAATAAAAGGAAAAAGAAATTTGTGGTGCCTGAAATTTTCTCCAACAACTTCTCCAAGAACTTCTTTAAGAACTCTTAAAAGCACTTCATGACACTTTTTCAGGACTCTTCTAAAAGTCTAAACTTACTTCTTTTATAATTTTCCAAGAAGTGCCTTGGTATCTCTTCAAAATGTGTCCTGATTCTATGCATTTACCAAGGGATGCCTCCTTTCACTAGCTCTTCAATTATATTTTCGTCCTTGGTGGTTAAAACCGCCCATTTTAGCCAATAAGAGACTCAAATGTCCCTTCAAAATTTGTCAAAATGAAATAACCCATTAAGTAATTGTCACTAGCACTTAAGTGTCGGTTCTGGCGCTTAGGCGCCAAAATACTTTTGCACCATTTTTGTATTTATGCTCCAAGTTTGATCATTTTTTATTCCTTTTAGCATCTTTCACCTTTTTACTTACACCTGAAAGAAAAAACACACAAATACCTTCCATTAAAGTGCAATATCTAAAAAATAGGGATAAAAAAGTCTCTAAAAACACTACAAATTTTAGGTGTATCAAAATCCACCTAACTTAAAATGTTACTTATCCTCAAGTGACTTTTCAATCTTTAAAAACCAAATAAGTATGATTATATATATGAGCTTGTTTAAGAGTTTCTAAAATTTTGTTCGAGAAATATATTAGTCTAATTTAGAAAAAATTCTAGTGAATTAGATCAACTTAAAGTTTAGAAACCCTTAAAGTGAAGAAGTACGAAAAATATGAGTTCATATCTAATTCAGAAATACTTGTATATTTTCCAAATATAGAACTTAGGCATTTTATTTCATTCGCTTCAAAACTTTTATTAAATATAATTTACTTACTATATTATATCCTTAAGCTCAAGAGTTTCTCAAGTCTTGTACTTTAAAAAGATCAGATGCGGAACCAATTTTTTATTAGTCTCTAATCCTCAAGCTTCTCGTCCCTTTTTCAACTTTTCTTTTCTTTTTCTTTTTCTTTTTTTTTCTTTTTCCTTTTATTTTCTTTTTCTTTTTATTTTCTTTTTATTTTTAAGGCAAAGATTATTATATATGGATAGGCCTTTAATGGTTTTAAATTTCACTCTTCCTTTCCGAAAGCAAAGCGTTGATAATTTTCTTTTACTTATAAACATAATAATAGTTTTGAAAATTAATTTCAATAAAAGAAATTTAAGTATTAAAAAGAAAAGTCTAAATTTCTAAATTTTTAAAAAATACAATTTCTCCTACTAAAGATAGTTTCACTATGTTTATGATTTCTATATTTAAGAACTTTTAACTTTAAATTTTTTTATGTCACTTATAAAATTTTAACTAAATTTTCTTACTCATTTTTATAAATCAAATTCTATTTCCCTAATATAACTTCATATACATGATCATTTTCTTTTTAAATCAAATTCACTTGTAGCTCATTTGAGAAATAATAAAATTCAAGTTTTGAAAATATTTTTCATTCCCCCCCAAACTTAAAATTTTAACAAGATTAAATAGTATAGCAGCAAATACATATAATTAGGAATAAAAATTGAAATAACATGCATGTAGGAATTTTTATACCCTAATTATACAAGTACAAAACTAAAAAGAGGAGTTAAATAAATTTTTGATCAAATTTCTTACTTTTTAACATATAGAGATTCATTAGACTTCTAAGTAGAGGGTACAGACATAAAACAAACAAACACACTAACAAGATTAAAGAAAATACAGGGTAGCAAATTTCTGAAATTAAAGTTTAAAATTAAAGCTAACAAGATTTTCAACTTTCATAAGACAGAAAAAAGTTCATTCCTGGCTAAATAAAACACATTGCACAACACACAACAACAATTACTACCCTAGAATTTAAAATGTAATACTAACAAAACACAAATTTTACAATAACAATTAAACAAAATGGCTAACACATCACATAGTCCAACAAGTACACAAATTCAAATGTAATAAGTTTACACCACAAAGTACATCACATATTATAAACATAAAACAACCTTAGTCCTTCTCCTCCTCATTATCATTAGTGTCACCGCTATCCCAGAAAGTTGTAGAATCATAATCAGGATATTTTGGATATGAAGGGAATTCCACTCATTGGTTACCCCTAATGAGGTTCTCTAAAGATGGTGAACTTTCTCTTCATAATCACTATTTCTTCTAACATATCCATCAATATGTTTTACAAAATGCTCTAGATTTTGGACCTTATCTGTGGTAAAATTAATATTATACATCATCCTCTGCTATAATTGATCCTGAGTTTTAGTAGACTCACCTCTAGAAGTAGATGCTCTTGAGGTAGATGGTCTCGATGTAGAAGCAGTGGAGGTTGATGCAGCAGATGTCGACATTCCATAACTTCTCAAAAATCCTCCTCTCCAACCAAAAATAGTGTTCAAATTATAATTTCACGTTCACACTTGTCATCAATTTTATAGGCAGTAGTACTTCTTCCCAACTATCATATCTTACAACAGCTTGCTCACACAAAGAAAAGATCAAGAAAGCAAATCACAGACCTGCAGTAGTAGCGACAGTGGTAGAACTGATGATAGTCTGATAAATCAAAGCTCCAATGTTGATAGACTTGCACAGCTGAATACAATAATTCAACGTTGCTCTTTCCCTCATAGCTTCTCTAAGATGATTCGTCAGTAACAGATGAACTGAAATAAAGTAGTGTCATGCCTTTGATGGTGCACTTAGCTTTGAAGTAGAAAAGTTGACTCTCAACTAATTTGAAATTTTCCAGAGTCCCCTTCCAAAAATCAAAACTAATATAATCTCATCGAGGTCTGTCTCAGTAGGACTATAGTTTGAATAAAAATACAGAGCATCAAGTGGTAAATGGTAGAAGATGTTAATTACCTCTGGTGAAAAAGGAACAAATATGCTTCTAATCATGACTCGATCCTCTTCCGCCTCAGGGAGGTTTGTATAGAATTCCCACACTACAGAAATCACAATCATAATAGAGAAACAACAGAATCGTTCCCATTATCGGCGAACGATCAGATCCTCCACAGATCCACCTTGATTTTTAAAACACCTCTCAGGAATCAATTTTTATGACTGTAGAGCGTCACTATATCTTTCCTGAGCTTTCAAACTAACAAACTTGCTCAAATCAAAGTGGGTCTTTCCCTTGCTCCTCTTCATTCATTCTTGAGGCCATTCTAAAAAGTTCACAAAATTCCATAATAATTTCAAATATTAATTCTAATCTACTAATCTTAACTCCTATAAGCTTAAACTGCACTTTCTATGTAATGTCTATAAATTTTCTCAAGTTTTTCATTATGAATACTTAATTCCGGGTACCTCCACAATGTGCTCAAAATACATGGTGAAAATCCAAAATTTTTTACACAGAAGTGAAAATCTTACCTCAAGTGATCCAAATCAAGCAAAATTGGCTCGAATCCACCAAAAAACATCCACAAAAAGGTTTGGCCGAAACTCAAAATTGCAAACTTGAAAGGAAGAAAACAATGGCAGGAGCGAAAATGACATTCTTTATAATTTTTACTTTTAATTTTTCACGAACCGGTGCATAAGCGCGGATATGTGGCACTTGCCTCTCAGGTTGCCTCGCACTTAAGTGCAAAGTTGTGTCACTTTGGCGCTAGTGCACAATATTTAAATTTTTGAACTTTAGTAAAATGCACTATTAGCCTAAGTAAACCAACCCTAAATGGCCTTATAACACTTAAATGACTATTTTCTTATTCTTTAACTCTCCTCTCTCTCAAAATTCTCCAATATAACTATTTTGATTTGAGGCTAAAATAACTCAAAATTTTCACAAACAAACACTTGTATTCATTCACGAACTATTACAAAAAACATTCAAAACATAATTCTCATTCCAAAGAGTCTTGAATGAGAAATTTTTTCTAAATGCAAACATTAAACAAATTTACACAATAAAACACATAATCACATGAACACTAAAAACAAAACTTAACACTAATACATAAATTCCATTCCTCATTTGTTCCATTCTTCATTTGTTGGAACGAATTCCTATCTCTCATTGGTATCTCCTTGAGCATTTGAAATATAGAGTTGATAAAACGAACATTGGTGAAGAGCTTTGATACAATCTTCTTCAATCCATTTCTGCTTAATATACATCACCTTATCCATTTCCTTTATATAACTAGTATGGCTAAATTACATTTTTAATTGCCATCCAATATGCTCTAGATGAGTATTAACTTCATTTACCTTTGCCTCAATTGAAGCCACGTCAGCCTCAATTTTGTTGATCTTTTTCGCTATTCCTTTGATATTATTGGCTAAGAAGCCATTATACATCTCTTGTGGACTCTGACTAATGAATTTCTTCCTCATGGCCTCTTCTTTCTTCTTCAAATCCATCTCCCATGAAGACATTTCTCAAAATTTCCCTTTCTCTTAGACTTTAGGGCTACAAATGATTCTAGGGTGAAATTCCATCACAAAACCCTTCTATTTTTAGCCTAAATCCTTCCAATAACTTTTAGGCACGTCCTAAAACTTCAATAACACGTTTAAGTTAACCAATTGGCTGTCAAAACTTCTAGAAATTGCATTTTTGCACATGGTTTTTAATGTTTGCACTTAAGCACCGAATATTGGCGCTTAAGCGCTAGTACTTGTTTTAGCACCAAGCAACTTAAAGTCAAAATATGCATGCTAACATGTCTAAGTCACTTAATAAAGTTTTAAAACCATTACTAACACAAATAGTTCAAAAATACTACCCCAAATTTTCTTAATCACACACAAAAAACATTCAAAACAAAAGCACACTAATAAATATGGGTTTCCTCCTATAGAGAGCTTGGTTTTACGTCTTCAGCCCGACATCAATCGATCGTTAATTTTAAGTTGATCCCCTATAAAATAGGGGTTCAGTCTATGACCATTCACTTTAAATATTTTCTCAATTTTAGGATCTTTAATATCCATAACACCATAAGGATAAACTTTCATCATAACAAATAGGCCCATCCACTTGTACTTAAGTTTGCCTGGAAATAATCTTAAGCTTGCATTGTATAGTAAAACATGTAAAACTTTTAGTAAGAATCCTTCAATCATGCACATCTTCATCTTTTCTTTGTAAGTCCTAGCACTTTCATAAGACTCATTCCTTATTTCTTTAAGCTCATTTAATTAAAATATTCTTTTCTCAGCAGCGTCTTTCAAGTTATAATTGAACTCTTTAATCACCCAACATGCTTTATTCTCAAGTTCAACTGGTAAGTGTCAAGCATTCCCAAATATTAGCCTATATGGGGACATCCTTATAAGAGTTCTATATGCAGTCCTATAAGCCCACAAAGCATAGTCAAGTTTGATTGACCAATCCATTTTTTTTTGGATTTATAGATTTTTCCATAATTCTTTTAATTTTATAATTGGAAAATTTAGCCAAAGCACTTATCTGAGGATGTAACCAGTAGCAATCCTATGTTTATATGATATTTCTTTAACAATTTCTCCATTATGGCATTTCTGAAATGACTTCCCCCATCAGTTATGATAACTCTTAACATCTCAAATCTACAAAATATATTCATTTTTAAAAACTTTGCAACACTTAGAGCATCACATTGAGGTAAAGCAACAGCTTCTATCCATTTGGATACACAATCCGATGCTAACAGTATATATAAATTTCTGAAAGATGGTATAATTGGTCCTATGAAATCTAATCCCCAAAAATCAAATATTACAACTTCTAGCATATGATTGAAGGCTATCTTATTTCTTCTAAAAATATTGCCTACACGTTGACATCTATCACAAGTTTTGATATAAGCATCTCTAAAGATAGTAGGCCAAAAAAAATCCATATTCTAAAATTTTTTACGTTGTTTTATCAACACTAAAATGTCTCTCAAAATTAGAAATATGACATTTTCATAAGTCTCTTTTAAAGGCACACATCTTCAAATAATTAGATCCTTTCCTTGTTTATATAAAAATGGGTCATCCCAAAAATAAGTCTTAGCTTCATATATAAATTTCCTCTTTTGTTGGTATGTCCTTCCATAACGTATAATATCACTAGCAAGAAAGTTCACAATGTTGGCATACCATGGAACACACCACTCATTAATATTGAACATTTTTTCATCAGGAAAATGTTCATTAATTTCTTTTTCAAAACATAGTGGTTTTTCTAATTCAGTCCTGGACAAATGATCAGCAATTTGATTTTCATTCCCCTTTCCGATCTACCATTGTAAAATCAAATTCTTGCAAAAGAATAACCCATCTTATAAATCTAGGTTTAACATATTTTTTTCATTAAGTACTTTACAGCAGAATGATCAGTATGCGAAATACATTTAGTTCCAATTAAGTATGATCTAAATTTATCAAAAACATATACTATTGCTAATAACTCTTTTTCAGTTGTTGTATAATTAATTTGAGCTTCATAAAGAGTTCTAGTAGCATTGTAGATAACTTTAAAAAATTTTTCATATCTTTCTCCTAAAACAGTTCCAATAGCATAATTACTAGCATCACACATCAATTCAAAATGTTTCCCCCAATCTAGTGAAACTATAATTGGTGCAGTGACTAATTTTCCTTTAATAACTCAAAATCTTTTAGGCATTCTTCATCAAATTTCAAAATTACATCTTTCTATAGTAAATGGCATAAAGGCTTAACAATTTTTTAAAGTTTTTAATATATTGCCTCTAGAATCCAGCATGTCCTAAAAACTCCTAATTTCCCTTACATTGGTTAGATAAGGTAAATTAGCGATCACTTGAATTTTAGTGAGATCCACTTCCAGATAATTTTTTTGATATTTAATGTCCTAACACAATTCCTCTTGCCACCATAAACTAGCATTTTTGCCAATTAAGGACTAAATTTGTTTCTTCACAGTGTTTGAGAACTTTAGATAAATGTTCTAGACATGAGTCAAATAAAGTTCCTAACACTAAAAAATCATCCATAAAGACTTCAATTTTATTTTCAATTAAATCACAAAAAATTGTCATCATATATCTTTGAAATGTAGCAAGGGCATTACATAAACAAAAGGACATTCTTCTAAAAGTAAATGTACCATAAGGACCGACAAATGTTGTTTTTTTGTAATCCTCATGAGTTATTTGTATTTGGTGATAACTAGTATATCCATCCAGAAAAAAAGGGTATTTATTCCCAGCTAGTCTATCCAGCATTTGATCTAGAAAGGGTAGTGAAAAATGATCTTTCCTTGTGGAGAGATATATATTTCTATAATCAAAGCATATTCACCACCCTGTGACTTCTCTAGTAGGTATTAATTCATTATGTTCATTTACAATCACATTTATTCCTCCTTTCTTTAAAATTTAAGGAACTAAACTAACCCATGCACTATTTGAGATAGGGTACATAATTATAGCATCAAAACACTTTAAAATTTATTTCATAATAGGATTCAATCTTTTTTGAGGATCCGCCCTAAATTTGCAGTTCTTTTCTATATGAATTATATGCATACAAATTAAATGACTGATTCATTTAATATCAGCTATTGTCCATCCCAAGGCTTTTTTAAAATTTTTCAAAATTTTCATCAATCTTTTTTTATCTTCCATCATTAACTATGAGGAAATTATAACTGGTAATGTAGAGGAATCATATAAAAAGCCATACTTCAAATATTCAGGAAGTAACTTCAACTCAAGCTCAGAGTTTTTTCTATTGATGGACAAAATGATTTATCTTTTTCTTTGGTGTCTAAAATTTTGAAACTTTCTCAAATAAAGTTTGAATCTTCCTTCTAAAGATCTTCAAGTTGATCTAGTTCCTCTTCTTGCTCGTGTTCCAAATCTCTTACTTCAGATTTCTCTTCATAATTTGTTTTGAAATGGCTCTCACTCGGATATCTTTTAACATCCATTCTATAACATTCATCTTCTCTACCTTTTGCAGAATAGTTCATTGATCTTGAAATATTGAAAGTAATCGTTTAATCATTGACGGTCATTATTAATTCCCCCTTCTACACATCTATCATTACTCTTCATATGGCTAGGAAAGGTCTCCCCAAAATGATAGGTATCTATTAATCCTTCTCCATATCAAACATAATGAAATCAACAGGAAAGATAAATTGATTTACTTTGACTAGGACATCTTCTATAACTCCTTTAGCATACGTTATCGAAAAATCTGTTAACTGTAGAGTTACAGTAGTAGGGGTTATTTCTCCTATTCCCAATCTATTAAATATTGATAATGACATAAGGTTAATTCTTGTACCTAAATCACATAAGGCTTTCCTATAAAATCTATCTCATATTGCACATGGAATAGTAAAGTTACCAGGATCATTAAGCTTTTCAAGAAGCTTTTTTTATATTATAGCACTGCACTCCTCACTAAGGTTGACAGTCTCATTTTCTTCAAACTTCCTTTTCCTATTAAGAATATTCTTCATAAACTTTACATTGCTTAGCATTTGTTCTAAGGCTTCAGCAAATGGAATATTAATTGCAAGCTTCTTAAAAATTTCCAAAAATTTTAAAAATTGCTTATCCAACTTTTGTTGACGAAGCCTCTGAGGAAATGGAAGTGTTGATCTTTCCAAATCAAGTTTATGCAGAGAAATAGGTCTTTCAATACCTTTAGGAGCGTCCTCTTTTTGTTCTTCAATTTTTCTCTTTCTACTACAATTTTTATTTAAACCCTGCCTCCAACTTTTTTCCACCTCTAAGTTGAACGACTTTTACTTGCTCTTTATTCTGTTCATTCAAATTTTTTTCAATATTACTAAGAAGTGTTCCTTTGGATCTATTATTTAATGAATTTGCTATTTGTCCAAGTTTATTCTCAATATTTCTAATTGTAGCTCTTTGACTTTGTAACTGATTTCTCATTTGTAATACCACTTCTTCTATAGATAACTTCTTCTCCTTAAATTATGGATTACTATTAAAACCTGGAGGATAGGTAGATCTATTTTTATTATTCCCTTGGTTGTTCGAGTTTCCCAATGGGTTTACTTGGTTATTCACCTATTGCTAGTTTTTACCACCCGAAGTATTGTTCTAGTTAAAATTTGGATGGTTCCTCCAACCTGAGTTATAATAATTTGAATATGAGTTATTCTGCTTGTTATTTATGGCATTCAAAGTTTCTAACAATGCTTGAGAATTTTCCATTTGGCCTTATGAATTCTCTTAAATCATGGAAATTTATTCAGAAACATTCATTCCAAATTGGTCTAACTTCCTTGAAATTGTAGCAACTTGATTAGCTAACATAGTAAAAGCATCAGATTCATGAATATTGGCTCAGAAGGCCATTGAAAATTATTGGTATCCATTTTTTCAATTAAAGCATAATCTTCATGAAATGGTATTGACATCAATGAACCACTAGCATTAGCATCAATAATAGATCTAAGAGACCCAACTAATCTATTATAAAAAGTTTGAATTATCAGTCAATCTGGTATAGCATGGTGTGGACACTTTTTAAGAAGATCTTTAAATCATTCCCATGCTTCATAAATAGATTCTCCCTCAAACTAATTAAAAGATGTAATTTCATTTCTAAGCTTAACAGTTTTTTATGGTGGAAAATATTTAGCAAGGAATTTTTGTGCTAAATCACCCCAAGTTCTGATAAATCCAGAAACTAACAAATGCAACTACATCTTAGCCTTATCCCTCCATGAGAAAGGAAATAATCTAAGTCTTATGACATCATCTAATCCACCATCATATTTAAATGTAACGCACAATTCTAGAAAATTGTCAAGATGTAAATTTGGATCTTCATTTGGTGATCCCCCAAACTGATTATTTGATAACATTTGGATAATAGAAGGTTTAAGCTCAAATGAATTTGCCACTACAGTAGGATTTTGAATACTACAATGAAGTTCGTCAACCGTAGTGTTGGCATAATCTTTTAATGTTCTAAATTCTTGATGAATTTCAGCATTTTGATTATTTTGATTTACCACTTCTTTAATTTTTTTAGATTTTTCAAAATTTTAATTTTTTTACTTTTTCTGATTTTCTTAACAGTTATTTCTAATTCAGAATCATAGAGCACTAGTCCTTCAGAATCTGAACTATGCATACACTAACAATAAAATAAAATAAAATAAAACACACAAAAATACTTTATAAATAAAATACTATAATAAGATATTCCTACAATAACTCTTAAAGTTTAAATAAGACTTTCTAAACTAGAAATTTTCTTTCAATCAATCTCCAGTAACGACGCCAAAAACTTGATCCCGACTGTGTATATGCAATAGTATAACAATGTATTTGATTATATTTTTCACTTATCTTTCCTTACTTTGCACAAGACTAAAAACTTGATCTTGGAGAAAATAAGAATTTAACTTTTTAACTTAATATATATTGGGCTACAACGCAAGTATATGTATCATTATCAAGTAATATAGGACTTTTTGATTAAGCCTCGAATATCGAACCCACAGGGATTGTTCAGAGTATGTGATAATTAAACTAACCAACTTTCTAATTTAAAAAGATAAATACTTAAACTATAGTTTTTATCACAGGAATAAAATTTAAACTCTTTTTGGTATTTTTTGATGTTTGAAAATGATATACAAACTTGCTAAAGATAACTTGAGTTTATGTAAAAGAAAAGCACTGAACATGAAATATATTTCTCTTTATCATGAATCATTAATAAGTGTAGGAATTCTGTTGTGGAAGTATTCAAATTGTATTGTGCCAAATAGGAGCAATAATATTCCTTACCCTTACTAGAGATGATGCTATAAAGAACATTAGCTAATTTAAAGTTTGAATAGTTCTGAAGACCGGCTAGGCAGGATAGATTCTAGCTCTCACTCTAGAGTTCCCTCGGTTCCCTTCACTTGGGGGCTAACATCTCGTATCAAAATCTAAAATAATAAATCAAGTTGGGGGCTTTACCTGTCACTCTAAAGTCCTCTAACTCTAAACTCTTCAAAGATTTTTTGACTATTTATTTGCACTCAATCTTATTAACTACATTCTTATTCATACAATCTCATGTGATTATTTGCAATTCTTGACTGAGACAATACCAGCCCGGCTCTTACATGTTCTCATAATAAATTCTAACATCTAGATGGGTCAGATCATTAAGTAAAGGAAGTGCATGGAATTAAATCATCACAACTTATTCCAACATTAAAAATTAATACTCTCCACAACTTCCATCCAACACTTATTACTTATCATTTTCAGGAGAAAGATAAGAAAAACTACTCAGAATCCATGGAAAAAATAAAACCACACTTCAGTTTAAAAGTAAAAATCATTGTCAAACCAACAAGAAGTCTCAAATAAAATCAAAAGTAGTTTAAAATAAGATAAAACTTATGTCAAATTCTCCCCCAAACTCTTGAAGTTCCTTTGAATCTCTTCTCTCTTACAACACTCTTAACTCTTAAAATAAAACTAAAAAGAAAAGGAAAAATGAATTTGAGGTGCCTGAATTTTTCTCCAAACGCTTCTCTACAAACGTCTTTAAGAACCTTTTAGAACTCTTCAAGACTCCTTTTTAGGACACTTCTAAAATTCTCAAATTCCTTCTTTTATAATTTTCCAAGAGGTGCCTTGGTATCTCTTCAAAATGCGTCCTGATTTGATGTATTTACCAAGGGCTGCTTCGTTTCATAGGTCCTTTAATTATATTTTTGTCCTTGGCAGTTTAAACCACACATTTTAGTCAATATGTGCCTCAAATGTCCCTTCAAAATTCATGAAAATGAATTAACCCGTCAAGTAATTATCACAGGCACTTAAGCGCGGGGCCTCCGTTGCTTAGGGGTGGCCTTCTCTGTTTCACTTGCGCTTATGCGCCGATTTTGACGCTTAGACGCCAAAATATGTTTGCACCATTTTTGCATTTTTTTCTCCAAATTTGATCTTTTTTCACTCCTTTTAGCATTTTCACCTTTTTAATTATACTTGAAAGAAAAACACACAAAAAACTTCCATTAAAGTGTAATATCTCAAAAATAGGTATAAAAATGTGTTTAAAAATACTATATATTTTAGTTGTATCAAACAACATCTATAATAGATCTAAGTGATCATACTAATCCATTGTAAAAAGTTTGAATTATTAACCAATTTGGTAAAGCATGGTGTGGACATCTCCTAAGGAGATCTTTAAATCTTTCCCAGGCTTCATAAATTGATTCATCTTTGAACTGACAAAAGGATGCAATATAGTTTATAAGCTTAACAGTTTTTTAGGGTAAAAAATATTTAGCTAAAAATTTTTATGATAGTCCTCCTCAAGTTCTGATAGATCCAGGTGCTAATAAATTTAACCAAACTTTAGCTTTATCCCTTAATAAAAAAGGAAAAAGTCTAAGCATTACAACATCTTTAGACACTCCATCATATTTAAAAGTAGAACATATTTCAAGAAAACTAGCCAAATGTAAGTTAGGATCTTCAGTAGATGTTCCTCCAATCTGATTATTTTGTAACATTTAGATAATAACAAGTTTAACCTCAATGAATTTGCAACAACATCGATATTTTAAATAGACAAGTGAAGTTTATGTATCTAAGTTATTCGCCATTTTGTTCAAATGTCTAATTTCTTTTTAATATTTTTTAACTTGTCCAGTTGTGCATTCTAATTCTGAATCGTAAGGTACTAAACCTTCAGATCCAATACTACACATAAAGAAATATAATAAGCAAAGAAAAATTATTTAAAAGTTTTCTTAAAATTTAAAAAAATATATATATTTAATGTTATATTTTTTGTTATTTTTAACTTTAAAATTTTTTATTTTATTAAATTTAATTTTATCGCTAAACTTTCTAATTTACCAAATCTATTTAATTTTTCGTTCTCTTCCCCGGCAACGACGCCGAAAACTTGATCCCCGAAATTATAATTGTGTAAAATTAATAAAACTGACTCCGCTTTGCAGCGATGCCAAAAACTTGGTTCATTATTTTATAAATAAGAAATTGAAACAATTTATGTTGGGATTCAATGCAAGTATACATATTGTTATCAAGTAATACAAGATTTTCTGTTTAATCGCCAAATACCAATCCCACGAGGAAGGTCTAAATTCGAAATGAAATTTAAATTAGGAAATTCATAATAATATAGAAAATCTACTACACTAATTTTGAATATTTAAGGTGCTATCAGAACTAAATTATCTGCTACTAGCAAAACTATAAAGTAAAGCTAAACAATAACTACCAAACTATGGTTTTTTGTGATGACGTTATCTAATATGAGAAAGCATGTTTCCCACTACAATGACCTTTTGGTTAAATGAGAGAGATAAATGATTTGAATTTGTATTTTGCCAAATAAGAGCAAATTTAATTCTCTACTCTTAGTCAAGTGTTATAGAGAATCATTGGCTAATCTTAGGTTTAGTCTCAAAATCCATGGTTAGGCTAGAAGGATACTGGCTCTCATTTTAGAGCTCCCACTTCCTTTCCCCTGAACGTTAACTCTCACTTTAGTTCTTAAACACTAAGAAAAAATTGGGGATTTTAATCTGTCACCCAAGAATCTCCAATACCTTGCCCAATAATATATATTTCCCTATTTATTTGCTCCCAATTCCACGAACGAATCACATTCAGGGAATTGAATGTGATTCTCACTTTGTTTTAAAACTCATACTCCATGTCCCAGATAGTATGTTTCACAACAGATGTTAACATTTCAATTGACCAAATCAAAAAGTAAATTAAGAACGGAGTGAAAAATCATCACAAATTGTTTTAAATTTTAAAATTGGCCCATCCAAATTATCTCTTCATTTCACCATATCTCATAATAGGGAGAAAGATAACGATCATGCAAGCTAACACATACAAGATGCAACATGTAAACAGACAAGCATGCGATATAATGCAAAAGCAAACAAATATGCAAGTGATAGGTCGACCGACCGTGGTGTGCCAGTCAAACCAAAGTGATCAATCTACCTGGCCGGAGCAGTCGACCGAACCAAAGTGAGATGCTCATTGGGCCGGGGCGACCGAACGGAGTGAAGAGAAATGCTCACCATATCGGGTGGCCAGTCATATCAAAGTAAGATGCTCACCGAGTCGAGGCGGCCGATCTTAGAGAAGTGAAATGCTCACCAGACCAGGACGATCGATTGGAGCGAAGTGAGTTGTTCACCGGGGTGGGGCGGCCGGTTGAAGCAAAGTGAAATGCAAGATGCATCAAGAAAAAATGCAATGTTCAGCAAAACAACATGTAGATACCAAACCGGGCATGTGTTAATGACCTCACCTAGGAAAACTAAGGTTTTGAAACTTGGATATGTGGCAGCACTGCCATTTTCTCTTG
Organism: Phalaenopsis aphrodite; assembly: GCA_003013225.1. Lineage (NCBI taxonomy): Eukaryota > Viridiplantae > Streptophyta > Magnoliopsida > Asparagales > Orchidaceae > Phalaenopsis > Phalaenopsis aphrodite. The sequence goes on along the minus strand of NEWO01000609.1, from coordinate 95,887 downwards.
TGAGGAAATTTGAGGAGTTTTTCCTTGGACCTCCGAGGAGGAAGCTTTCCACAGCTGCCCGACTAAGCATCTACGATGCTCTATTCCTCTCAAAGGAGATGAGATAATCTCTGGTTACAGCTTTGCTTGATTGTTGGCTAGCACATCCTCAGATGAAGTTTGCTCGTTGAGAGAACAGTCAGGGGTAACCTTCACAAATGACCACAACCGTCCGCTCTACATCTCTATCATCATCGGCAAATTTGTGTTATCTAGAGTTTTAGTGGATCCTGGAGCATCTGTTAACTTGATGAGCCTACGGACATTAGCCTATTTTGATATTGAA
>NEWO01000609.1:73980-94847 GCA_003013225.1 Phalaenopsis aphrodite | reverse complement strand
AAGCCGATCAAATTTTACCGTGCTTCTACCTCTACTGAGCTTGAAAAACATGTAAATTTGGATAATGATTCTAATGAATTAATGGAATTGCATTTTGTTTACTTCTCACCTTGTGTTCAAAAGTTAATTCAACAAGGACACTTTCCAAAACTAATCCCAAAAGATAAATTTCAACTTTTTGAAAAATTATGGAATAGTAAAAATCGAACTCCCAATTCAAAAGAAGGTCTCGGATTTGGTACAGTTGGATCAATCGATGATTTTGAATTTTGCATGGTTGTTACTAGTGAGTCAGAAGAGAATTGCCTTGATGTAGAGGATGACTCTACTGATCAACCAATAGACGATGCTCCCCCAGAATTTGAGGAGGAAATTAAATCTACTGTCGATGAATTGAAAGAGATTAACCTCGAGACTGCAGAACGACCTCGGCCTACATTTAAAAGTTCTCTACTTGATGACAAAAAATCTACAGAATTTGTCAAATTATTAACAGAATTTAAAGATTTCTTTAGTTGGAGCTATGATGAAATGCCAGGACTGTCAGTAGAGGTTGCAGTCCATAAACTTGAGGTGGACAAGAATATAACACTAGTAAAACAGGCTCCCAGGAGAATGCGCCTCGAAATAAAACAACAAGTCATCGCTGAAGTGAAAAAATTGATAGACGCCAACTTTGTTAAAGAAGAGGAATACCCCACGTGGTTAGCTAATATTGTACCTGTTAAAAAGAAAAATGGGCAGATCTGCTTCTGTGTCGACTTCAGAGATTTTAACAAGACATGTCCAAAAGACGAGTTTCCACTACCTATACCAGAGATGATGGTGGATATCGCTTCAACACATGAGATTTTCTCCTTTATGGATGGATCATCGAGATATAACCAAATCAAGATGGCTCTTGAGTATGCAGCACTTACAGCTTTCAGAACACCGATTGAAATTTTCTGCTACACAGTGATGTCGTTCGGCCTAAAGAATGCTGAAGCAACATATCAGCGTGCAATGATGAAGATTTTTTATGATCTCATTCACAATCAAGTAGAATGCTATGTAGATGATTTGGTTATCAAAAGTAAACAAAAAATAGTCCATTTGTATGGTCTAAAGATCGTGTTTGAACGGTTACGACGATATGACCTTAAAATGAATCCCTTAAAGTGCGCCTTTGGTGTTACCTCTGGGAAATTTCTAGGATTCGTTGTCCGTCATCGGAGAATCAAGATCGACCCAGATAAGATTAAATCTATCTTGAAAATGCCTCCCCCTAAAACCTTGAAGTAGCTACGTTCCTTCCAGGGGAAGTTAGCATATCTGAGATGCTTTATTTCTAATCTCTCAGGTAGGTGTCAGCCTTTCTCGGCATTAATTAAAAAGGACGCCAAATTTATTTGGGAAGAGAAATTCCAGCAAGCCTTTGAGGACGTTAAACAATATTTAATGACACATCCTATTCTCGGGGAAACCGTTAATACTTTATATCGTGGCTTTGGATGACTCTCTCAAAGCCCTCTTAGCCCAAGTCAATGAAGAGGGTAAAGAAAATGCGCTCTACTACTTGTGTCGTTGTCTAATACCGATGGAGATAAGGTATCCACCTATTGAGAAGCATTTTCTAGCATTAATTTTTGCCACTCAAAAGCTTAGACATTACATGCTTTCTCAAAAGATTACCCTGATTTTAAAAGTTAATCCATTGCAATATCTGATGACCCGACCAACACTCTCCGGACGTTTAGAAAGATAGTCAATGATCTTATTGCAATTTGATATAACTTTTGTTACCCTTCATGCTATCAAGGGACAGATACTAGTAGACTTTCTCGTTGCACACCCACTGCCAGCTGGGTCCTCTCTCAACGACGAGTTACCAGACGAGCAAATACTACAAATGGAATTTTCTAGTGCGCAGTGCTGGGAAATGCAATTCGATGGTGCTTCGTCATCCAGGAAATACAAGGGATTAGACATAGTTATACCAGGAAAAGCAGGGATTGGTTTGATCTTTATTGTGCTAGATAAGGGTATGTTGAGGTTCTCATACCACCTGACAAAGTCGTGCACCAACAATGAAGCAGAATATGAAGCTTTAATCATCGGATTGGAGTTGGAAATTTCAATGGATATAACAAACATTCCCATCTATGGTGACCCTCAACTTGTTATCCAGTAGGTCGCCGAAAAATACAGAATTCTGAAACCAAGACTAGCAGAGTACCATCAGTATACAATGAAGCTCCTGGAGCAGATTCCTGAGGTGACTTTCTACCGGATTCCTCGGGGAGATAATGCTCATGTCGACGCTCTAATAAAACTCGCTAAGGAAATGGCGTGTCCCCTGGAGGATTCCATTGAAGTCACGGTGCAAGGAAGATGAGTCTTGTCTCAAAATAACTTTGAAACTCTACACAAGCTTGGAAAAGATGAAACAAAAAATACGGTTGCAAACATCAATGAAGATTGGCGTAAGCCATTAATAGAATATTTACATACTGGAAAGCTACCAGAAGACAAGTATGAGGCACACCACATCACAAGAAGGACCATGTCTTACACCTTGGTGGCAAATGTTCTCTACAGAAGATCGTTTGACCAAAAGTGGCTACGGTGTTTGAGTAGAGCCGAGACCCATAATATTTCAAAGAAGTACATGACAGATTGTGTGGCACTCACCAGTCAGGGCTAAAAATGAAAATGAAGAACAACAGGCTCAAGTATTATTGGCCAACAATGATGTTCGACTGCATGGATGCAGCCAGAAGATGTCTCAAATGCCAAGTGCATGGGGTGGTCTTACACCAGCCTCTGAATGTGCTACACCCAACTGTTGCCTCGTGGTCATTTGAGTGTTGGGGCATGGACATAATAGGTCTGATAGACCCTCCATCTTTCAAGGGAAGTAGGTTTATACTTGTCGCTAAAGATTAGTTCTCCAAATTGGCAGAGGCAGTACCGTTAGGTGAGGTTACAGCACAACACGTCCTTCAATTTTTCAAAGGCCAAATTGTATACCGTTTTGGAGTACTGTGAAGAATAATCTCTGACAATGGGACAGCTTTCGAAAGTACCAAGATCAACAATTTTGTAAGAAGACATAGGATAGATTGGAGATACTCTACAATTTACTATCCGAGAGCAAATAGTGTGGCTGAAGCTTTCAACAAGACACTGGTACAAATTTTGAAGAAAACACTGGAAGGGAACAAAAGGGATTGGCATAACAAACTGTTAGAAGATTTATGAGCCTACCAGATGACTTTCAGGACTCCCACTCAGTGTACACCTTATATGCTCATGTACGAGACCGAGGCCATGCTGCCGCTAGAAATCTAGACACCATCTCTCAGAGTCGTCATTGCCAACCAACTCACAACGGAAGAAAGTTCAAAACTCAGACTAAAAGAACTAGAGAGTCTTGAGAGAAAGCAATTGGAAGCACAACAACATTTGGAGCTCTACCAGGCAAAGATGGTATAAGCCCATGACAAATTGGTCCGCCCAAGGACATTCAAAGCTGGTGACTTCGTACTTGTGCTCAAAAGACCTATTCTTGCACGTCGCAAAATAGGTGGAAATTTTCAGCCAACTTGGGAGGGACCATTTGTCGTTGAGAAGGTCTATACAGGAGGAGCCTACCATTTAGTGGACTTCCAGGGTGAAAGACCCATGTTACTGATAAATGGATGATACTTGAAAACCTATTACGTAACCCAATGTCGCTTAATGCCGCTTGCCTCTGCTTGCTTTGAAAATTTGAAACTCTGATTGTTTTAGGGTTATCTATGCGGCCAAATGTCTATGACCGGGTCTAAGTTTTGTAATTAACCTCATTATAATGAAAATTTTGAGTAGATTTTTGAACTTCACACGTTCTCTTTTTTACTTTTGAATTTAAATATTCTACTAAATTAAACAAAAATTACACATAAAATGAATAATCCTTTTCACCAAAACAAACTAAAATTTACTTTAATAAATACTTTATTTTGTTCTTGTTCATGCCAAGCTTCAGCCCATTGACGTTTTTCCTATAGTCTGTAGAATAATGTCAGGACAGAGGCTGATCTTTGCCTTTCAGGATGGCTGGAACCTCGCACTGAATAAAGAGATGGCGCCGCAAGGAGGTGTCATAGATTTTAACGTGGATTTTAACCAGGTTGATATGGACTATGAGGGTCCTCTAATGGACTTAGTCAGTAGTAAAGAAAAGGAGGGACTGCCTTCACTATTTAGGGTAACCACTCAAGACAACGTGTTGTGCAAAGGTAAAAACGTGATAGCGGAACAAGATCTGATGGAGGGGCCCAGCCGTCTACCCTCAATGGTAGCAACTCTAGCATGGGACCTGATAGCCGCCCGTAATGAATGATTACCGAATACTTTGCTTCATAGGACGCAACGCAGAAATGCCAGCCGAAAGAAACAGAGAGCCTTTCTGCTACACGAATGCAAACACTAGAGAGATGTGAGCAGTTTTCTTACCCCCATTCTTGAGGGACATATTTACGACCCAGATCTGAGAGAAACTTATACCAGACTGCCCACTACAGATGAAGAGTCAAGATTTGTGACAGAATCAGATGTGCTCCCAGTTCCAGATATCTTATGCAGGGGTTCCCCAACATGCAACGTTGAGGTACCGGTCGGGACATTAGTCACAGGCGCATTTATAGAATTGCCGGACTGCAACATTCTGCATCTACACCATTTCAACACATTAGAAGAATACACTTCAAGCATCAACGAGTCTCAGACTCCAGACTTCGCGACAAATGAACCATATGTCCCACTGGGGATGGATCAACACGCACCATGGAGCCCAGGATCATACACCCCACGAGAGGCTGAATCTCATATTCCGGATCGACCAACACCAGTTTGGGTTCCTGCCGAGGCCCAAAGGAAGGAGCGCCTACGACATCTGCCAACTCCTTGTATGGTAGAATACTACAAGATAAGCAGAGTAATAACAGAGAATTCGAGTTCTATGAAGAGGTTCAGAGAAAGTTTTTCAACATATTGGAGGGCCTGGAGCTATATATCAGGGTTTTCTCTGAAACTGATGAAAAGAGTATTCTGGACTGCATCTTCAATTTAAGAGACAGAGGTCGAGCGAGCCTTCTGATGGAGAGAACATATTCCGAGCCAAGGAAATGGATGAGGGGAAAGGGAAGAATCACCAGCCAATGTGACTGTTGCTATAATTTCACGAACGACATACAGGGGAATCCGCCTAGGATCGTCAGATACAACCAAGTGGATCTGTTACCACCGATGATAAGATGGATGATCAAGAGAATGGTCAAGTGGAATGTTCAAATCACTACTTGCATTCCCAACAGTTGCATCATTAACATTTATGAAGAAGGTGACTGCATTCCCCCACACATCGACCATCATGATTTTGTGAGGCCTTTCTGCACGGTCTCGTTCATGAGTAAAAGCAATATTCTATTTGGAAAAGAAATCGATATAGTCGGCCCTGGCGAATTCAGAGGAGCTGTGGAGATTCCTCTTCCAGTTGGTTCAGTTCTTGTCCTGAAGGGAAATGGTGCAGACATTGCCAAGCACTGCATTCCAGGAGTGCGACACCGTAGGGTGTTTATAACCTTCCACAGAATGGACGCAGTAAAATACCATATGGATTCCAGCAGGACCCAGAATTGGAGAAGTTATTTCCATACGATCTATGAGAAGGTTGTACCTCTAAGTACATGCAAAGGGAACTCTTATCCTGGAGCATGAATAAGAAGGTCTGCTTGATTAGGAGCTCAACATACCTGGTACAGAGGGTTCACTTTCTTTCTTTTAATATCATGACATGTATCTGATGTATGCAGTCTAAAGTGTATTTATATCATGAGATGATTCTCAATGTATTTCAGCATGGATTACATGATGTACCTTTTGAGGCGTTAGCCTATGTCTGATTTATGACATCCCTTTTTAGGGCAAATTAATGGAAATTTCTCTTAAATTGTGCTTTTTTGTCAGTTGCCTTTTTGTGCGATGGATGAAAGTCGCGAACCATGCGATGATTCAAAATTTCAATGAACAAAGAAGAAACAACAAATCTTCAAAAATAAATAAAACATAAATGAAAAATATTCATAAATGAGTGAATAACAAAACAAATTTCTTTTAAAAATCAACCAATTAAAATTAAAACTTTAAGAACACATTTTTAAAAAGAAATTAAATGTGATAAAAATAACAAGAAAATGAAATGAACCTGCTGAGTGGATGCTTCCGTTTTCGGAATTTCCTACTCTTTGTGTGCGCAGCACAACCATCTTTATCTACCTTAACTCTCTTCACATCCCTGCAGAATTTTGCATTCTGCACAAAGCTCTACAAATCTTCTTCAACAAAATCAACATTTCCACATGACACACTTCTATAAATCCAACACCACAAGCTCTTTGTAAATTTCAAATCACATCTTCAAATCAATACCTAAATCCTGATTCTAACATTTCAAGGTCGATACCAAAATTTTGACTCTCTCCTTCGAATTGATACCTACACTTCGATCCTCTCGTCTTCTAATTGATACATACATTTCAATTCTCACATTTCGAGGTCGATACCTAAATTTCGGCTCTCTCCTTGGAATTGATACATACATTTCAATTCTCACATCTTTGAATTGATGCCTACAATTTAATTTTCTCGTCTTTGAATTGATACATACATTTCAATTCTCACATTTCGAAGTCGATACCTAAATTTTGACTCTCTCCTTAGAATTGATACATACATTTCAATTCTCACATCTTCAAATTGATACCTACATTTCAATTCTCACATCTTCGAATTTATACCTATATTTCAATTCTCACATCTCGGAATTGATTACCTACATTTTAATTCTCATTTTTGAGTCATTGTCTAAATCCCAATTCTCACATTTCGAGGTCGATACCTAAATTTTGACTCTCTCCTTGAAATCGATACCTAAATTTCAATTCTCACTTTCGAATCAGTCCTACATTTCTGATTCATTACATTCGAGGTCAGTTCTTACATTCTGACACTCTCTTTTGAGAGTTGACATACATTTCAATTCTCACTTCTCAATCAGTCCCACATTTCTGATTCATTACATTCGAGGTCGGTCCTTACATTCCAACACTCTCTTTTGAGAGATAACCTACAATTCAATTCTCACTTTCGAATTAGTCCTACATTTTATATTCATTACATTCGAGGTCGGTCCTTACATTCAGACACTCTCTTTTGAGAATTGACCTACATTTCAATTCTCACTTTCGAATCAGTCCTACATTTCTGATTCATTACATTTGAGGTCGGTCCTTACATTCTGTCACTCTTTTGACAATTGACCTACATGTTAATTCTCATTTTCGAATCAACCCTACCATTCTGATTCATTACATTCGAGATCAGTCCTTACATTCCGAGACTCTCTTTTGAGAATTGATATACATTTCAATTCTCAGTCCTACATTTCTGATTCATTACATTCAAGGTTGGTCCTTACATTCTGACTCTCTCTCTCTATTTTTGAATTGACATTTAAATTTCAATTCCCACCTCGGGGTTAGTACATACATACTGACTCCCATCCTTTGGAAATCTTAGAAATTCATAACTCAAAGACCACTCTACGATCCCCAGCGAGAGTCCCTACTTCTTGACTTGATCAAACACTCACCTGCCAATTCCCCAGCAGAAACAAATCACACACACAACCCTACACATATTTTTGGGTCTCTTGTCTTAGAGGTTGTATTGGTTTTCATTGATCTTGTCGGTCAACGCCAATACTCCCGGTGTGCTTGCCAAGCACACCACACCTATCGGGGGTCCATTTGTTGACCTCACTTTTGGTTGAGGTTTAGTTTTTCCCTTTTAGTAGACTGAGGTCTAGCCATAAGACTTTCTTATTGACTATTCCTAGAAAACCAGATCTGGAACCCTCACCACTAAAAATTCCAAACTCTTCTCTACTCAACTTGAAGTTCCACATATTTGTCATAACCTCTAGCACTTAGTAGGTAGGGTCACTATGGGGAAACTCAAGATGAGTCAACCTTAGGACTATTGGACCTTAGGGTTGACCCTGGGTGTTGGTCTGGAACTAGGGTACTCACTACACTCATCAACACTCACAATCACTCACAACCCTAAACTCAAATTTCTAGCCTAGAACTCTTGATCTTTTGGAATACTCATGTAGATCATCCCCTAAACCCACTAGCCCTTAGACTATAGTTTAGCTAAGACTGCTATATAGAGGACCCAAAATGGGGTTTTCTTCGGTCCATGGCTTGTTGGTGATGGTTGGTACCTCAATAACTCTTAGGCCCAAAATTCTAAAAATTCCAAAAATTCCTAAAAAAATCCCAATAAATCCCAAATATTCTCAATTTCATTTCTCTTAACTACTGCATAACTCAATTTGACAAATTTTACCATCTTTATCAAAAATACCCAAATTTGCCTTTAAGGGCCCAAATTTCCCCAAATTCAACTCAAATGTCCATCAATTCGATCTCAATAGACCCCAATACCAATCCTAAACTCAAATTAACTTTTTATATGACCAAACTAAACCAAATCCAAGCCTAATTAGCCCATGATTTGACCCCAATTTTCAGTTAGGTTAAAGCACCAATTTTTACCATATGACCTAATCTCACCAAATTGAACCCATAGTCCAGTCAATTGGCCTCAATTAATGCTGAAAAATCTTTATAAAATTTCTATACATCAAAATCAACCATCAATTGGCCTTGGTGAAGCCTCATATCCATTTGATTTTTGCCTAAATCCAAAATTCCCAAATTTAGCCCCAAATTGGCTAAGTCCCCAAATTTCACCCAATTGATTGCCTTAACCTCCAAATTGGAATCCAATTCATGTTGAAAACTATTCATGAGGTCCCTATTGACAATTTACAACAATCAATTTGGACTTAGCCCAAGGCTAACCCAAGCTAGACCCAAGCCTAGCCCAACATAACCAAATTGATTAAGGTTCAAAATTCCCTTAAATTAACCCTTCAATTGAGCTCAAAACCACTTCCATTCTTCACCAAAGTTGTTCCTTAAGATCGTATACACCAAATTTAATATTTATTTGAGCCAATTAACATGGCTAGCCTCGCCCAAATTCAAGTTTTGGTCATTTGCACCCACTTGGACCCATGCACTAAATGTGACCTAACCTCTCTAAAGTCACCAAATTAAATCCACCCCAGCCATTAGTTGGACTTAGTGACCAGTCCAAACACTATGAAACCACCAAAATCAAACCATGGACCAAAGGACCCCCAAATTAAGGGATATTATTTCCAAAAATGTACATGCTTAAGATATCTTTGTTAAATCAAAGAACATTTGCATTAAATTGTTGTGATGGATTCCTCTGGGTTCCCTGAGCTCCTAGCCACCTCCATCTGGCTAGTCGGCCAGCCTAGTGGCTAGAAAATCTCAAAATCAAGAGCCACCCACATGGCACCTCACCCAAATCAAACCTAGAGGCCAGCTCATCCAAATCAAATTGAAGAGCTTTTCTGTTCTCCACCTAAGCACCACATTGCACCGTCTTTCGTGTGCCCTTTTCCTTACAAGCTTTATGCTTACGTTGTTTCTTTTTATACTCACATATATGAAAACAACATAAACTTTCATGTTAACCATAACCATAACCCAAATCCAAAACTAAAATCAACCAAGAAAAAATTCACCGCCACAGCATTCAAAATATAAAACAACTCAAAATTTAATCACAAACATCACACAAAACCACAAGTTCAACAAAATTAAGATGTCTCTATTGGATGATCGGGAATCCCTCAGAGGAGGTAACCTTGATTGCTAACGAGGCTTCCCACGGTTTAAATGAAATTATGGAACTCATTAAGTTGAGTTTAATAAGTTCATTTGGACTAAGTGAATCTAATAGAAAATAGTGGTGCTGGAACGAGGGAACCGTAGGATCCTAACCGGTGTCGCTCTAATCAACTTTAACATGCCCTCATAAAATTTAAAGAACTTCAACTATAGGGCCACCTGATTAGACATTATAACTTGACACACTAAAAAACTCAAACTCGTCACGACAAGGAGCTGGGGACTAGCATGGTGGGTAGCACGGCCATCTTCAACAACAAAACCTGTCTTCCCCAACTAAACTGATCTTCCTTCCTTAGACTTAAACAACAAAGCCATAGGACTTTGAGGTTGCTCGCTTTTGCAATGTAAATCCTCACCTTATCTTTAGGCCTTTGCATGACCCTGCTATACAATATAAGCCCTAACTCGCCTTAGGATTCCGAGATTGTAATTTGTCATGACCTAAACCCTCACATCTTCAAGGCTATTTGCGTGATGATTTCACACGAATGTAAGTCCTAACTAATAAAATTGGTAGGATGAAATACTTAAATTTTTTTTTCTCCTCAAAACTGAAGCCAAACATTAGGATAGCTTGGGAAGTCACCGAGGTTCTCCTCTTGATCCATGACATCCCCTGGTTCTTCCTCCTTTGGATTCTACAATAAAATGTTCCAAATTCAAACCAATCCCCTTTCACACCTCTACGCTAGATCTCATTGAAGAGTCATACCCTTTGAAACCCCTTGGAGATAATATTTTCTTGATTTTTATCTAGATTCTTCTTAGATGACTTTGGTCATTTGAGATGTAATTAACTATAGGGGCTTGCCCTTATAGGAAGCATGTCTAAACCCAGCTTATTATAAACCCTATTTAATCCTTTATATTAAATAGGGGAACTTGTCGGCAAATACAAAGGTTTCGCAAACCAGACGGACGTCATACTTTCCTTAATTAATTTAATCAAGCCTCATCCTCAAGTCTTGTGTTTATCCTTCAGGATAGATACAGGAGTTGAGGTACAGTGCTCTTTCATTTTAAAATATGAAAAATATGGGGTCAGTTTGATTTCATACTTCAATGTCCTTCCAAAGCGGGCAAGGGGATTTTGATTCCAGCGAATGACAACTTCTTACGGGCAACTCCCCACAAACCAACCCCGAAATAATGCCCACAACATCTTGAGCATATTGGATGACAATGTAAAATGAAATTTAGCCACACTAGTTATATAGAGGAAGCGGATAAGGAGATGTTTCTTAAAAAAAAAGTGGATTGAAGAATATTGCATCAGAGCACATCACCTCTGTTCGTTTTATCAACTTTATATTTTAGTTGCCTCAGAAGAGACTAATGAAAGACCTGAATTTGTTCCTTCTAATGAAGAATGGAATTAGGTTCTATGTTTGAAGTTATGTTTTTGTGTGTTTAAAGTTATTTTCTTTAAGTGTTTTTGTGTTTAAGACTTGCTTTTAGTGTTTGTGTTACTTAGGTGTTTAATTGTGAAAGATTGTTAAGTGTTTGTATTTAAGAAAATTTTCTCATTCAAGACTATTTGGAATGAAAACTAAGGGTTTAAATGTATTTGTACCTTTTTTTGAATTAATATAAGTTTGTTTGTGTGAAATTTTGAGTTGTTTTAGCCTCAAATTGAAATAGTTATTAAAGAGAATTTTGAGATAAAGGAGAGTTACAAGAAGTTGAAAATAGTCATATAAGTGCTATGAGACCATTTAGGGGTGTTTTACTTATGCAATTGGTGCATTTTAATTTAATTTGAAATTTTTGAGAATCATGTACTAGTGCCTAAGCGCCACATCTCGTGCTTAAGCGCGCGCAAACCCGAGAGGCAGCGTCTAAGCACCACTTACCCGCGCTTAAGCGTCGGTTCACGAAAATTGGTTCGTGAACTATTAAAAGTGAGTTTTTGAGCCAGAAATCACCATTTTTAACTCCACCGTCACCTTCTTTCTCTCGAGTTTGTGATTTTTGAGGGCTAGGGCATATCTAAAGTGAAGATTTCTTGTTGGAATCAAGTGAAATTTACTAGATCCAAGTTCTTTGAGGTAAGAGCTTTACTTCTATGTAAAAATTTGGGAGTTTCTCTATGTATTTTGAGCACATTTGGAGAAATTCAAAAATTCATTTTTCATGGTGAAAAATGAGGAAAAATCTATGGAAATTGTATGGGAAGTTTAGTTTGTGCTTTTGAAAGTTTAGTTTAGAAATTTAAACTTGATTTTTGAAGTTATTGTTGGAATTTATCAAATTTGTAGAATGGCACCAAGAATGAAGAGGAGCAAAGGCAAAGCCCCTTTTGATTTGAGTAAATTTGTTAGTTCAAAATCTCAAGATCGGTATAGTGATGCATTGCAATCACGCAAACTAATTCAGGAGTGATGTTTTAGAAATTCAGGTGGAGACGTGGAAGATTTAATTGTTCGCTGATGGTGGGAACAATTCTTTTGTTTCTCTACTGTGACAGTTATATCTGATGTGAGGGAGTTCTATGCAAATCTCCCTGAAGCTAAAGAAAATTGAGTCATGGTTCGAGGGAAGTTGATACCTTTTTCGACAGAGGTAATCAACATGTTTTACCATTTACCACCGGATACGTTATGTTTTTATACAATTTATAGTCCAACTGAAGCGAAATTAAACGAGATTATTTCTGACTTGACTGTTGGGAGAGGACTTTGGAAGATAACTAATGAAAGGAGAGTTAACTTCCCAACATCAAAGTTATGTTCACCTTCAAAGGCCTGACACTATTCCATTTCTGCTCATCTGCTTCTGACCAATCATATCAGTGAAGTGACCAGAGAAAGAACGACGTTGAACTATTATATTCAGGAGGGAAAACTCATCAACATTAGAGCTTTAATATGTCAGACTATCATCAGTTCTGCTACAACTGTTACAACTGCAGGTATGGGATTTTCTTCCTTGATCTTTTCTTTGTGTGAGCAGGCTGGAGTTAAATATGATAGCTGGGAGGAAGTGTTATTACCTCTAAAGCACATCACTAAGGTGAATGTGAAGACTTATTCTGAGCATTCAATTTTTGGTTGGAGAGGAGAATTTTCCAAAAGTTATGGAAAGGAGATGTCTATTGCTTTTACCTCTGTTGCTTCTACATCTAGACCATCTACCACACATGCTTCTACATCTCGAGGTGAGTCTACTGATACCCAAGATGAGTTATTACAGAAGATGATGGATAATATCAATTTTACTATTGATAAGGTACAAAATTTAGAGTGTTTTGTAGATCATACTAATAGTTATAATAGGAGAAAGTGTGATTATGAAGAGAAATTCCACTCATCTTTGGAGAGACTGATTAGAGGTGACTCAGGAGTGCAATTTCCTCAATATCCTGATTATGATCCTGCAGAAAAGTGGTATAGCGGTGATTCTGAGGATGAGGAGTAGGATTAAGATATTTTTATGTTTGTTTATGTTGAAAACTATGTGATGTAGTACTGCTACATTTGTTTTGTTTTGATTTGGACTATGTACTATGTTATGTTTGGGACCTTTTATATTGTTATTGTGATGGTATGTTTTGTTAGTGGCTTGTTTTAACATTCTAGGGTAGTAATTGTTGATGTGTGTTTAATACTATTTTAGTTAAATTAGGATTCAACTTGATTCTATGTCTTTTGAAAAGTTTAAGAATCTAGTTAACTTAGAACTAAAATTTAAATTTCTGAAACGACTACCCTGTATTTTTCTTTTATCATGTTAGTTTGTTTGTGTTATTGCTGAGATCGTGAAATCAAGTTAGTGTGTTAGTTTAATTCTATGTTTATACCCACTGCATAGAAGTCTATTGAATCTCTACATGTTAAATTGAAATGAAAGTATAGAAAATTTGATCAAAAATTAATTTTACTCCTGTTTTTAGTTTTATACTTATATCATTAAAGTTTAAAAATTCATGTTATTATGTTATTTTAAATTTTCATTTCTGCTTATATATATCTGATGTTGAATTGTTTAATCTATTAAAAATTTAAGTTTGGGAGGATGAAAAATATTTTCAAAACTAAAATTTTATTTGTTCTCAAATGTGCTACAAGTGAATTTGATTTGAAAATTAAAGAATTGATTATGTATATGAAGTTACATTAGGGAAGTAAAATTTGGTTTTAGAAATGAGTAAGAAAATTTAGTTAAAATTTTTAGTAATGAAGAAAAAAATTAATTTATAAAGTTTTTAGATGAGAAAATGATTAATATAAGTAACTATATTTAGTAAGGAAAATTGTATTTTTAAAAAATTTAGATAACTTAGACTTTTATTTTTAATACTTAAATTTCTTTTATTAAAATAATTTTCAAAACTATTATTATATTTATAAGTAAAAGACTTATATCAAGACTTTTCTTTAGGAAAGGAGAAGTGGAATTCAAAATCATTAAAGGTCTATCCATAAATAGTAATTCTTGCTTGAAAAAGAAAAGAAAAAAAGAAAGAAAAGAAAAAGAAAAGAAAAAAGAGAAAGAAAAGAAAGAGAAAAAGAAAAAGAGAAAAACAATTATGAAGGAGAAGCTTGAGGATTAGTGCATAATCAAAAATTAGTTCTACATTTTATCTTTTTAATGTATAAGACTTGAGAAACTCATAAGTTTATAGATATAATATAGTAAGTAAAATTATTTTTAATGAAAATTTTTAAGTTGAGATAATAAAAGAACTAAATTCTAAATTTAGAAAATCCACAAAATATTTATGAATGAGATAGAAACTCATATTTTCATCTTTCTTAACATTAAGAATTTCTAAATTTTAAGTGGGTCTCATTTACTAAATATTTTTTTCTAAATTAGACTGCTATATTTCTAAATCAAAATTTTAGTAACTCATAACGAAACTCATATACATATCATACACATTTTTTTTTCAAATATTGAAATGTCACTTGAGGACAAGTAAAATTTTAAGTTTGGGTGATTTCGATACACCTAAAATATATAGTATTTTTACACACACACACACACACACACACACACACATATATATATATATATATATATATATATATATATATATATATATATATATATATTTGAAATATTACGTATTAATGGAAGGTATTTTTGTGTTTTTCTTTTAGATACAGGTAAAAAGGGCGAAAACTGCTTCAATAAGTGGAAATAAATCAAATTTGGAGCAAAAAAGTAAAAAATGTGCAAAAGAATTTTGGCGCCTAAGCGCCAGATCTGTTGATTAAGTATCTGTTAAACACAGAAGGCCGCGACTAAGGGTCAGAGGCCCCGGGCTTAATTTTGGTTTCTGTGAATTTTGAAGAGGTTTTTGAGGCACCCATTGCCTTAATAGGTGGTTGTAACCACCATGGACGAAAATTATCACCAAAGGATGCATCTCTTGGGGAAATACATTAAATCTAAACATATTTTGAAGAGAAACCAAGCCACCTTTTGGAAAATTATAAAAGAAAGAAGAGAAGACTTAAAAAAGAGACCTGAAAGTATTTGAAAGTTTGAAAGTTCTCATTTAGGGAGTTAGTTCGGAGAGATTTTCAGGCACCACTTTTATATTTATTTTATCCCTTTTATTAGTTTATTTTGAGTGATTGTTAAGAGAAGAAAATCAAAGGAACTTCAAGAGTTTGGTGGAGGACTTGAGATAAGTTTTTATCTTTTTTTAAGACTACTTTGGTTTTAATTGAAACTTGTTCTTGGTTTGACAATGATTTCTTCTTTTAAACTAAAGAGTGGTTTTGTTTTCTCCATGGATTCTGAGTAGTTTTCTTTATCTTTCTTCTTAAAATAATAAGTAATTAAATTTTGGATGGAAGTTATGGAAAGTATTGATCTTCAATGATGGAAGAAGTTGCGATGATTTAAATCGATGCACTTCAATTACTTTTTGATTTAGTCAATCCAAATGTTAAAATTTGTTGTGAGAACATGTAAGGACCGAGCAGGTATTGTCTCAGTCAACAATTGGAAAGAATCACATGAGGTTGTATGAATGAGAATATAGTTCATATGATTGAGTGCAAATAAATAGGGAAATATTCATTGAAGGGTGTAGAGTTAGAGGACTTTAAAGTGACAGGTTAAAGAACCCAACTTAGTTTATTATTTTAGGTTCTGATACGAGATGTTAGCCCACAGGTGGGGGAATTGAGGGAACTCTAGAGTGAGAGCTAGTATCTTCCCTGCCTAACCGGTAATCAGAACTATTCAAACTTTAAATTAACCAATGTTCTTTATAGCATCTCTAGTAAGGGTAAAGAATATTTTTGCTCCTATTCGGCACAACACAATTTGCATACTTCCACAATAGAATTCCTATACTTATTTCTAATTTATAACAAGAAGAAAGATATTTTCATGATTAGTATTTTTCTTCTTCAAAAACCTTAGTTATCTTTTTAAATTGTTATTGTTCTATCAAAATATTAAAAATTTCAATAATATTTAAATTTTCATTACTACAAAAGATCATCTTTAGTTTAGATAATTATCTTTTTATTAAAAATAGAAATTTTGTTGTTCAATAGTGCATATTGGATATTCTCTCTGTGGGTTCAATATTCAGGTCTTAATCAAAAAGTCCTATTTTACTTGATAATGATACGTACACTTCCGTAGTATCTCAATATATATAAATTAAAAGTTAAATTCTTATTTTTCTTTAGGATCATGTTTTTGGTTTTATTACAAAGTAAGGAAATATAAGTGAATTATAATCTTAATTATTGTTGTACTGTGCATATTAAAAGTATTCAGGGACCAATACTTCCCTTTTTCGAATAATTCTCTCTTTTGAATCATATGAATGCTCGCAAAATAGAGGAACAGAATAGGTGGGACATATGATAAAGCGGCAAACAAGAGAAAACACAAAACGTGGCAACCTACATGCAGTAAACCTTGCAAAGATAGGATCAGATTGTGTGCCCAAATAAAATCGGGTGAAACCACCTTAAACCAATATCTATCAAAGAATGCCTACGTAAACTACCAAAAGTCAGAGAGTCAGGTGTAGGTGCTTATTCTTGGGTCAAGAGCACTCCCAAGGGGACGTATCCCACTTAGTTAATAACATCTATGGGGGTACCCAAGAATACTCTTATTAAAATAAGTTGCGCTTGGATTATCGTGAACCTGGGGCAATGGGAACTCAAAGGATGGGTATTCTATGCGGGAACAGTCCCGATGCTTCAAAGCTCACACTAACTGATCTCGCAAAGAGTGAGTCTCTCACATCCAGGATGGGCAGCGGCTCATTAGCATATAGAGCCCCTAAAATAACCTAAATCATCTTGACGGAGATATCCCAACATCTCGAAGCATGTTCGAGACATAAGAGCAAAGGACAATTCATCGTATCTCAAATGGGCGACAACTCATCGGCTTCAAGCCATCAAAATGATTTTAATGAAGTCAAGGAGTGATATGGCAGAGCGGGGCTCAATAACTGGAAGGTAGAATAATCCTAAAATGGTCGAGGTAACTGGGTTGAGGTACCACAAACCTGTCATACACAGCTATTAGGACTAAGTCTTCCTGGTCGTGGGTCGAACCAACATGTCCTAAGATCCCCAGTTAGCAATCCGTGCATTACATCATTCACAAGAACCTCGGTATCCCTAAGTTCAAAGGAAGGAAACTCTATCTTATGAGTATAAGCTAGAGCTCCAAGAGGTGAGACGTATACCTCCTGAAGTGGCGAGGATGTTTGAGGAAAGAAAAGAAAGTGGAGGTTCAGCTACAAAGCTCGAAAAGCTCCAAACAAAAAAAAACTTTCATCCCATCTGAGTCGGAGAGCATTCTTAACCCTAGGCGCACTAGACAACCACCTATATAAATGTATGTTTGGTCAGTCAAGTTGGAGAATCAATATGACTCCTCCTCGAGACATGCAAATATGAATGCAGTTATCTAGAGTGGTCCTTAAGTATTGCGAAGACCCTATTAATATAAGCAAGAAATAAAAATTACAGTTTTTGAATCCTAAATATTTTTATCATAAATTTTAATTATCTTGAATATTTTATTTAAGATTTTGTAGAAAACTAGAAATTTAAGTCCTACATAGCCTATATTTCATCATGAAATCCCAGATGAACCATAGAAAGAAATAAGGAAAACACATGCAAGTGCAGACATGCAACATGATGCAAAAAGTAAAAGAAGTCAAATCAAAATTATAAATAGGTCGGTGTCACTGGGTCGACATTATATCCCAGAAAAGAAAAAGGTTGTTGGACTCCACTTATACATGCCCAGTCCTAATTGTATACATCAATATAAATTACAGAATTAAGATACAGGGCACGAGTATCTGTTCATATTCCCCTCCATGTAGTTTTGGAGTCAAACCCCTCAGAACTTGTGCCCGTATTTTATTTCTATTATAGGACTCTCCTAGACTCCAAAAATTATATAGAAAAATGAAAAAGACTCAATCATGCATGAAAATAAGTTTCAGTGGGAAAGCTCACATGTAAATAGCGTATCATGAGCCATGCCTTAAAAGTAGAGGATCTAAATAGCATCTGCAAGCAAAAGGGTCAGAAATCATCACATGCTGCCCCATAGCAATACTTGTGTGTGTGTGCATAAATAGGCATGGCTCTTTGCAGAAAAATACCCTAATACACTACCACACATATGCAACATGCAGTCACACCATAAGCATAATGCGAAAGAAAGATGTTTGGCTAGAGCAACCAATCCAGCAAAGAACAATAGTCAAACATCAAAAAGACTACCTAGAACCCTAAATCCTAGCCTAGTACACTATCTAATGAAAAGTGAGTCATCCTAGTATCTAAGTGCAGGGAAATCTTGGTAACTTTTACGAGGTCACGATACCAGCCCCATCCTAAATAAATCAATGATCTAAAGGGTATCACGAGGATGGTGGCACAAGTTAGATCTATTAGATCTTTAGCACATTCATACTTGTGTCAATCTCGATGACTTAACATGTATTGCTTGCCAAGATTGACCCAGAAAGCAATGCTCGCAAAGGCATCACAATTGACGCTAGGTCACTCTCCTAATGAGTAGTCCATGAAAACAAGAAAATGTAGGTGCAAATAGTCAAATGACAGAGGTGATGAGTGTACCGTGGGTCAGTGACTCAAGAAAAGATGGGCATGTTGTAGAGACAATAACCCAAACAAATGGGTGTACCATAGCGGCAATGACCCATAGATGGACGAGTCGTGAAGGTAACGGTCTGAATAAATGGGTGTGTCGTAGTGGCAGTGACCAAAAGATGGGTGTGCCATAGAGGCAGCGGCCCGAAGAAAGGTGTGTTGAGGCGGGAGTAACCAAAAGTGATGGGTGTGCCGTGGCGGCAGCGGTCCCAAGAAGGCGTGCTGTGGTGGCAGTGACCAAAAGAGATGGTTGTGTCGCGGTAGCAGTGGCTCAAAGAAGTGCAACAAGAGCAAATGACAATGATCACGCAAGCTAATGCATACAAGATGTAACATGCAAGCCATCGAAACTTGTGCTAAGACTCACACCAAAGGAGAAACACTCAACTCTACAAGGGGTGTTTGACCATGCCAGGAAGTCCTAACTTATATGCTGGCTCTAGGAAAACCAAATGATCCATCACGCAGGCACGTCTTCGTGCCGACTTACACCGCTGCACACACCCCGTGTAGGCAATCAAACTCATATGCCTAGACTCCACAGTTCCTAAGGCTAGCTAGGAGGTAAGGGATCTTACCATCGCAACGGTTGATGATGCGTTCTCTTTATGCTAAAAGCAAGCCAGTCGAGTCTCCGGTGTCCTGTCTGTGTGCCAGTGTACCTTGCAGAATGTTCACAGGACAACAGAAAGAGCCAGTGAGGGTAGGAGTTAGTGAGGAATTCAAAGGCTTTGAAAATAAACATCAAATCATATAAAAATTTGACTCGGGACACTGGCCGCAAGGGAACATGATAGCAAAGAGGAGTGTGACGCATGTGCATAACAACTGAAAAAAATGCGTCGGTTAGGGCATCATCAAATCTAGCAAGGGAGACCCATTGAGCTGTTGTCTCGGGCTAGAAGGAGGTAGCAGCCAGCGAGGCGGAGAATTGATGAGGATTCTGTCTGCAATAAGCCTTCAATCGTCGACAAGAAGGGAGGATAGGGCCAGCAGCCTTCGGCACCAAGGAGTGACAAAAAGGAGCTCGAGAAGGGGAAACCAGGCTCAGTAGCGTGAAGAGGAGGCGACTCCATGAAGAAGGAGGTCAGCGAGGCTCGCCGGGCGAAGATCAGGCGGCACGTTGGAAGGTCAGCCGTTAGAAAGGAATTCAGGCTTCCCGAACTGATCTTTGACTGAGGAGTAAGGGACGACAAGTAGCGGCACGTGGAGGGATGTCTGGCGGTAAGGTATGTGGCATGAGGAGCGACGAGGGAGAATGTTGCGTGGCTAGAGTTCGCGAATGAGCAAGGTGGCAGCTCTAAGTCGCGATCCGTAGGGGAGAGGTGGGAAGCGATATTATATAGGGTAATATAATAATAATATTATTAATAATTTAGTAATGATAATAATAATTATTATCAATTTAACAATTGCCATCCTGCCATTTTTAGCCCAGATGCATAATCATTTTGAAATGATGGTCCCCTTAAGTAAAATCGACGTTTCAGACGCACTAGTGTGGTCCGTTTTGTCGTACGAGATCATCTGGACAACTTTATTGATGATTGGGTTAATTAGAGCTAGTTTTTGGTGGTGCGGTAAATAATATTTATCAACACCATCAGAGTTCTCCGATGCGTGAAATGTCGACCAGCCTTCACCTAGGCGAAAGCCATAGCTTAGCAGATTGACCATGACTGCATGTCTCTCAACACACGCCTAAAATTCCCGGGTGGGTGTCTGAACTACTAGATGTTACAAACAGAGTGTGAGCTATCGTGAGTCATGCAGGTGGACACCCTACACTCGTGACATCAAAAATTGATGCCAACAAAGCTAAAGAATAGGATTGCTGTTATTTGACACAAAA
>NEWO01000609.1:60032-73621 GCA_003013225.1 Phalaenopsis aphrodite | reverse complement strand
ATACACTCAATTACTTTATATTTTAATTTTTTATTTAAGTTTTGTAATTTTAATTGTATTTTACGTTATAATGAAAAGAATTTATTCATAAGCATTTCTAACTTCCCTGTGGGATCAATATCTATGACTCTATTAGAGTTCTTTATTATTTGAGCAATACGTATACTTGCGTTATTATTATAGGTTTGGCATTTTCAAGATTTTAAAAAATAAAATTATTTTCACTAAATTTATTTTTGTTTGGATTTGAATTGTATATTTATTATTAGCACTGTTATGTGTGTGTTTTTTAATATTAAAAAATATTTATAAAAAAACACACAAAAATCGAGCATCAGCCTGCAAGGTCTATTGTCTTATGATTCCCTCGAAGCACTATTTAAAGTCGACAGAAAGACCAACGGAATCGACTGGCCAGCCAGGAGGATCGAGCAAGGATTCAAATGATAGACAGATAATTCAAGCTGACTAGCTACCCAAATCTAACAGATTCTATCGAGTGAGCCTCAATGATTCAAGGATTGGTGGCCGTAGACGATTGAGCGGTGGGTGTTGATGGGCTGAATACTTTTTGCTTATTTACTTATTTATGGCTTTATTTATTTTTTAAGACTAAATTAACTTGTAATTTCTTCTATTAAAATAAGGGAAAGATGGTAATTGTTTGTCTCACACCCCCTTGCCAATAAATAGGTTGCTCATCTATAAAGTAAATAACTAATGAAATGAAGATTAAATGTCTTTCAATTCTACTCCATTGTGTGCTCTACCTCTTCTTCTTACTCTCTCTCTCATTTAAAGCTATATTTCTTATATTTGATTCACATAAAAGACTCAGATTTAGATTCAACATCTTCAAAAATGTGTTGAGTGTGGATCATGCTACTAGCAAGAAAAGAAGGACAACAGTAAAAAAGAAGCTCATCAGGGAGACACAACAAGCATGGAGTGTACCAAAGAATTTGTGCAATAGCAAATTCAAGAACTGAGAGACTAAATTTTTGGTTAGATGATAGACATGACTTGGGAACCACTAGCCAGTGGAAGGGATCAAAATCTTCAAGAACAATCCCACTAAGACAAAAAACCCTTGCGGAGAAGAACTAACACTAAATGGTCGTAGGGCATCATTACAAGAGGAAATGGTTAGAGATCCACAGTACAAAGATAGTGATGGGTTTGCTTTGATTAATAGGTAGCAGTTCAGGTGCATGGTGACCCAGCACCACTTGAGAAATGCATTCTCTCCTCAGATCTATATTGCTGAACCCCCAGAAAAGTTAAAGTTCCGGTGCTTGATTCTTGAAAGGATAGATCTGATCTGATCGGTCACATCAAATCATTCAAATCATTTGTTTTCCTACTGACGATTATCTATGCATTGAAGTGTTTTCTTTTCTTCACAACATCGAGGAAATTGTCCCTCGGGTGGTTTAACAAATTACCCAGCACGCCTGCCAGGGTAATCACCTCTTTTGTTGAGTTTAAGAGGATGTTTGTGGCATAAATTTCCAGTACATAGAAACCTTAGAAAATCTTGCAAGCCTTGTGGTAGGTTAGGCAGGGGGCAACATGATAGTGTGTATGCCTACATAACTTGATTCTAGAAGGATATGCTAGAGGTGAGGGGCCCGAATGTTGTAGTACACATACAACCTTATTCTAGGGATGGAAGGGAAAGAGAATTAGATATGTCTAGGTCTACAACAATAAAAACCTTCACTAAATTGTTGGATATGGAAAATATGGTCAAATTTTTGCAGAGGAGTACATCAACGAGTCCTCATGTCATAAGGTGAATTCTTCTAATTTTTTCCCACAAAAGAGGGCCCATCGGAACAATAAATGGAAATCGAGAGAAGACAAACGAACTCCAATTTTTTCCAAGCATAAGACATTCGGTCATCCCAAGAGAATAAGTGGACCGATCAAAACAACCATTGGGCCGGTCAATAGAATATACTAACCATGACATGTCTCATTATCATAAGCGGTCGATGAAAAAACATCAAGTGCCAGAAGCCATACCCCTGAGGGTATCAATGCAAGAGTTAGAAGAAACCATCCCAAATAAGGAATACTTTAAGGAACCTCATGAGAGTAGAAGCATTTCTTCAAGACGTCAAGAAGTTCTACGCTTACCACTGAGATCATGATCACAATACATAGAAATGAAGACACCTTTGAAACCTGATCTTGCGACTGATAAAAGCCAGAGAGCTCAAAGTATTTTTGTTGCCTGAGCGACACCCAGATAAACAGAAAGGCTCTGGTCAAAAAAAAATTTGGATGAGCATGTGTGGGCCAATGCCATACATTACATCGTTGTGTTTGTACCGGCTATCTTTGGAGGAGTAAAAGAACACGCTTGATATGCCAGCTCGAAGAGTTTGTTGTTGGGGGAATTTTGGGCTTCCTCCTTCACTCTAAAGGATAGTCACCATTCACCGATAACTTTTACGAATCGAACGGGAATCTTTCCAATGATGTTTTTTTCGTGACAACGATGATCAACGGCTGCCAGGTGGACAACACTTTGGTTAACATTGACAACTCTGTGAACATCTTGCTCAAGCTAGTGTTCGTTAAACTGAACTTGAAGACCGACGGATTGGTGGCTAGAATCGGTTTGCTCTATTGATTAAGAAAGAAGAAGTTTGTAGCTCATGAAAATTAATCTATATCTTCTTATTCAAATATTTTTAAAATACTTAAAATATAAGATACTCACATAAATTTAAGTTTATAAAATAAAGCTATGCATTTATTTTAGAAAATCAAATATTGAGAATTAATTATGTAAATATGTTGGAATCAAGTGGCATGTTAGTAAATTCTTTTTTTTTTTCAAATCTGTTCATTATTATTTTTCTTGGTTTTTATTTATTATATATTTTTTATAAAGGGTTTCTTATTTAATTATTATATTTTTTGTTTTACTTTAATATGAAAATTTATTACACTTCCATCTCCTCTATTTTTCTGTTCCTCTTTCTTTTGTTTAAGTTTATGTTTATTAAGGTGAGACCTAAGTTTTTGAGATCGTTAAGCATGTGAAATTTAGTGCTTTTTTCAATAAAGTTCAAGACCTAAGTGCCTAACATGTAAATTTGCAAAGCTCGTAAGCATGCGAGCTTGCAAACATAGAAAAGAAAAAGAAAAAAACATGGCAGCATGTTCGCATGAAATCCAAGAAGTAATCAGATGCAAACTCATAAGAGTAGGGTAGCATGATGTAATCATGAATACTTAGACTAAGCAAAATATATTGGAGCAAAGTAGCATGCATGTAGTCATAGGGTTCAAGTAGAAATCATGTAAATGAACTTAAGAACCATTTGAGATGACTTTTGTCTTCTATTAGATGCAATGACATGCATACCACCCAATTCCTACTTATTTATACATCTAAAGCCCAAAATTTAATTTTTACATTTATAGCACTAAATCTTTTCTATCGAATAAGAAAAATGTTACTTGTTCTAACTTCACCCTTCAAGAAAAAAAAAAAAAATTGAAATGAACCTTTTCATGCGTAGCTAAGGTGGCACACATGTAAGAAAAAAAAATTAAAGTTCAAGTGTTCGATATGTAAATACATTGGAATTGAATTACATGTATGTAAACATAAAAGTTTAGGTGGTAGATATGTAAGATACATTAAAATTAAATGGCATCCGGGTAAACATTTTTTTAAGGTGTTAAAAGTGTAAAAACGTTATATTTGTGTTATGGAAGTAGAGATGAGTGAAGAAGAGAGGAAGTGGAGAGGAGAACCTATTAGGGGATTTTGACGATCTTTTTATGTAGCGATTCGATTGCCACCTTCGCGGTGGGAGAGCTGAGGTATGGAGAGCTTGTGAGGAAAATCAAAATGGAGAGAGGAAGTGTGATGTTTGTGCTTAAACAAGTAAAAACTTGAGTTTAGGAGTATGATATGTAAATATATGGGAATTAAATGGCATGTATGTGAATTTTGCTTTTTTATTGAAAAAACTTTGTAAACAAAAGATGACATGCATGTAAATTTCTCTTTCTATTTAATTTTTTTTAAAGGTTTTAGATATGTAAATACAAGAGCATGAGATGGTACGAATATAAATTTATTTTTTCTAAAGGTGTTAGATATGTAAATGCATGAAAATAGCGCGTGAAATTATCAAAGTTAGATATTAGTTTTAGAAATTTGTAAAAATATGTGGTAGGCATGTAAATGTGTCAGAAAGTGTGATTTGCATGTATATATGTGTTGAATTCTAAATTGTTCTTTGTGAACTCGACCCGAGTTGTAACTGGACAAAGGAAGAAAAAGGAGAGAGTAGAATAAGTTCAAAATTTTTTGTAGGAAAAACCGGAAGAGGTTCCTTTATTCGTATTTTTGCTTCCTAATATAGAGGTGTATTTTGTACAATTACAGAAAGGAGGGAACAGTTATGGAAACCACTTTTATTAGAATTGATGATTGAATTAATAGTATCATATTCATACAATATATGTATTACAAATTGAATTCTAACAAGATGGAAATTGGCTAGTAAATTTCCTTGAATTCAACCAACTAAGGCGATCGACTGAGTGGCGACCGTGCCTTATGTTGGTCGGTGAGGAGCCTGGTCAAGTGGTGATCTCTTCTGCCATGGTAAATGTGTGTCGGTCGATTGTCCTCAATCAAGGCTTCTCTCATGTGCTTTTGTCTGTCAAGATTGCATGCGTGTTCTGTCGTTCAGATCTCTCACCATAGTGTGTCGGTCGATTCTTGATCACATGGTTAGTTGTAAGGATGGTAGGACGTCACGATCGTCTAGCCGTCGTCTGGTCCTCGACTGGTTTGTTCTTGTTGACAGCTTGGTGTATACATATTAGTTCCCTAAATTTTCTTGTTCCTTGAAAGTGATAACTACGATAAGAATAAAGAATTTATTATCATTTCTTGGTAGTAAATTTGATAAAATTGATTAAATAATTATCTTTCTCTTGGATTTGTGCCCAACATGTTCTATAAATTGGGTCATAAGCTAGATATTACATTCATTGTTGCTATTCTTTCCTGGATAATTGAATTGCACAATGTGGAACAATCTGAGAGAGCTCCATATGGACCTAAAGATTATTGCCAAGGGTGGCTACAGACCCTCAGCTTCTATAAAGAAGAACAGGGTTAGGAAAGATAGACAATTGAGTATTGAACCTATGTGGGCTGATCAAGTCAGCTCATCTCAGGATTCCAAGTGGTAGGTGTGGAAGGCCCCTCGTTGGGAGGCCAATGTTTCTGAGCCAAACACAAGAGTGAGCTCTGAAGGCCAGTAAAACCTGCTTGTTAGAGGTGTCGAGGAGGGTGGAAAGAGGCCAGAGTGAACGAAGATCAGTGTCTCTCCTCAGCTGTTATTGCAGAAAGGTGAAGGCACCTCGCAGTAAGAGTAGGAGACAAGATGTTTGGAGATCCTTTCCTCAATAGATAGATATATGAGTACGTAAAGCTTTCTTTTTTCCTCCAATCTTTAATGGTATATTGACATTAGTCATATACAAATGAATTGACTGAGTTAGAGGATCACTAGAATGGCAGGTAGTCAAAATTATGCTTCAACAATCGTTCCTATTATAATGACTACTGTGCAAAACAAGCTTGTGGGAATCCTAATAGCAGTTATTCTAAGTGGATACTAGCTAGCCGACTCTTTTCTTACAATTAATAATGAATAAGATTGAATGGAGAAGTGACCTCCTTCCCTTAGAACCATGGAGCAACTGAAATGGAGGACTGGGTCTTGAGTGGTGAGGGTAGGTACTTCGAAGGGAGTAGTTGGAGGCTTGGCCGCTCATTCTTTCTGTTGTCTTTTGAAACTCTCCTGGTGTGTCTGTAGATGTACTTGCTTGTAATCTTAAATAGGTACTATGAATTCTAGAAATTAATTTGCGTAGCAATGTGGCACTACACATTTGTCCCTAGCAACGATGCAAAAAACTTGATAGTCTTCTGGTACACCTATGGATGTACTTGCTTGTAATCTTAAACTAATACAATAAATTTTGGAACTTTATTTGTGCAGTAATATGGCACTACACCTTTGTCCTTGGAAACAGTGTCGATATCTTGATACCTTTCCCAATTCAGGTGAAATTTTTGCATTAGGGGTTTCACGCAAGTATACGTGTCGTACCAGTAATATCAAATTATTAAGCCCATATTACATATCACATAGAGAATGCGGTAATTGAGCTTAGGAAAATTTTTGTTCTACTAAAATGAGTCTTAGCATGGAAGAAAATTTGGTTTAAGTTGTGTTTATTAGTCCTACTAAATTATTACTAATCCTTTTGATTTAGTCTTAAGGTAATTCTACTAAAGCTAAATAAACTGAAAAAATCAATTCATAAAAACTAACCCTTTCTTTGCAATGACATAATTAGTGTATAGGAACAAAACACTTAGAATAGAAGTTGTATCCAGTGCAAATAGGAGCAATCCTTATCTTTACTCTCTCCCGAGTGCATAAAAAAGTTCTGTTCAACTGGGTTAGTGTTTCTGCTTGTCACCCTATAAATCCCAATTTGAGCCCATCAAAACTTTTTTCCCTATCTATTTGCTTTGCCATATGGTTTACTTTTCCTTTACCCACTAATGCAATGTGATTCTTCCTTGTTGTTCATGCATAGCTCTCCCAAGTATTTATGACAACAAATTTTAACATATCATTTGGCCAGAATGATAACTAAGCTAAGCTAAAAAGAAAACCATCACTTTAATGAATAAAAACATATTCTAAAGGCATTCCATTATCCTACACATCCAACTAATTCATCAGAAGAGAAAGGTATAAAGAACTACTCACAGTGCATTTAGAAAACACTACAATTCATCATCTTATAAAAACACATATTCATATAAAATGAGTTTACAAATAGTATAAGATAATATAGACTAGAACACTTAACTTTCTCTCTAAGAAAATAGGTGAAAACTCCTCGCCAAATGATCTCAAAATGCTCTCTACACTGTTAACAGTATTCCCTTATAGAATTCTCTCAAATCCCTCACCAATCTCTCTAAGAAAATGAAGAAAAAGTAAAACTTAACTCTAAACTCTCCTCTATTACCTTCCTTGGCTTCCTTAAAGTCTTCACAATGATCTGGGGGGACTTGTTAGAACTACCTCTGACCCGTCTTAACTTCCAAATTTGTGCCAAAGTAACTGCAAAAACTACTATAGGAAACTTTGGCACCTTGGTGCCACAGTGCAGGCGCCATTGGCTTTGTCTGCTAAGTAAAGTCTAGCGCCTAGGTTCCACTAGGCTAGGTCCACGTCATTAGGCTAGACCACCTTAGTGCCCAAGTTTGTCACTTAGGTGCATTGTGTTGGAATCATATGGTTCCACAAGTGCTCCATTTTGCCTCTGTTTCACTCCAGCTTAGCTCCAGTCCTCCTAACTGTTACACCTGTAAGAAAAACACAAAAATACATTTCTTTAAAGTGCAATTTCATGAAAAACATGTGTTAAATGTTAAAGGAAATTAAGCATGCTATAGGATATTTCAAAATCCCCCAAATTTAAACATTACCTGCCCTCAAGTAACACCAGAATTTTCATTTCGATTTCATTAATTTAAGGTAGTGGTCTTAATAAAAATTTCCTTCAATTTTTCCTTAAGTATTTAATAGTTCAGTAGGATCAAATCTAGTAAGTAAGCTTAACGCTAAGGTACAAGTAGTCCTTGTAAGCTTAACGCTAAGGTACAAGTAATCCTTGTAGCTAATTTTAGAAATCCTAATTTTCTATCTACTTTCAAAAACCATTGATGCATGTTAAGTCTATGTCCTTTAGAGAATGAAAAGTAGAGTTAAGCACTTCATTAAACAGATTTGACTAATACTTTTTAAATACCATCAGTTTAAGATTATGAAGAAGTTAAAGCTTTGAATAAACTCTAGAGAAACCAATTTTTAATTAGGGTTCTCTCCAAGCTTCTCCTCACTAATTAAGTTTTTCTTTTCATATCTTTTTTACTTTAGGATATTTTTCAATCCCTAATAATTCTATAGCAGGATTACTATATCTAGATTGGTCGTAGATAGTTTTGAAATTTACTATTATTGCCTCAAAGTAAAACTTATCAAATTACTTCACTTAACAATTTTTTTTTTCAAAATTTAAATTATTAGTTGAAAAGAAAATAAAGGGTTAAACTATTATATAATGTATCTAAAGGTTTCTAATTATCCACATAAACAATCCTTTTCAAAAAGTGAATAGAAACATCACATTCCAACATGTTCACCTACAAGTTACTTAACTCTAGTGAAGAGTTATTCACATAAAGTCTTAAAGAAGGATTCTACTTCATTATTTACTCAATTGAAAGATGTATGCCCCATTACATTTGAATAAGTTATTCTTAGTGCCCATAGAATTGATAGATAAAGGTTGACCCACATCCTCTTAGCGCCTTCCCCTTTCTTCGTGAAAAGTTGAGAATGAGCTTGTTCACTACATTGACCTAATTATTCATCATCAAAAGATAGAGTGATACAAATTTAAGACAAAAATAATTGAATATGAAAAAAATACTTAACCTTAGTTTATTGAAAAGTTAGTCATCATTATATACAATAATAACAGATAACTTCTTTAATTTATTGATTTATTGATTGCAAACTCTCCGTTGGTGCAGTCGATGTTGATGTTTTTCTCTATGTTGTATAGTTCTATTCTTTTTTTTACTCATTCTCATATTTTTGTCATGATTCACACTCGTAAAGTATAAAATGTTAGATTTAGGTTTATCTGTGGCCTCACACTTCAAAATAAGTGCAAGGAAGAGGAGGAAGAGGAGGAGGAGGAGGAGGGAAGAAACTATCTTTATTATGAGAGAAGGAATGTCTATTAGTAAATAGTTTGGGATAACCCCCATGTCAAATCAATTTTACTCAATTTACAGACTATTCTTACATACAATTTCAAATATTTACTCATTGCTCACACAACTCCAAGGATCTTGGGCTAATCCTTTCTTATTTCTTTATAGTGTTTACTTATATTCAATATTATCTCTAGTTGTGTCAAATGTTGATGTCTATTATTTATGCGCTGGTTGGATCACATCTTTGTTTGTCTACTCGGTTGATATGATAATTTGACTCCGAGTAAATTGTCATTGGAGCGTGTTGCCTTCTTTGACTAAACCAACCTATTGGTCAGTGAGATGGATCTCATCCTCTCCGGCAAATGGCTTAGTTGACCATGGGAGGAGACCGGCAACTTGTACTCAACAGTTGATACTCAACTACTTGTACACAGCAGGTCGTCTGCATTTCAAGGTAGTTGAGCAGAGTAGTTCGATAGTCCATGTTAGCACAAATACGATCACGAATATTCAAATATTTTTACTATTACTATTATTGTTATATATAATTATATATTGAAAATTTGATTTTATCAAAATTTAACTGTATTTGTTTATTATAAATTGCAATATAGCCTAAATTTTCTATGAAACGACAACCTGAAATTCAAATCAAAACTTCTGAGACCAGCATTTTAATAGCGGTGGAAATCACCTTTTTGAAAAAATCAGTCATGCAGACGTGTAAAAAAAGTAAAAATGCCATGTATCGTAATATTCTTTGTTGCCATATTATGCCAGATTTATGACGCTTGCTAGACCGTTTGCCACGGTATCGTTCACACTAATTGCGAATTTATATTCAATGTAGCTTGCATCGCATGGATGACGGACTAAACTAACGCACTGAGCTCAAATGTTTGAAAAGTCTGTCTTACCTGAGCGTTCTACATATAAATAACTCCGTGCTTCATGACCATTGTAATATCAGAATCGCTATATACGTACAACCATCCAATAATATCTCTGTTTAGCTATACCTCATGACCAGTGAGAGAAAGGAGCATGTGTTGAGCAGCGAGGGGCACTCGTCGCCTCCACGAGGCTATGTACCGGTTATTGTAGGAGATTATGATAACAACGAGGCTATAGAGAGGTTCTTTGTGCATGTAAAGCTTCTGAATGATCCTTGCATAATTGAGCTCCTTGAGATGGCAGCCGAGGAGTTTGGTTATAGGCAAGAGGGTGTACTCCGAATCCCTTGCAAAATTGAGCATTTCATGAGAACTGTAGACGAGATTTGTGGGGATTGATGCAGCTCGTGATGTATATGGATTATTTTATACGTTCTTATTTTATTGTAAAATTTATATTTTGCAATCTGAATTCCTTGTTTGTATTGGTGTTAAGAGCGATTGTAGTGGCCAGTGTATTCATTCATTGGATTATCTTCTAGGAACCATAAATATTATGAGGCATTAAATTGTTTCTATTTCTGTTATAATTTCTAGGATTTTTTAATATTTGTTTTTAAAGTTTGACCATCTGTCTTCGTATCATTTGAAGAATATTTTATAGTATAATCAAATAAATTGTTAATTTATAGATTTTATTGTGATTTTCCAACCAACCATTCTAGTAGCAATATTTTTAGTTTTTACAAATTAATGAACCTGTAAAACAAATGAAAAATAAAATCAAACTTGTGATAAACAGTGTAGGAAATCAAGACAACCTAATAGATCTCATTCAAATAATCTGCACTGTAAAGTGATTTCCAAATTTTGCAAACAATTATAATTCCGGTATAATTGAGGAATCTCACCAAGAAAATAAGAAACTTAGCAATTTGCCTCCAGAGGAAACTCATATGCAACCAAATTGAATTCCTGCTGTATAGAAAATTTTAATGTAAAGAGCAACACCAAGAAAATAAGAAACTTAGCAATTTGCCTCCAGAGGAAACTCATATGCAACCAAATTGAATTCCTGTAATTTGAACTCTTCGTCACTAAAACATTGTTTAGTTTTCATATGTTTACTTTTGAAGTTTAGAAATTAGTTTAGTTAACTGAACTCTTTTAACTGCATTTAATTTACCATACACTCAATTACTTTAGATTTAAATTTCATACTTAGGTTTTGCAGTTTGCATTGTATTTTACATTATAATCATAAGAATTAATTCATAAGCATTTCCAACTTCTCTGTGGGATCGATACTTAGGACTTCATTAGAGTCCTTTATTACTTAAGCGATACGTACATTTGCGTTATTATTACGGGTTTGGCAGTTTAAAAATTTTAAA
This sequence comes from Phalaenopsis aphrodite, assembly GCA_003013225.1. Lineage (NCBI taxonomy): Eukaryota > Viridiplantae > Streptophyta > Magnoliopsida > Asparagales > Orchidaceae > Phalaenopsis > Phalaenopsis aphrodite. Next base: position 62,471 of record NEWO01000609.1, on the reverse strand, counting down.
AGATAAAATTATTTTTACTAAAGTTATTTTTATTGGGATTAAATTGTATATTTATTATAAGTGTTGCCGTGTGTGTTCTACAATATTGAAAAATATTTACAAAAATAACACAACAAAAACTCCCGCATCAATGACCCATAATACAGACGGGAGGATTTCTACCCACTTTCCCTTCGGACCTTCCACCACCGGAGGATTTCTATCCACTTTCCCTTCGCACCTTCCACCTTCTTTCTTAATAGGGTGCAGTGATTTTATTGGTTACTTGTGCTTGTTCATTAGTTCATAGGTGGTGCATCGAGTTGAACTTGTGGTTGATGCATTGACTTTAGCAGAAGTTCCAGATTTATTTTTATGTGAGCTGAGTGTCGTTTTCCATGATGATTGTTAGTGATAGCATATATGTAAATCAAGTCGGTCCATTTTAAGTTCTGGATTACCTCCGTTGTAATTTGGCGAAGGGCTTTAGCTTCAATCCAATTTGAGAAATTATCTACGGCTACCAGGATAAAGCGACACTGACCTTCGGATGGCGGGACTGACCCTAAAATTTATGGGTTAGTTGATGCTGCAATAAGTCATATTTCTGATTTTGTTCGAGTCTCTTAGAGAATATCTCTACGTCTTTCAATAATGTCTATCTAAAGTATCATTGTCATTGGATTTGATGCACAAGTATTTTTTCACTTGAGTGAATCCCGCATTCCCTAGAGTGAACTTCCAAGAGGATATTCTTCATTTCACTTTCCTTGGTCACTCCTCTAGTATAGCGATGTGGTAGACATCCAAAAAAGCGTTCCTTTTTTCAGCAGATACTGGGAAGCTGACAGCGACTTTATATATGCTTAAAAATATGAGTTATTAATACTGCTGCTAAAAGATTTAATTCCTCAGCAACTGTAACAAAACTTAATAATAATTATAGATTTGATAGAGATGCAAGTATAAGATATTTAATAATTGTAAAGTCACACTTATCAATGCAAGTATACGTTTCACTCAAGTAATATAGGGCTCTAATGGAGTCCTAGATATCGATCCCACAGGGAGTAATATTAGAACTACGAACTAGGATTTTAGAAAAAGAAATACTCAATTGCAACAATGAATTTCAATTTGCTTATCTGTCACTAATAGACAATTGAAATAAATATGTAATTTTTAATACTCTTAAATAACTAATTATATTAATGAGGTTTTTAATGTGATATTCAATATATAAGAAAGCATCATTCTTCTTGTCAAGAAATTATAGTGAATGGATAAAGTGAATCAGTTCAAACTATATTGTGCCAAATAGGAGCATACTTATTCTTTACCCTTTGGTTCAGGCATAAAGAACATTGACTAATCCTGCGATTGTTTACTGAATCTGCGGCTAGGCTGGGAGGATACCGGCTCTCACTTCGGAGCTCCCACGTTCCCCTCACCTGAGGCCTAACATCTACACTTCAACACCCAAACGATATAGCCGAATTGGGGATTTTAGTCTGTCACTCTAAAATCTCTAATTCTACGCTTGATAATTTTATTTCCCTATTTATTTGCACCCAACTTCCAAGGGCTTTGACATCCTTGAATCTTGGATGTAATCTTTACATAGTTGTAAAACTCAACATATTTTAACAAATCAATTGGCCAGATTGAATGTAAATTAAGATCAAAGTGAACAGATCATCACAATTTCTTTAACTTTTTCTTGGCTCCACCAATTTAAATCACCATTTCACAAATCTCAAGACAAGGAGAAAGACAGAGAAAACTACTCAAATCTCATGGGAAAAACGCAACAAAAGTCAGAATTCATATATAAAAGCAAAGTCATACAACTACAACAAGTAAATAAACTTATTTCTAATTTCTCCCCAAGCAAACTGCTCGAAGTTCCTCTGAATCTCTTCCTTTTTTTACAACACACATAATTCCTCTTCGAAGCGACAAGAAGGGAGAAATCTCTCAGTTTACCTCCACTCTTACAATCTCTCAAAATATTCCTCACAATTTAGACTCTCTACCAAACACTAATGGAACATCTCCAACCTTCAGTTCCTTTCTAACATCCAAGACCTTTCCAATTTTTAGCCAAAATCTTCTTTTAAAGTTGTGCATGAGCTTTTCCAAGAGTTGCCTAAGCACCCATCCAAAATTCGTCCTCATCCAATGCCTTGTTGGGCATAACCGCCGAGCTCGCCGTCAGCGGCTCGAGAGCGCTGTCGGCGGGCCTTCTAAGTGAATTAATTCTGTAGTCTCGGGAAAATCTCACTGTCAGCACCCTAGTTTAAATCTTCATATTTTGGTCCTTTTCGCTCCAAATTTGCTTCTTTTTGCATTTTTTTGCTCCAATGACTCTAATTCATCATTCCTGCAATAAACCATCAAAAATACCTTTCTTTAAAGTGCAATATTATCAAAAGCAATATAAAATATGTATGAAAATCT